>CM035426.1:66313196-66800696 GCA_020310875.1 Ceratopteris richardii | reverse complement strand
TCACGACAGACCAAAACCACGACAGACGATAGACCCCGTCTATTGCGACAGAAACCTGTCTATCGTGACAGACCAAATTCCACGACAAACTCAGTCTATCGTGATAGACACCGTCTATCGCGACAGACCAAAACCACGACAGACGATAGACCCCGTCTATCGCGACAGACACCCGTCTATCGCGACAGACAACCGTCTATCGCGACAGATAGAGACCCACGATAGACCCCGTCTATCGCGACAGACACCTGTCTATCGCGACAGACCAAATTCCACGACAGACTCAGTCTATTGCGACAGACACCGTCTATCGCGACAGACCAAAACCACGACAAACGATAAACCCCGTCTATCGCGACTGACACCCGTCTATCGCGACAGACAGGCGTCTATCAGGACAGACAGCCCCACGCGACAGTTAGTGTCTATCGCGATAGACAGACATTTTCGCCAAAAAAATAAAGGGGTAATTTTTTGGAAATTTAGGCTAAATTTTGGGCATATTTACATACCCAGTCACTCATACACTTAATAGGCCTTGGAAAAAATGCCCTAGAACCCTGAAAGGGCCTGTTTGTCTGTTTTAACCCCCCTAAACCCTGAACAGTCATAACTTTTTCATTTGAAATCCATTTTTTGAGCTCTAGGGCTTGTCAGAAAGCTCGTGGCATACACTACATGCCCTCAACTGTTTTTTATAAGAATAATGCATTGATTTTCAGATAGGGTATTTTGAAGTTGACCTACTGAGGGGTAGGTACACCAAGAGAGCTCTAGAGGAAAAAATTTTTTACAATAGCAAAGGGGGAAAAAAGGGTCATTAAAAGTGTCTGTGATAAATTGTCTGTCAATTGAAGGATCAAGTTGGAGCTAAACTTGGGAATTTTTTACAGTATTATCGAGAGCTCTTGGAGAAATCAAAGCGAGTGCCATTGTGTGCATGCTTGGGAACTTGCTTCCTGGGTAGAGAAGCATAGCAAGGAGGAGCGTCTTGAGGTTGGAACATCTCTTAACCCCTCAGTCCATTCTTAGCATAGGCTAAGTGCGAGTAGTTGTCTTGTTTGAATAGAGGTACGATAGGAATACTCAAGTTCTAAGAGTCTTTAACTTCTCAAGTCCAAGAATAGTCTAAATTGCAGTCAAGGGATAACTTAAAGGAAAAGAACTTAAACTAAGCGGACGCAGAACATCAAGTACGACACACTAAATTGCTCCTGACGACGCTTAATTAAAAACAAGAAAACACATCCAAAGGAACTTAAAAGGAACAAGTGACTGGTACCAAAGAAATCAGCAACGTACAAAGGGCATATGAACCTTAGATCAGGATGACATCTAGGGAGAGATAGACAAAGTCTTAGGTCTTCAGAGGCTAGTGTCAATCACACTCCTAGGTCTTGGGCCCAACAACTGAGCCACTTTTCACATTACCCTAGCTCTGAGACTAGTGAATCAGAGATTTCTCAAGGTATGGAGAGACCTACGGGGAGTTCAGGTGTGCCATATTTGTATAGGGTGGAAGGCCCCTACAAGACACAGCTGGAATACCTTAGGACCAATTGATTAATTGCTAGCATCTATGATGACGACCTAGGAAGGTCTGTGGTACAGATCAAAAACCCAGATCAATCCATTGGACTGGAACACCCAGCAGTCAAGTTTGAAAACGGAGCATATTTGGACAAAGAAGGAACCATATATGTAGTCACTAGTCACCCCGACAGGACAGATGAATTCGGGAATGTGATCCCTGAGACGGACATAGGTGACCTAGAGCAAGGGAACATAGGAGGAGAGCCGAGGACCCCTCAAGGAAAATCTGTTCTTACTAGAATCCTTAATCCCGAGTGGGTTCCCCAGGACAATGAGAGTATAGATCTGCTCCTGAACCAAGAGACTGATGAAGCCTTTTGGAGGTATAAATCTGATCAGCCAAATGAGGTAGGAACAATCATGATATATGAGTTCAAGGACCCGGATAGCCTAGGCAAAGTGACTTACCTAGACAATGCATCAAAACGCATCTTTGTGGTTACAGAACATGATAGGCATGCTTACACTTGGAAAGGTGAATTTATTTTCCCTCAACCTAGGTCTAATGTGTCCTTTGGTCACCCACGAGCTGGAACATCCCAAGCTCATGGAGCTCAGAGAGACAGAAGTAGAGATAGACCTGAGGTAAGTGTTGCCAACCCAGGGGGCAGAGAAAGAACGAGAACGGAAACAAATAGAGGGGAACTTGAGGTACTTAGAGCTCCAAGGAACCAAAGGAACGTGGATGAATTCCCTCTACCAAGACCTAGAGAGCACACGAGGACTTTGAGACCTACCCAGCTAGTTAAGTCCATGAAGAACTACTTCGATGGCACAGGAGACCTATATGATCATGTGGCTGAGTTTAGGCAAGTCTTGAGAGCTGAACAAGTTGAGGACCTATTCACACAGTATAATGCCTTTGGTCTAACCCTTAGGAACACAGCCCTTACATGGTTTCAACCATTGAATGAGAGACAGTTTAGGAGCATAGACCAACTCTTGGAGGCTTTCATCACGGAATTCTCTAAGAGTGGGATAAGGCATAATACTTCCTCATTGATACATAGCTTCAAGTAGACCCCTCAAGAGACCGTGAGACTTGCAGGAAGAAGATTTAGGCAATATCTGGAGAGATGCCCTGTGCCTGAGTTACCCACACCAACCAAACAAGTGGCTTTATTCTTGGATGGATTGTTAAGTACCAAACTGAGGTCATATGTGTACTTGAAAGACCCTAGGACCATAGAAGAGTGTGTACGCATGTGCATCGACATTGAGGATAACCTAGGGGAGGAATTAGAGCTCTCAAAAATCTATAAAGATTCAGATAGTTCTAGTAGCCTCATTTCCTCACAATCCACATCAATTGAGGATCTAGCAGAAAAGGTAGCTCTGAAATTAGGTGTCTCTAGCAAGCAGATTCCAAGATTTGCCCCTGTGAAAAGATGTTACACTTGCGGAGGTGACCATTTGGCAAACGTATGTCCCATCATGGCTCAACCCCAAGTGAATCCCAGTAGTCAATACAAGGCAGGTACCAAAACCAGTACCCACCGCAGCAGTATGCTAGACCTCAATGAACCTACCACCCACAATACCAAAACCAACAAAAGCCTCAGCGTGTGTTAGCACAACAACCCCTTGCCCTAGCTAATGTAATTCCTGTAAAGTACGCAGCTGCAGAAGAGAACCTGAATAGAGCCATAGTGCCAGTAACGCCATTGCTGTCAGAAAGTGACCCGAGCGACCATAGCTTTGATTCTACACATATAAATAGCCCCTAGGCCTACTACATGCAATCTCCTGAACATGGTGAGTCCTACTACAGTGAAGAGCCAAGTGAACCTAGTTGGGAGCCAGAATATGCAAATCTCATGTACACAAATCCCAATGCTAGACCTCAAGCTAGGCAAGTAAGACCCCCATTCCCTAGAGGACCATGCTACAGATGTCAGGGAGATCACCTCATTTGCAATTGCCCCTTACCTCCACCTACACAACCCCAGTCAGTGGCAATCCAAGGCTTTTGTACAGATTGTGGAAAAGAGCATCTCTTACAAGATTGCCCAAAGAATCCCAATAATATGCCAAAAATTACTCCTACCAATGTTATTGGGTTAGTAGTAGACTCTACAGGAAGCGTCATGTCCACCGCGCCAATACAAGTGGTCACTAGAGCTCAAGCGTTGCAACAAAACCAAGACTTAGGCCAGGAAAAGAATGCGGAGGTTAGTGAGACTGAGAGTCAGAATAAGAAGAGAACAAGAGCTTGGAGAGATAGCCGTGAACGTATGAAAAGGCAATGGGCAAAAAAGATGAGCAAACTTGAGGAAATCCTACGAGAAACCAAAGCCAAAATCATAGAAATCACATCTCAAATGCACTCTCACACATCCCCACCACTACCATCCCCTTCACCCTCCATTCCTCAACCATCTAATCCACCACACATAACCCACCCACCACCCCGAGTAGGATCAGTTTTAGCAGATCCCACGCCCGAAGACATAGATATGATGCTCAGAGCATATCAGGCCAGGATCCAGGAAGGACCAAATGTAACGGATCATGAAAGATGTTACCCTAGAGCTGGCTTAGAGCTTGAACAAACTAAGTTGTGTGCCAAGATGGTGGAATTGGCTCAAGCCATGTTTGAGACCAGTCGCCTTTTCACTTGCTCTAGCTTCACTAGAACACCATTGCATTTTGATGGTCTGTTAGACAGATTGGAGATGTTAATTACAAAGTCTGGAAAAGGAGCCAACTCCCAGGCTAAGGAGAAGGCAAGTGATAGAATAAGCATTCCTCCCAAGGAAACTTATGTGCCTAACTCCACTCAACCAGACACCTCTTCTTCTATGAATCGATACACACCAGAATTCTTGCAAGAGATTCAAGAAGAGAAATGGGCTAAAGAGAGTGAAGTTCCTCCTCCCATTGAACTTGTGGATGACACACACGATCAATTCCCACAAGACCTTCCTTCCATTTATGGAGAGTAGGAGAGTGCCCAATCTCAAAAGAGATTAGACTTCGAGTCTAATTCTTTACAGGAACTACCCCATTTCACAGGCCCATGGGAAGCAAAGTCCACTTGTATGAGAGCACCCACAGTCATGGTAAGAAACGAAGATTCAGTCATACCTAGGAACACGGAGGTAGTGAAGAACACTAAGGTGCAGTGCAATCTCACTTTAGAAGAACTACTCAAGGTTAGGCCAGAGCTATGGAAACATGTAACCAAACAAGTACCAGAGATAGCAAAACCTCATTCCCAGGTAGGATCCCAGAGAACAGTGCCAGAAATACCCTTGGACAAGATAGGAGACATGAGTGAGGGCGAAGAGGGAAACACATATCTTCCTATCACCCATCAAGGATACACCACCAAGGCCATTCTAGACTCAGGTGCAGGAGTTGCAATTGCCACCACTTCCCTATGGAAGCGTTGGGGCAAGCCAGCACTCAGGCCCACGAGGATGAAATTGCAGATGGCTGACGGTCACATAGAGAGACCCTTAGGGCTGCTAGAAGGAATAACTCTCACTACATGTGGTGTTGAGTTTGAGCACACCTTCGCCATATGTGACTTTAGCAAAAATCATGCCTATGAGATGATTTTGGGAAGACCATTTATGCGACAGTTGCAAGTGGTACAGGATTGGGGAACCAATTCCTTGTACCTGCAACACTTAGGTGTTACGACCAAAGTGAATCTCAAGGACTACTCTCATAGAGATGTCCCTCCTATCCAATGGAACCCCATCCATAGGGCCAAAGATGATACGGAATCGGTGCATTCCATAGGATCAGGATCCTCATGGATGCATGAAGATACCCACTTATGGATGTGCAAAGTAGCAGTAGATCAATTCAAGACCCAGCCTATGCACCTGTAGTATTCCGGACGAAGAATTTGAACCTCATAGCTGGGCAGAAATCCTAGCAACTATGGATGTAGCCATCAATGAAGAGCAATGGACACCCCACTGTGATGAGGATGGCTATGACATTTCTGTCTTCTCCATAGAGCCAATCATGGAAGATGCAGTTTTAGAAGAATGTGAACCTAGCCCTGATGCATTTGAAGATGCAAGTAACTCTGATCTTGAGTCAATCATTATGGACCCATCTTTTGCATCAGATGAAGAATACTTCTACGAAGTGGAAGCTTATCCTCAGAGACATGGAGAACTTATAAATGATGTGAGGTTAACCACACAAGTGACTACCAAGAATGAAGGTAAGAAAAGAAAGAAGAGAGAAGTCACACTTGAGGAGGAAGAATCTTTGTTTGAGGTCCCTGAACATTTTAAAAAGTATGAGATAGACGATAGAAGAGCCATGGTGAGAATGCCTAAACGTGAGGCGCAATCGAGAGAGGCCTATGATAACAAAGAAACCACCAAGAAAGTAGTGGTAGCCATAGAAGAAGGAGAAGAAAGATGCACTTACATAGGACACGACCTCACCAAGGAGGAGGAGTATGAATTGATAGCCTTGCTAAGAGAATACAGAGATGTATTTGCTTGGAGCTACAAGGATTTGAAAGGTGTGGACCCTGACATATGTTCACACACTATTCCCATGACCTCAGATGCTAAACCCTCTAAGCAAAAGCCATATACATATAACGATAATTATGCTAATAAGATCAAGGAGGAGATAGATAGACTCGTGGAAGCTGGATTTATCTATGAAATTGAGCACACTGAGTGGGTATCCCCCATTGTAGTGGTGCCCAAGAAGAATGGAAAGCTACGTGTGTGCATTAACTTGAAGAAGGTTAATGCATCCACTATCCGAGATAATTATCCACTTCCCATCACAGAGCATCTACTAGAAAGATTAGCAGGCAAGGAAGTGTACAGCTTCCTTGATGGATTTTCGGGCTACAATCAGGTAGCCATTGCTCCAGAAGATCAGCATAAGACGGCTTTTGCCACAGAGTGGGGCATATTTGCTTTTAGAGTAATGCCCTTTGGTCTCACCTATGCGCCAACCACTTTTCAGAGGCTAATGTGTCATGTATTTAAAGAATTCCTGAGGAAAAACTTAGAGGTCTATGTTGATGATCTTTGTGCTCATTCCAACATTAGACAAACCCATGTTCCTGAACTCAGACAAATCTTTGACAAATGTAGAGAATATCAAGTCTGCCTGAACCCAGAAAAGTGTGTTTTCATGGTCAGGCAAGGCAAGATTTGTCAAGGAAGTATAAGCTTTCATGGGGCATTGCGGTTATTACCGGCGTTTCATGCACATGTATGCCATCATTGCAAAGCCTCTGTATGGACTTTTGACTAACTTTGAGTGGACTGATGAGTGTGAGGACTCCTTTAATGAACTCAAAAGAACATTGTGTTCAACACCAATCTTGACCACACCAGATTGGAATAAACCCTTTCATGTTCACGTGGATGCATCCAATTATGCTATTGGATGTGTACTCGCACAACCTACTGGTGAAGGTAATATGGATCTTCCCATTGCCTATGCTAGTAGACAGCTAAATGCTGCTGAATGGAACTATACCACTACTGAGAGAGAAAGCTTAGGCATGGTGTATGCGGTTAAGAAGTTTAGACACTATTTGCTTGCAAGTAAGTTTAAATTTTTACTGACCACCAGGCATTGTTGTACTTGGTAAACAAGCCATGCAATACAGGTAGATTGGTAAGATGGTTCCTCTTGCTAATGGAGTATGACTTCGAAGTTGTGGTGAGGAAAGGGAAGACTCACTCGAGAGCAGACCATCTCTCTAGGCTCACATCTGGAGAAGCCCCACAAGGAGTATCAGATGACCTTCCTGATGCTTACCTGTTTAATTTGGAAGTGGTACCTCAGTGGGCTAAGCCACTAGTGCCAGTATTGACATACGGGCCTAATCACCCTGTCATAAGCACTAAAGATAGGGAGGTAGTAAAGGCTCAAACGTACCACATCATGGCAGGGAGTTTGTACAAGCATATCGATCTAGGCATCCTAGCTTGTTGTGTGGAAGAAGATGAGTGCATGAAATGGTTGCAATTGGCACATGTAGGTGCATTAGAGAAACATTACTCACGGCAACGAACTATACAGACATTAAAGAGACTTGGAGTGCATTGGCCAACTATGGAAGCTGATGTCCATAAGCTGTGCAAGGAATGCCCGATCTGCTGCACTAAACCACCTGTGGAACATGCCACTCTTTATCAGGTATCCATAGTGCTAGATTGGAGTGAACCACTAGTAGCATTCTTGAGGACAAAAACATTCCCTCAAGATATGACATTGGCCAGACAAAGAAGTCTAGAACAAGAAGCCCTGGATTACTCACTCATTGGTGATATCTATACAAGCATGGTAAAGATGGTTACCTGAGACTATGTGTCCACGAGAGCGAGTATCTGAAGATATTAGAGACTGCTTACCAAGGTGTAGCAGGAGGACACTTTGGACCAGATCGGGTAATCAAAGCGATCCTATTTGCAGGCTTGTGGTGGCCAACCCTTCACATGGATGCACATACCTATGTGAAGAGGTGTGATGTGTGTCAACAAACTCAGTATCCTATACGTAAAGATGAGATGCCATTGAAACCTATGATGGGTGGACGTGCATTCTCTAAGTGGGGAATAGACTTTGTTGGTCCTATTAATCCCCCAACTAAGGGTTCACATGTTGAGTATATCATTGTGGCCACGGATTATCTAACCAAGTGGGTAGAAGTGAAAGCCACATGGAAGAATGATGCCCAAACGACCGCTAAATTCTTATTTGAGAATGTGTTCACTCGATACCTGCTACCCATAGATCTAGTAAGTGATAGAGGGACTCACTTCTTGAATGAAGTCATTGAAAATCTTCTTCAAGAGTTCTTGGTGATACACAAGAAGTCTCCCCCCTATCACCCACAAGCTAATGGACAAGCCGAAAGCACAAATAAGATTCTATGCAATGTGCTAACCAAATTAGTGAATAACAAATGCTCTGATTGGGACAAACAGCTACACCATGCTGCTTGGGCATACAGAGTTGCTTATAAAACGATACTCCAAGCCATGCCCTTTCAGATGGTTTTCGGCCAGAATGAAGTGCTACCATTGGATTTTTTGATACCAACCTTGAAAGTAGCACAAGAGCATGATTGGACAGGCCATGAGTTGTCCTCTAGAATCTTCGATCTTGAACGATTAGGTGAAACACAATTGAGGGCTGCAGTAGGAATTTATGCAGCCAAGAAGAGGCAAAAGGCATATTTCGATGCACACGTCAAGGATAAGGGCTTGAAAGCAGGAGACCTAGTCCTAGTCTACACCTTGAAGCAACATGCACAGAAGTTAGAGAAGAGAGGTTATGGGCCAATGATTATCAATAGGATCTCCACAAGTGGAGCAGTTCAACTAGCCACTCTAGAGGGTGATACTCTACCAAGTTACATAAGTGGATGCAGAGTCAAGTTATATCAAGAACCCCTGACTGAAGAGATGCTAAATCGACTCAACACTGCCAAGAAACGTAAAGAAGAAGAGAAGAAGCACATGCAGAAGCTTTAGAACGCATCCAACAAATGAAATTGAGGAGACAAGGTAGAGACCAGCCTATGCCTGACACTCAAGAATCTCTAGGCTATCCCATGGCCATGTGCGAGGCTTCAGATGGACATTCCCATAGAATAATCGACCGACGGCCTTTTGTAACCCTAGAAGTAGGACAAGGAGAGAGTGTAAGGAAAGTGAGAGCTTTAATTGACTCAGGGGTAGCCACTAGTGCAGTTCGACTTTCTTACTGCCAAAAGCTACAATTACAAATCAATCCTATAGAGGCATATCTCATAGGATTGGGAGGTGTGGAAACCCCTTGCATTGGTGAGGTGGAACTTCCCCTCTACATTCAAGAGGTGCTAATGGCAGTCAAAGTGCTAGTGTGTGACCACGAGGATCTTACCGAACCTCTTGTCCTGGGCCAAGACTGGATCTATGATCATGCAGTCAGCCTCAACCTAAGAAGTGGACTTCTTCAGGCATGGGTAGGCCAAAACCACATAACGATTGAATTAGAAAATCAAGCACATAGGCCGCTAGAAGAGGCACCAAATCCTGGTCCTTCCAGGAGTCCACCTGAAATGAACCATGCTACTCTTGACCAAAGTTCTATGGTGCAAAAGATTGCCACTCATGATGAAGGTACAGAAGTCAACGAGGAGTTCCCTTCTTTTCCAAAGAGAATTCGAGGAAAGCAAGCCGGAAAATACAAGATATAGAGGAGCCCGAGGACCAAGAAGAATGAACACCAACCAGTACAATACAGAATACCCCATGGCATGAAGCAGATCTGGATATGCAAAGGTGAACAACCCTCGGCTTTGGAGACAGGATTCCAAAGAAGCATCAAGCAAGCTACAGTGTCAAGGACTACAGCGAAGGAGTACCCTAGGCATCAATCTAGACAAACCATTCTTATTTGGGTTCCAAAGCAGTCAATGAAGGCGATCCCAAAAGCTAGACAAATATGGGTGCCCAAGACTTGCTTACTAGCTCAAATAACTTCACCTCCAATCACAAGATCAAACCAACACTCACGAGTCCTATTGGCTCCCATCCAAAGGCAAACATCTACACTCCACACCACCACATTCTCGGTCACGCCTCGGAATGTTTGGAAATGGGTACCCAAAAGGTCCCAAACCCAACACACTCCAGTCCGCAAACCTTTACACATCATCGCCAATAAAAGCAACGATTCCAGCATCAAAGTTTGGAGACCTAAACCCCATATCAAACCCCCTCACCCACCTCTGTAAATCCTTCCCCTCTGATGTAGGTGCATTCTGAGAACATTGCACATCCAAAGTATGCATCTAGAGTGAACCCTAACCTACTAACCCACATGTACACACATCACGAACACTTCACCCACTAACCTCTAACCACTCGGAATGTCATGTTGGTATTGTGGAGGGAACACCATAACATCCTGTTTCCTATGCAATGCTAATGTGCCTCTCTCTTCTTCTAGTAGATAAGCATCAACAACTCCCAAGCACTCTCATGGCAGAAGCAGCAGGTCCAAGCTCACAGGCAGGAGTAAGTACTGCAGGAATTGATGTGGATAGTCTACCTGTTGATGTGCCACCAACTGAACGACCTGTGGAGCTGCAACACCTTCAGCAGATCCCGGTACCGGATCCACCACAGGGATCACAGAGAGAGTCCATGCCAATTCTCATTGGTTCAATGGCATGCCAGGTCCATTGGGAGAGGCCAAGTATATATGGGAGTCTAAGTGCGAGTATGATAGATCATGGGTCCGATTCCAATTTTTCTCCAAGGAGTTTGAGACTCTACAGAACACAGAAGATCTCCAGACCATATGCCAACGTGCAGGGCTAGCCGAATACTTTGAAGCACCACTACCTAAACCGGATCTCCTCCGATGCTATTATTTGGTCTCCACATTACAAGCTAACGAAGAAAAGGACAAACCAGGAACATTCGTACTTCCTTCTTTGCTGGGCAGCAACGAGTTGAAAAGGTTTGAACTTACAATGGAATTGGTGAGCACTGCTTTGAATATGCACGGTACACATGTACCTTCTGAGAAGGATGCTCTCATTCCTACTAACATGAAGGATAGGAAACTACTGGAGCTTAAAGATATGGCAGCACTCACACCAAACGTGTCCATCCCTCTCCGTATGTGCATGCAACATTTTGCTTTCCCCGGTCAAGACCGCTTCACACAACTGCACAAAAGAATTTGGTTCGCTCTTTACTTGGCGGAGACAGGTGCGTTACCAATTAAGCTTCATGTATGGATTGTGGAGCAGTTGTATGAAGCAAATAAAAGGTCATCTAGGAAATTAGTGGTGAATGGTTGCTGTGCAATCACACGCATCATCTACCGATGCTTAGCATACGATGTACCCATTGAACATGCTTTAACTTGGGCACAATTACAAATGTTTAAGAGGCTCAAGACGTCCACACATCAATCCAAGCGCATGAGGGGTTCGATCCCTTGTGTCCAGACACGTGAAGTTCTGACTACTCCTGAAGTATTGCCACTAGGAGAGACCACCGTACCTCCCTTTACCATTAGAATACCAAGGTCTGGATCTGAAGCTACAACACAAGCTGCCCCCTCCGCTCCTCCTGTCCCTCCTGAATTCGAATTTCCTGCAACTAGGGGCACTAAAGGGATGGGCACTTTCGACTTCGAATCATTCTTGCAAAATACACAATTCTCTGATGTGGAGTTCTATTCAGATGTAGAAGAACAGGGCACCTCTTCCCAAAGAAGAAGGAAATCCACAGAAGGCCGCCATGTACATTGGGATGAGGAACAACAGAGAACTTTGTCGCAACAATAGGAACATTCAGAAGCAGAAGAAGAGGAAACAACTGAAGCTCCAGCTTATACAGCAGAACTCCGGAGGCTATACCAAATAATGGAACGAGTAAGGTCGCAACAGTTGCTCACCGAACAAAGTAGTAGGATGCTCATGGCTCAGCTTTTGGAAGAAGCAGGCGTTGACTCAGAATACAGTGAAGGTCTCTTATTAATGGCAGAAACATATGGGGTAGTAGAAGCAGTTCGGACCGCCATTAGAAGGTCTCCAATTCAATATGATCCACGAAGATTCCAAACACGACCACAGTCAGGTAAAAACATCTAGATCCCCATTACAATGGCAGAAGGGCCAATTATTACATCCGAACCCATTGAGACAACCTCCCAAGCAGCAGTAACCGCTAGCCAAGAGCATACAATCATCCATGAAGAGTCAACTGAACCACTACCACCCACACCCCCACCATCGCCTCCTAGAACAGAAGCCGTGGAGATCTCCTCGACTACCAAATCCACTGAATCGCTCATAGAGTCTACCCTAGAACATCCATCCCCCATGCCCTCAGCCATAGGCCATCCCGATTCTAGATCCATATTCTTTGGATTCCCTGCTACCACGCCACCTTTTATGGCCTCCCTGCCTTCAGAATCTCACCTCCCAAACCCCATACCTCCAATTCTCCAACCCCTCTACGCCTTTCTTTCAAGAACATTTCAACCGAGGTCTCAATCATTTCCTCTATTTTCAGTTCCCACACCCACTTCTCACTTATTCACCACTTTCACACACACACCACCTACCATTCCAATATATTGGTAGACACCACACTCGCATCCACTCCTGAAAGCATGGACATTTCACCACCCATGGCACCTCCCCCTCCCCCCATACTTCCACCTTCTCCCATTCCCCCCCCCCCCCACCAATTTCACCAACACACACATCTCCATTAGACACATCATTCACTCTTCCCATTCCCCACTCCCCTCCCCTTGCATCCTCCATTGTACAGACCACACCATCATCCATAGGAAATGCATTGGACACAATGCTCACATGTATATCACAGTTAAGGACAGAGTACAATCAGCTCGAGCAACATAACATACGATTGCAAGAGCACTCGGAGATGCTACAAAATCGTCTTGCCGTAGTAGAAGAGGAGAACGCTCGCCTCCATACACAATTCCACACTTTACAAGAGGCTCATAGCATATTAGAAGTATAGCTACAGAACACAGACCAGGAAGCAATACAAGTGGTAGAAGGTCATCTACAGACACAACTAGAACGCAATTCAAAGCTTCAACAAAATATGGCCCTACTCAAGCGACACCTTGCAGCAGCTCATGAAGAGAATCGACGCCTGCAACTACAGAATCAAGAAAACCTAGAAGCAGCGATCGAAAGCACACCTGGGGCACCCATCAGTCCCTCAAAGTTTCAAGTTGTGACCCCCGACAATATTGAGATAATCTTGGAAGACTATGCCACCCTACTTGAAGCCCATGACCAGTTATCAGAGGAACTGGGTCAACTGAAGCAGAAACACCAAAAAGAAACAACAGTTGCCTCTCAAACCACCTCCTCCGCAGCTTCACTTCTCACAGACTTAGAGGCCTTAAAAGATCTCCAGAAATAGGTCACAGAATTGCAAGCACGTCTACTACAATATGAGAGACCACCTTCCCCACCTGAGCCTCCCACCGATGAGGAAACAATACAAATTCTGGTGGAACAAATGTTTGAAGAAGAATATGACCCATATGACCCACAACCATTCCCAGGAGGTCAACAAACAGAAGAAGGTCATGATACGTTCGAAGCACCATGACCCCCTTGGCTACGACAAGTGGAGGAAATTGGGAGTTCATATGAAGAGCGAAGAGTCGTGCAAAATCAGGCCATGAGGGTCATAGAAGACACTGTATTACAATCCAATTACTTCAAGAACCTGTCATCTAGACGCCTTATCCTCTCATCAGAACTCCAATACAGGCCATACTATATCATTTTGGCAGACTATAATGCAGAAATACAGAGAATCACAGGCAAGATTCCTACCTTCGCTACCCAGTTTCAACCGGAAGACCTTCCTCTAGACGTGCAAAAAGGCAAAATTCATCAACCAACATGGCGGCAGAAACTTCTTGAGACATATCCTGAAATGCTGCGGACATGGAACAATGTGCCTTTACATCTTCTATACAATCCATGCTATGGTCCAGTTCCACGGCGCGGGTCTTGCAAAGCATTCAACATTAAAGTTCAGAACAATGCACAATGCAAGGAATGGCTAAACTACCCATACATAGCACCGCCGTAGGGACCACCATCAATAGCATACATGATGGCCGCAATTAGACATTGGATGCCTCGACTGAAGCCCATGCCAGATGTGGCGGCCAAAATGATGCTTAAGATTTTAGATATGATGCAGGTAGTACTGAAAACCTTTAGAAATGCAGCAACACCACAGGTACATCTACCGGGGTTTACCAACGGAAATTACGATTTGGTGTATGACATGAGCACCACCCCCAGTATTCGTGTGGCTTACGCCTGGCATGCACGCATCAAATACCTCCCTGCATGTTATAAACAGACATTCGAAGAAATGTTCAGATCAGGTTTCTAGGAGTATCACTCGGAGGTCTTCGCACCGAAGCCAACACACCTGCTCCATCTCTTTGCTTGTGAACAAGCCATGTACTCCGAGTACTACACCACACCGCAACCAGAGGTCCCTAGTGCAATAAACCCCATAGAATAGAGGTCTGTCAGGGGTGACAGATGCTAGGAAGGGGGGAGTGTTGGCATACAAGTCAGATGAAGAGCATACCAGCACAACATAGCGGTCATGCACAATACGACAACAAGGCCTAATCATTTTTTCCATGGACCATTCACAACTCAAGTGATTTTAATCACTACACAAACATTGTAAATTCTATTTTTGGTAGAATAGACTCCATTTTGTTCAAGCCGAGGAGTCCTCGAGCTTGAGGAGTATTAGAATTAGCTACACAACAATTTTCATAATTTTTAGACTCCGTTTGAGCCCTCAAATAGGCTCTAGAACCTAATTTTTAACTAGGCCGTACACTAGGTCTGGACAAGACCAAAGTTAGTGAGAAAACTATAAAAAGAGCTAGAAAGCTCATTTTTGGGGAGATTGTTTGTGAATTGAGCTTATGTAAGAGACTTTTTGACTAATGCAAAGAGCTCCATTGTTCCTCTCCTTGTTCTTGCCTTGTGTGCGCGTGTGTGTGTATGTGTGTGCATGTTTGTGTGCTTCTCACTCACGCACTTGTGCCTTCACTTGCTCATAGTCTTCATACTAGTCCTCACGTCTCCACGGATTGACAATTATGAGGTGGATCTCCTCATGTTGGTACTCACCATTGTGCTGGAGTGACAAGGAGGTGTGCACATCGACACAAGGTGTACTTCCCTCCTACTTTATTGGAAGCTTGAGTGCAAGGTGTGCACAAGATAAAGCTCCTGGAGAAGGTGGAGGTCTGGTGCAGAGAAGGTTGGCAGGATAAGAAACTTTTGGTATCTTGTAACCTTGTGTGTGCATGTACTCTTTGGGATTAGGTACTTTGCATAGAGAACAATTGGTTTTGTTCTATACATCATCATTGCATTTTTTTATTTGTAATCAATATACAAAAGCTACTGGTGTCTGTGTTTCACTTCTTCTTCTTCTTTCTTTTCCTACAAATACTCAAGTCTCTTTCTGCACAAGAATATCCCCAACACACTTTGGCACACCTAGTGGGACCACAAGGAGGCTTGAGCATAAGAGAAGCAATGTTTGAAAGTGTAGAAGAAGTGCAAGGATACCAGAAGTGCTGTTCTGAGAGGTAATATTTCTTCTATTTGCAATTCTCTTAGCCTAAGAGGGGAATGAGCATCTCATGACTGCAACTGAGTCTCAAACTTTGAGGGTCCCTTGCAAAACAACAAGAAGAAAAACTATTCAAAGGTCAACCAGCCCTTTCTCATCAACATCATTAGTAAGAAATATGGCAACTCAGGTAGACTTAGAAACTCTACTCTCTAGATTAAATATCAAATTTCATTCTTTCAAGGGATTAACACAAGAAGACCTAGATGAACATATTAGAAGTTTTTCGGCCTTATGTTAGACAAGGGGCCTAATGGGAAGGAAAGATGCATTTTTAATTCTTTTCCCAGCAACATTGGAAAGGTTAGCAGATAAATTCTTTAGTCAATTTGATGGAGAGTGTTAATCTCCAAAAGAACAACCTACTCTTGAATTTAGAACACCTCTATATCAAGAGTAAGTCAAAACCTTCACAAAATTAGAGGTCCAATCTCCAAATTATCAAAAATTAAGAAATTCTGTGAAGAAGGTAAAACACAGAAAGTCTGCTGCACAATTTCTTCTCATTGACCTATCAAACATGTAAAGTTTTCTATGAAATTTTGTATGGAGTGTCGCCTAGAGATTGCGCACCTCCTCCAAGTTAAAGTTCTTCAAAAGGTTTAGTATAACTTGAGAAATCAACTTCACAAGTTACCTATGTCTGAATCTGCACTTCTGAGAAGTCGATTTAGACACCCCTAACTTCTTAACTTCAATTCTCTCAGTACAAAACCCCTTTAAGCAAATGCTTCTAGCCACGAGTAGATTACCTTCCAACTTAAAGATTAAGTGCTTGCTTGCACAAAACTTTAAACTATGGAGTGAGAACTAACCAAAAGATTAAGATCGAGATTTGTGCCTGTTTCAGAGAACTGTGAACACTCAACACATATGAATGTTCCTACTAACAATTCTCCTAGCCTGTTTGCAATTAGACTATGAAACTCAGGTCACAGACTCATTAACTACCAACTTAGATATCCTCAAAAGGATTTTACAATTGATCAAACACAGACGGAGCAGACACGAAAAAATCGGGCACAATATTTCTTCATTTACTCAGAAAGTTACAGTTGAGTGATGAGAGAAAACTCAACTAACTTTTTCATGTCTCATGACATCTCTCTTCCTCTTTCTTGACTTCTATCTATTCTTACATATGCTCTCATATCACGCCTCGACATTTTCAAGGTATTTATAGATAAATTTGTACAAGTCTATGACTAATCAAAGATCTAAGTGAACTATGTACATATGTGTACATTCCTCATATATTCTGAATGTATCCTTCTTCCAAGCTTCAAGAATTGATCTCATCCTTCATTCTTTAGTCTTCAAACATTCAATTGGTGATTGATCTGCACCAACAGCTCCCCCTCAATCATCAATTGAGGTTTCTCCTTTCTTCTTTATACCTGCCATGTCTTTAAACTTCTGTAGCTTTGGTCCATCCAAGCTCTTTGTAAGCATATCAGCTATCTGATCCTTTGTTGAAGTATGTATGACTTCAATCTCCTTACCCATCACTTTCTCTCTTAGAAAGTGATAATGAATCTCAATGTGTTTGGTCCTGGCATGAAAAACAGGATTAGCAGCTAAATACAATGAACTCATGTTATCTCCATATATAATTGGTACCCCATGCACAATGTCAAAACTCTTCATCAAAGTCTTGAGCCAAATCACTTCCTTTGCAGCTTCAACCATGCCTTTGTACTCTGCTTCTGTAGAAGACAAAGCAACTGTATGTTGCTTCTTGGAACACCATGAGGTAAGTTTATCTCCCACATAACACATATATCCAAAAGTTGACCTTCTATCATCTGGATTACGTGCCCAATCTGCATCACTATAAATTTTGATATTTGTATCTGAGGTAAACCCATAATACAAACCTTCATTGAGTGTACCCTTAATGTACCTCAACACTCTTTGACCTGCAATCCAATGTTCTTTCCTTGGGCAATGCATGAATTGAGACAAAACCCCTACTGCATATGATAAATCAGGTCCAGTTAAAGTAGCATAGATAAGACTACCAACTAAACTCTGATATTGTCTCATGTCCTTGAATTCTTCACCTCCAAACTTACTCAATTTGTGATTCACCTCCATTGGTGTAGGTGCTTCCCTGCAATCATCCATTTTAAACTTGATTAACAAGTTCTTCAAATACCTTTCTTGGGTCACAAATACTCCATGTTGAGTATATGTAATCTCCATGCCCAAGAAGTATGACAAGTCTCCCAAGTCACTTATCTTGAACTCCTTTTCCATTTGCTTCTTGAGTCTTTGTATTCCTTCTTCATCTGTACCTGTAAGGATTATATCATCAACATATATGCACATGTATATGAAACCATTATCACTTGCTTTGACAAGCAAGCTACTATCTGCTTTAGACACCTGAAATCCAAGTTCTTTCAAGAACTTTACAAGTCTATAGTTCCATGCCCTTGGGGCCTGCTTCAAGCCATACAAAGCTCTCTTGAGCTTGCACACATGATCTGGATACTTTTTATCTCTGAACCCTTGAGGTTGCTCCATGAACACATCATCTGAAATATAACCATTCAAAAAAGCATTTTTCACATCAAGTTGACATAACTTCCAACCTTTACATGCAGCAATAGTTATAAGTGTCCTGATGGTTGTCATCTTTGCCACAGGACTATAAGTCTCATCATAGTCAACACCATAAGTCTGAGCAAACCCTTTGACAACAAGTCTAGCTTTGTATCTAGACACACTTCCATCTGCAAACCTCTTGGTCTTGTAAACCCATTTGCATCCAATGATTTTCTGACTATTTGGTTTTGGAACCAAATCCCATGTTTGATTCTCCAATAGTGCATCATATTCTTCCTGCATAGCTTTCTCCCATTTTTCCTTACCTTTTGCCTCTTCATATGTAGAAGGGTCTTCATCTGTTTTCATCATATAAGCATAGTCTTTTATGGCCAAAAATGAAGTATCATAGCTATACCTTGTAGGTTGCCATTTATTCCTTGTAGACCTCCTAAGCTCTCCACTTCTTGAGGTTTCTGGTTCTTCATATTCAGGATCAAATCTTGGGGTTTCTTCCACTTCAACCTGCACTTCATTATTCTCTTGTTCATCAAATATTTGAACCTTTGATTTACCTTTCCTTTGACTCACTTCTTCTTCATCTCCTGTATTGATTTTGATTGTACTTGCATACCAAGTGCTTTGCTCATCAAATGTAACATCTTTAGAAACCATAAATTGTTTTGTAGATGGACTCCACAATCTATATCCCATCTGCTTATCATCATAACCAATGAAAACATATTTTTCAGCTTTAGGCTCCAACTTGTGCCTTAATTGTGATGGCACATATGCATATGCCACACATCCAAAAACTCTGCAATGATCCAAGGTAGGTCTCTTACCCCACCAAGCCTCATATGGTGTCATACCCTGCAAGGCTTTACATGGTAACCTATTGACCAAATAAGTGGTTGTATTTACAGCCTCAGCCCACAAATAATTAGGGCAATTTTTCTCCTTCATCATGGATCTTGCAAACTCAACAAGTGTTCTATTTCTCCTTTCTGCTACACCATTTTGTTGAGGAGAGTACCTGCAAGTAACTTCCCTTTTTATACCTGCATTCCAAAAGTAATCACTGAACTCATTAGAGAAATGCTCTCCCCCTCCATCTGACCTTAATCTCTTCAACTTATGACCTGTAATTCTTTCTGCATATGCATGATAGTGTTTGAATGTATTAAACACTTCTGACTTATCTTTGATCACATAGATAGTGATCCATCTAGTAGCATCATCAACATAAATCACATAATACCTTGACCCATTTATACTGAAATCCTTTGATGGTCCCCACACATCTGTGTGTACCAATTCAAGCTTCTCTGAGTACATAAAACCATGCTTGGAGTAAGAATTCTTATGAGCCTTACCTAATTGACATGCCTCACATTTGTATGTCATATGTTGACCTGCAACATTAGGCAATCCAAGCACTGAACCATTGTTAATCATATCTTTAATACCTCTTTCATTGAAATGTCCAAGCCTCTTGTGCCAAAGATCTAACTCAGAGATCTTATGTCCTCCATATGTGAACATAGCATGACCAATATTGCCTTGAATCTTCAATGTAAATAATCTTCCTTCCTTTTTCCCTGAAACAATCTATTTATACCCTTGGCTAGGGTCTTCCACATATACTCCATCATTAGTGAACCTTACTTCATATCCCTTTTCAACAATTTGTCCTACACTTATCAAATTCTTAGGAATGGTAGGAACATACAAGACCTTACTCAATAAGGTGCTACCATCCTTGGCCTTCACTGATCCAATTGACTTCACATTGTGCTTTGTGTTGTCACCTGTTTGAACAACATGATTAAAAACATTATTCTCCAAATCACTCATCAAAGATATATTACCACTCAGGTGATTGCTACACCCTGAGTCAATGTAGAAAACTCTTTGATCTTCACTCTGCCTTTCACAAGTTGCATTCATTATCAATGTTGAATCCTCCTTTTGATCTGAAGCATAAGTGTAGTAGGTGTTGTTATATTGTTGACTTTGGAATCCTCTACCTGCATTTCTTCCAAAGTAACTCCTACCACCTCTGCCTCTGAAATTACCTCTTTGACTTCTGCCACCTCTTCCTCTTGAGTTATAATTTTGATTGTATCCACCATTACTCTGATTATTATGCCAACAATCATTAGCTAAGTGATTTGTCTTACCACAAATCCAGCAGGCTTTGCCTCCATCTTTGTTATTCCTGCCTCTTCCTCTACCTTTGCCACCTCCTCTTCCTCTTAGGAAGTTGGCTTGACTAGTTGTACCTTCATCTTCACCTGCTTGTTGCTTTCCTTTGTTATTCTTCTTCTTGTCCTTTGAGTACATTGCATGACCTGCACTCTTGTCACCATCTCCTTTAACATCCTGCTCAAATGTTAGCATATGACCTAGCAACTGATTTAAATCAGGAGTGAAATGATCAAGTGATAACTCTGTAGACAAAATGAATGGCTTCCATTTGTCATCACCTCTCAAACCTGTAAGAATTTGCCTTACCAATTTATCCTCGTCAATGTCTTCATCAACAGCTCCTAATGCATCTGCAATGTCTTTCATCCTTGTCACATAGTCTAAAATAGATTGAGAAGCCTTCTTCTTGAAGGTTGTAAACTCTGCCCATAAGGATGCCTTCCTTGACTTTGTAGTATTCTGGAAATGCTCCTCCAAAGCATTCCAAATATCAGTTGCACTTTCAAGACCTTGAATATGAGGTAACAAGTAATCATTGGCTCCCATATAGATAATGCTCCTAGCTTGAGCATCTTTCTTCATCCAATTTTTCAAATCTGCTAACTCTTCCCTAGTTGGAACACTAGGATCTCTGAACTGTGGCTTTTCTTCTTCTCCTGTGATGTAGGCTATTAAATCTTTGCTCATAAGATGATCTTCCATCCTCATTGACCATGCAGGATAGTTTTCCCTATCCAATTTCTCTATCTGTAGAGAATCTCCCATCTTGTGTCTACCTGTGTATTGAAATCTTCAAGCTTTATGAACAATATATGTACCTTTACTTCGAATTAGACTCCTTTTGTCCTTCTTGATGTTGTATGGTCTCCTCCTCAAGCTTTGCCTTCAAACTTTCACCTTTTAGTTCTTCAATTGTTGAATTTCTTGAATCTGCAGCAGTCGGGACCCTCCTTTCCTTGATTTGATGTCTCCTGCTCTGATACCACTGATGGAGAGTGTTAATCTCCAAAAGAACAACCTACTCTTGAATTTAGAACACCTCTATATCAAGAGTAAGTCAAAACCTTCACCAAATTAGAGGTCCAATCTCCAAATTCTCAAAAATTAAGAAATTCTGTGAAGAAGGTAAAACACAGAAAGTCTACTGCACAATTTCTTCTCATTGACCTATCAAACATGTAAATTCTTCTATGAAATTTTGTATGGAGTGTTGCCTAGAGATTGCGCACCTCCTCCAAGTTAAAGTTCTTCAAAAGGTTTAGTATAACTTGAGAAATCAACTTCACAAGTTACCTATGTCTGAATCTGCACTTCTGAGAAGTCGATTTAGACACCCCTAACTTCTTAACTTCAATTCTCTCAGTACAAAACCCGTTTAAGCAAATGCTTCTAGCCACGAGTAGATTACCTTCCAACTTAAAGATTAAGTGCTTGCTTGCACAAAACTTTAAACTATGGAGTGAGAACTAACCAAAAGATTAAGATCGAGATTTGCGCCTGTTTCAGAGAACTGTGAACACTCAACACATATGAATGTTCCTACTAACAATTCTCCTAGCCTGTTTGCAATTAGACTATGAAACTCAGGTCACAGACTCATTAACTACCAACTTAGATATCCTCAAAAGGATTTTACAATTGATCAAACACAGACGGAGCAGACACGACCTTGAATCTTCAGTGTGAACAATCTTCCTTCTTTCTTTCCTGAAACAATTTGTTTATACCCATTGCTAGGGTCTTCCACAAACACTCCTTCATTAGTGAACCTTACTTCATAACCTTTTTCCACAATTTGTCCTACACTTATCAAATTCTTAGGAATTGTAGGAACATACAAGACCTTACTCAATAAGGTGCTAATCCTTGGCCTTCACTAATCCAATTGACTTCACATTGTGCTTTGTGTTGTCATCTGTTTGAACAACATGATTCGATACCTTATTCTCCAAATCAGTCATCAAGGCTATATTACCACTCAGGTGATTGCTACACCCTGAGTCAATGTAGAAGACTCTTTGATCTTCATTCTGCCTTTCACAAGTTGCATTCATTATCAATGTTGAATCTTCCTTTTGATCTGAAGCATAATTATAGTAGGTATTGTTATATTGTTGACTTTGGAAACCTCTACCTGCATTTCTTCCAAAGTAACCCCTACTACCTCTGCCTCTGAAATTACCTCTTTTATTTCTGCCTCCTCTTCCTCTTGAATTATAGTTCTGATTGTATCCTCCATTACTTTGAGTGTTATGCCAACAATCATTGGCTAAATGATTTGTCTTATCACAAATCCAGCATGCTTTGGCTCCATCTTTGTTGTTCCTGCCTCTTCCTCTACCTTTGCCACCTCCTCTACCTCTTAGGAAGTTGGCTTGACTAGTTGTGCCTTCATCTTCACCTGATTGTTGCTTTCCTTTGTTAGCTTTCTTCTTGTCCTTTGAGTACATTGCATGACCTATACTTTTGTCACCATCTCCTTTAACATCCTGCTCAAATGTTAGCATATGACCTAGCAACTGATTTAAATCAGGAGTGAAATGATCAAGTGATAATTCTATAGACAAAATGAATGGCTTCCATTTGTCATCACCTCTCAAACCTGTAAGGATTTGCCTTACCAATTTATCCTCCTCAATATCTTCATCAACAGCTCCTAATGCATCTGCAATGTCTTTCATCCTTGTTACATAGTCTGAAATGGATAAAGAGGCCTTCTTCTTGAAAGTTGTAAATTCTGCCCCTAAAGATGCCTTCCTTGACTTTGTGGTGTTTTGGAAATGCTCTTCCAAAGCATTCCATATATCACTTGCACTTTCAAGACCTCTAATGTGAGGTAGCAAGTAATCATTGACTGCCATATAAATGATACTCCTAGCTTGAGCATCTTTCTTCATCCAATTCTTCAAATCTGTTAATTCCTCCCTAGTTGGAACACTAGGATCTCTGAATTGTGGTTTTCCTTCTTCACCTGTAATGTAAGCTATCAAATCTTTGCTCATTAGATGAGCTTCCATCCTCATTGACCATGCAGGATAGTTTTCTCTATCCAACTTCTCTATTTGAAGAGAATCTCCCATCCTTCCTTCACCTGTATATTGAATTCTTCAACCTTTATGAAGGATAAAGTTACCTTTACTTTGAATGATACTCCTTTTGACTTCCTTGATGTCGTATGATCTCCTTCTCAAGCTTTCCTTGCAAGCTTTCACCTTTTGAATCTTCAAATGTCAAATTCTTTGTAGCTACAGCAGTCTGGATCCTCCTTTCTTCAATTCTGATGCTTCCTGCTCTGATACCACTGATGGAGAGTGTTAATCTCCAAAAGAACAAGTTGACCTTGAATTTAGACCACCTCTATATCAAGAACAACTTCAGAATCCACCAAATTTAGAGAACATTCATCAACTTATCAAAAAATTAACTATTCTGAAAAAACTCAACTTCTCAGAAAAGTCTACTGCAGATTAATCTCTAATTGACTAACCATTTGTGTAAAGTTTTTTATAAAACTTTGTAGGATGTGTCGCCTTAAAGTTGCGCACCTTCTCCAACTTAAATCTCCTCAAATGATTGAGTATACTTTGAGAAATGACTCAAACACTTTACCTATGTGTAAAACTACTTCTCTGCAGTAGCGACTTTGACACCTGCAACTTCTTAGCTATAGTTCTCCCAATGTCGAACCCGTTTGATCAAATGCTTTTAGATGTAGATAGCTTATCTCTCAACTTAGATTTTGAGCTATAATATGTGTAAAACTTTACACTGTGCACTGAGCACTACTCATTTCATTGAACTCAAAATCTGCGCCTGTTTCATGAGACTGTGAACATTCCTTACATATGAATGTTCCTACACACAATTCTCTTAACCTGCTTACAATTAGATTCTCAAATTCTAGCCATAGATTGATTAACTATGGACTTAGACATCTCCAAAAGGAATTCATAAAAGATCTACTACACGAGGAGAAAACACAGAAACATCGGGCGCAATTTTTCTTCTATTTCTCAGAAATTTACAACTGAGTGATGAGAGAAAGTTTTAACTCACTTCTAGGAGATCTAATGACTCTTACAACTTCTCAATACACTATTCTCATATTCTCTCATTGTCTCCTCTATTGCCCCGACATTTTTCCAAAGTATTTATAGGCAAATATGTACAAGTTTATGACTAAACAAAAGTCTAAGTGATCTATGTCTTCACTAATGTACATATGTGTACATATCATTCATCCTGTGAATGTAACCACCTTCTTTGCTTCAAAACTTGATCTTATCTCCATCTTTTTGTCTTCCTAACTTCAATTGGTGATTGGTCTGCACCAACAAAACTTCATGCATGCTAAACGCTAGCTACATACTTCATGCCCAATGCATAGTGTGGGAGATACCTCTTGTGTTTTGCAATGTCATAATTGTCAATCCGTGGAGACGTGAAGACTAGTATGATGAGATCCACCTCATAATTTTCAATCTATGGAGACGTGAGCAAGTGAAGGCACTAGTGCGTGAGTGAGAAGCACACAAGCCTGCACACACATACACACAAATGGGCACACAAGGCAAGAACAAAGAGAGGAACAATGGAGTTCTTCTATTACTCAAAAAGTCTCTTACAATAGCTCAAAAATCTAACAAGCTAACCCCAAAAATGATCTCTCTAGCTCGTTTTATATTTTTTGACTAGGTTTTGGCCCTGTTCAGACCCATTGTTTGGCCTAGTTAAAAATTAGGTTCCTAGGCTATTTTGAAGGCTCAAACGAGCTCAAAAATTATGAAAATTGGCACATAGATACTTCTAATACTCCTCAAGCTCAAGGACTCCTCAGATTGAACAAAATGGAGTAGGAATAATGTAAAATGGTATTTACAATGGTGTGAAGTGACTAAAATCACTATTTGGGAAGTATTTCTTCATGAAACATTATGTGGCCTACTTGTCAGATCTGTGGTGACTACTTTGCCTACTTAATCCTGCTTGGCTCTCCCTTTCTTGTGACTCCCTTCGCTGGCTTCCCTTTCTTGTAAGGCCTTGAGTGCCCTGGTTGCTACCAACACCCCCTCTCTCACATCTGTAGTCGTTGACAAACCCTTGTTGTCGGGAGTGCTTAATGTAATACTTGATGACATCAGTAGCAAGGTGATGTTCCTGGATGTGTAGTCCTCTTGCCAAGTCTACCATCATGTGATCCCAATCAATTGGACTTGGAATGTCCAGATGTGGCAAGCGTAACTAATCTGCATGGATGGAATGTTCCACCAAAAAGAGATGTAACAAATGTGTTGGTCTGAGAATGAAAAGTTCAGAATGATATTCCCAAAAACTTATAGAGAACATTTCTTCAAAAGTCTACTTGTAGCAAGTAGGTAAGTACTTTATTTGCGCATGCCATGCAAAAATTATGTTGATTGAGGGGGTTTGGCTCATGTCGTAAGCCAAATCACGGTTTCATTCAGAAAATCTAGGGGATGAAATGTATGGAGCTTGAATCTTTCAAAAGGTCTTGAATACTACCGTCATGAGCTCGAAGATCTTCATGCAAAAATGTCTGGTACATTCTTTAATCATGTAGACCAAGGACGTATGGTGGAGATCATATATGCAATGGTGGCTGGCCCTCAGGGTGGTGCAAAGTATGGATAATTAATCCAATCAGAGCATCCTTTGTTGTTGCAGAATTTGATGGAAAAAGCTTTCCAGGATCTATGACGGACCAGTCTACAATAACATGGGTTATACTTAATATAAAGTGGCATGGTTGCTTGAAAGAACTTGGAGAAGCTTGTAGAAGGTAGAAAAGAGCGTTTCGAAGCGACGAAGTTTGGTCAAGCCAACCAGCAAAAGACCAGCCCTTGAGCTTATGGAGACTCAAATAGACCTTATAAGCATGTGATAAGTGCAAAGAAACACACTATGTACTTTGGAGCATCAAGGAGAATGAGTAGATACAAAACAAATAGGTTCGCGGGTCGACTAGCTCAAAAACCTTACTATCTATGGAAGAGACAATGAACTTCAAATGCTCATAGCAACCAGCGTGATTACAATTAGAAAAAATCCTTTTATGGGAGTGATACACATAGGGTTGAGTGTATGGAATGCACAAAAGTATAAGGAATAAGCAAAATATGCTATAGGAAGGAATGCGACATTCACCGGTGGTACTTCCTATTTTTCAGGAATATGTAGAGATTGACCCTGAGACAGAAAAACGCAGACTTCTTCTAATCAACTGAACCAAATGCTATGAAAATGTATAGGCATAAACTAGACACTAATACCTTTCCAATGAGCCATGTTGCACTCAATTTGGAGCTGTGGAGAGAGAGCAGCAGCCTCTGCAAGATTACTATTGGCGAAGAAGATGATGCAGAGAATCGAAGGAGCAAGACAATGATGGTCACAAGTGTATGTATATTGCCTGGCCTGTGGTTGGGCCTCTCGCCTCTTGAGGCAGGGGCAAGGGTTCAACCCTTGGCAGCAACATGTAGGGACATATGAATCCCATAAACTATTGTATGTGGCTGTTGGCCACCGTTTGACCATCCCCGCGGTAGTTGCGACCGCCGTTCAACCCAGTCTTGTAAACCCCTGTTCTGGTGGGATAAGGGGGGTCCCATGGGTACTATGCCCTTCCTTGTACAGTTGCAATTTCAAAGTTAAATTCCGGGGGAGTAGGCCTCGGCCGAACCTCCATTTTGAAAAAAAAAGTGTATGTATATTGCTTCTATGTAATGTACAAGTGATTTCAAGTCTTTATATAGACTCTAGGAGTGTTCCACGACTTCTACAAGTGAAATTTGAATTCAAATGAAAGTGGGAATGGTTGTTGGAGGGAATCAATTCATTTTCCTACAATCTAAGAAAAGTGAAGATCTAGTTTGATCTACTTTTAGGTGATTTGATTGCTTGATTGAATGCAATTTCAACCACCACAAATTCGTGGGATTTTGGCTCTATCCTGCCCAATCTGCATCTGAATAGATTTTGATATCCAAATCTGAAGAGTAAGGATAGAATATACCTTCGTTGATTGTACCTTTGAGATACTTAAGTACTCTCTTAGCCGCATCCATGTGTGGTCTTCTCGGTGAGTGCATGAACTGACTAAGCACTCCCACACTATATGAGATATCTGCCCTTGTATGAGTAGCATATATCAAGCTACCTACCAAGCTTTGATACTCTTTAATGTCTTCAATTTTCTCACCTTCATAAACACTAAGTTTATGATTCATCTCCAAAGGTGTATCTGCAAGCTTAGTGTTTTCCATTTTGAACTTGAGAAGAAGATCCTGAATGTATCTTCTTTGAGTCAAATACATTCCTTCATCCGTATATATCACCTGCATACCTAGGAAATATGTGAGCTCACCTAGGTCACTGATTTTGAACTCCTCTTGCATATGTCTCTTGATCCTTTGAATGCCATTTAGATCGTCACTTGTCACAATAATATCATCTACATAAACACATAGATAGATAACCTCATTGTGATCCCTTTTGAGGAATAGAGAAGGATCTGAGCTGCTAGCTTTGAACCCTTGATCTTGAATATATGTAACCAACCTATAATTCCAAGCTCTAGGAGCTTGTTTCAATCCATACAATGCTTTCTTAAGTCTGCAAACATAAGATGGATGATTAGGGTTTTCAAAACCTGGTGGTTGTGACATGTATACCTCTTTTGTCAGACATTGGTCTTCAGAGACCATTCCATGTGTGTGTGGGCGAGGGCTAGTTAGCCAAGGTCCTAAGCTCGGAGGTATATCCTAAGGTATTTGATGGTTAGTGGGGATGAGTGTTGCATGCTGGCCACATGGCGACGCTAGAACATTCCAGATCACTGCTATTTTAGATACAAGAGGATATAAATGGATGGGAGGAGAGTGGCACACACATCATTCGCATGTTTCTTTTGAGGAAAGCCTCACATCTTCACTTATCCAACCATTTAAGAATTCATTTTTCACATCAAGTTGGAGGAGTCTCCAATTCCTTGCAGCAGCTACACTTATCAATGTCCTGATTGTAGTCATCTTTGCAACTGGTGAGAATGTTTCCTCATAGTCTATACCATGAGTTTGTGAGCATCCTTTGGCAACTAATCTTGCCTTGTACCTGCAAACTGATCCATCTGAATTTCTTTTAACTTTATATACCCATCTGCAACCAATTACCTTTTGATTCGGCAACATTGGAACCAAATCCCAAGTGTCCATTTCCTTCAATGCATCTATCTCTTCTTTCATGGCCTTTTCCCAATTAGGGTTTCCCTTTGCCTCTTCATAGGTTGAGGGTTCCTCTGAAATAGAGTCTTTTGCCAAGTATATTGAATGCTTCGTAACAAATGTGGAATCATATCCATACCTTTCTGGTTGTTTCTTCTCTCTTGTTGATCTTCTAGGTGCTTGTTTGGAGCATTCTCCAACCTCTTGCATCTTTGCTTTGCCTCTTGACTTCCATAGTTTGTAATCCTTTTCCGTTTCATCTTGGTCATCGTCTTTATCACTTCTTGGATCGTGGACCTGTGTATCATGCTTGCTTCCTAATTGATGGGAGTCAGAATCAAGATCATATGGTAGTGTTACCTTTTGTTTGTCTTCATCATACCAAGACCTGTGTTCTTCAAACACAACATCTCTACTTGTAGTGAATTGCTTGGTTGAGGGATTGAAGAACCTGTAACCCATCTGAGTTGAATCATATCCAATAAACACTGCCTTTGTTTCCCTTTCATCTAGCTTACCTCTTATTTGTGATGGTACATGAACATAAGCTAAACAACCAAAAACCTTGCTGTGTACTTGAGCCACAATGACTCAAGGACTTGTACCAATGAGACTATACCTCAATTGCCATACAAGTGCATATAGTGGAGTTCTTTTCACACATTTAATTATCAATCCTAAGGAGTGACTTACCAAGTGTATGAAGACATGTGCACACGTGATAGAAAATGAAGTGGTTTAACTATCCACACAAGAGGAAAGACTAATACTACCCACACCTACTGAAATACTGGAAGTGTTGCCGCAAGCCTCTTTTCAGTAGTTTTGGTTTTTTGAGGTTTTCTCCCAGCCCAGAACTCCGAACATAGGCAATAGGGTACTTGTTTCGAAGCTCTCGACGAGACGAATCCAACGGTGGTGGTTTCACTCAATTCTGACCACTCTGCTTCAAGTTATGGCAGAAACAGTGAATTACGGGAGTCACAAACACCCGCGCTTTTGCTTCTCCTAGCTTACGCACGCACTACAGCAGCTCAAAACAAGGGGGAAGGGGTAGACAACAGTCCTACACTTGCATTTCAAGCATCACACACACATACAAGAGCAAAACGAAGATCAAAATCAGCATGAAAGAGGCAAACTCGAAATTTCAGAAGTGCTCTTCTTCACAATGACCAGCAGTCCTTTACAATGAGTCACTTTTGACTTATATACTAGTGCCCTAAATTTGGTCCTTTCACACAAGAGACCGGCACTTTATTCACTAAAATGCTAACTTCCTACTATTGTACATGGGTAATTCACTAATCTTCTGTGGGGATGCATCTAGAGGACTCCTCTAGTGCATTTACAATGGAAAATATATACAAGAGTGGTTATGATACAAAAGTTGTGTGTCCAAATCGGAAAAATTTTGGGGCCCGTCTTTTTTTCTCTGCTTTTTGCGCTCGTTAGCTCTGCAACACTCTCCCCCTCTTCGTCTCTGTCGTCCCTTGACAGACTTTGCTTCGCGAACGCGTCCCGTGGGTAGTGTTGTCTGATTCTTGATCTTGCATTACGTTTTAGAGGCGCTTCAACTTTTCCACTGCACGCTCCCCTTGGTCAGTATTGTCTGCAATTAGACAAACATGCAGATTCGATGGCCTTCTTGATTCAAGCTCTACAACTCGAGAGCCTGATGTAGTTGTCTTGCCTGTTGACTCGGGTTGCCACGCACGCCACCAGTGACTAGGAATGTGCTGTTCTTAGTCACCCTCTTCAACTTTTCAGCCTCTACCCCTTTCTAACTTTTGGTCCTACTCTGATGTTTGAAAAGTCCACTACTCGGGACCCTGGGGTTTAGCTTTGTAGCCTGGTGCGTGCCCTTGTGGGGCTCTGTGCAGAGATGGGTGTTGCGCCCCTGCGGGGCTTCCTGCAGAGATATGTTCTTTTTCTCTTCTTAATGAATAGTTTTGGACTTTGATTTTCTTCTTCTTTTCTTCTTGCTTGATTGTCCCTCTACACGTCCCTCCTCCTGAACTCTGTCGTCCTCGACAGGCTTTCTGAGGCGACGCGTGTATGTTTGAATGGCGGTTTGCTCTCGTTGGTTCAGCAGATTTGCATGACATAGCATGAATTCTTTCCATTGCTTTGACTTCACTCCGTCTTCTGGTGCCTGTCGGTGATCAGCGAAGAAGCTTGTTTCATAGGCCACCAGCCTCGCATTTAAATTTGAAGTCATTTTTACAAAAATTTCCGAATCTATTTCAAAGAAGCCGGTGAAGAATGCTTCTTCGAAAGTCTGCATATATGTTGATGGCAAAAACATAAGGCGGGAGTAGTATGCCATGATGGTTAGTCGGCTCGGAATGGTTGATAAATCAAAAATGAGAGCTTCCGATCCTTGCGTAATGCCAATGAAATTCAAAAATGTATACTTCGCATGCTGGAAGACCTTCAACACGGTAATGAGCATGCTAAATATTTTATTTGTCATCTTTACTGCTAAGTCCGGCACTGTAGCATATTTGGCAATCCAGAATTCCATTGTCTTTACCATATATTCTTCGGTAGGTAGGTAATTATGTGGCGGACTAGGTAGTAACGGGTAATTTAGCCACTGATTATTGATAGAGCCTTGGCGCTGTGCTTCCCAAAATTGCGTCCAAGAGCGTCTGCGGGGTACAGGACAAAATGATGGGTTTACCTGAAGCGCATATGGTGATGCTTCCCACTGTACCCGCAAAGTCGGATTCTTCTCCAAAATTTTTCTTCGCCATATGGGATCCGCCTTCTCAAATTCCTCTTGAGTATACTTGAAAGTGTCATGCTGGAATTGAAGGTTGTGGTCCGGATCTTTATTCGTGGTAGTCTTTATATACATGCGCGTCTGTTCTTTAAGTAGACCATATGGTACATTGAAGGGCTTCAAAATTTGATCTAGCTGTTTATTGTCTATTCGAGCTTCTTTCATTATTTGTATTATTTGATCTTCAAAATCAGCAGTGAGCTGGGACACCAGTAGTGCCCTTTCTGGTCTGCTCAATTCTGCAATGTCGCGTGTGTTAGGTTCTAGTGGAACCTCCTTTTCCGCCCTTATTGGTGAATGATACAAGGGAGGAGAGAGAGGACGTACCTCTTCCTCCACAGTAGCCGTGGTTTCTGGAGGAACTACTGGTGTCCCTTGTTTCTCTTTTAGCTCAATCTGCTCCTGCAGTCGTTTAATGATGTCATCTTTATTCTTGAGCTCCTCTTCAGCCTTGGTAAGTTTTTCTTGATGTTTGATTAATTCCTGTGCCACGATATGCATGTGATCTGTGTCTTCCTTGCACTGTCGGAAATAATCTTTCTCGGCTTTTTTCCATTTCTTTCGTAGAGCTGTAGTATCATTCATATATTTCTGTTCCCATTCTGCAACTGTCTCTTGCTCCTGTTTGAGCTGATCTGCCATCTTGGTCAACTTTGCTTCCATGTCTTTTATGTCCTCATTTGTTTTGTCAAGATCTGTCGATGGTTGATCACTGAGGAGAGCTGTCATTAGCTCCTTGTTTCTGTCTCTTAGTTGGTCTGCTTCTTCCATGCTCACCTTGAGTTGTGACTCGAGTACTTTGCTACGAGTCTGGATTCTTGTTTTCTCTTTTTCAGTTACTTCCAATTTCTTTGTCAGCTCTAACACTTGCTCTTTCAGTTGTGCATTCTCCTTTTCTAATGTTTTGCATTGTGTTTTGGTTGTTTTTATCTCTTCCTGTTTCTTTAACACCTGAGCTTCTACTTTAGATAATTTCTTTGCCAAATTCATACCTTCTTTCTGAAGCTTTTGTTTGTCGAGCATGGCCTGGTCGTAATCTTCATCAGCATCAAGCATCAGTTGTTGAGTGTCGAGTGCCGTGCGGATCATATCCTGCACCACCGGCTTGAGCTGAGCTATATCCACATTCAACCATGTCTTTGTTATGTCCGGTGTTTCTCCTGTTTGTACATCTTGTCCCTGTGCTACATGGATCAATTCTTTGTGTGGTTGTCGGACCTGTAGTTGTATATTAACTTCCGCTTCATTTTCGACCGTTTTACGAACTTTCGTGGCACTCCCTTGAAATGTTACATCCAGAGGGGACGGTTCTGCCACAACCCTTAGTGGTGTGAAGGGTTCTTCGATTTCTTTTTCTTCTTCTTGAGGCTTGTCCTCAGATATCATTGCATGCGTCTCAGCTTCAGACTTGTCCTCCTTTGTGTGGGTGATGAAGGCATCCTTCGCTTGCATAATGTTTTGCCCTTCTTCTTCTGCCTTCTCTGTGGTTGCTTTCTGGTCTGCCAGCGATGATTGACTTTTTTCTTTGTTGTCAACTTGGGCTTTGTCATAATTGACTTCATTTAATTCGGCCCACTGGCCATCATCTTTCGATTCACTTTTAATATCTACATCCAATAATGATGTAGTTTGCTTTTCTTGGGCATCGGATCCTGAACTTGAATTGTCTAGCCCAATCTCCCGATACCTGTGTACCTTAGTAAGTTTTCTTTTGGGTTTTTGAACTGTTGCAGCCTGTTGATAATGATGACCTTGCACTGGTAGATTGATTTGCCCTTCTGTATACTTGTGAGTCTCCTCCAGTGCTTGAGTTAAGTCTTCTTCCGTAATTTTCCTGGGTCCTTGAGTGGTGGTGGTAGGCAGCACATGTACTCTCTTTGGTTGTGGTGCTTCTTCTTCTTTCTGCAGAACTTCTCTAGGCCGCTTTGTACCTCTCATGGTTCCTCTCATCCTCGGTTGCGAACTTGTTTCTGTTTCTTCTGCTTGCTTACTCCCTTTCTTTTGTTTTGGTACTGTAGCACTCTTGACATATTGAGCCAGCTCCATTGAAGATGGCATCTCCCTCAAGTACTCGCGCATGCCCAATGCATGGTAAATCATGATTGTGAGGGCAGTGGTTCCATTAAGGAATTTTTTATTTTCCCATTTCTTCTTGGCCTCGAACAATCTTTCTTGAACATAGGGGGTAAGATTTACCTGATTGCCAATCTGTTTTGTGGCATGAGACAATAATTGGACAATAATTTTTTGAGGAGCCGTGTATCTATTCATGCTCGGGAAGCAAAAATGTTGGTGAATCAACCTGACCTCCTCTTCAATATCCACTCTATTAATGTCGACAAAGGTTCTAGTATTTGCTCCACGAATTTCTTCCTTGGCCGTGTTGACACCATCTTTCTCCCATTCAAAAGCTTCTTTGATTAAGTCGTGGGAGAACTGAACGACTACCCATTCGCCATTCTTATCCATCACATTGGCTTCTGGCACCAATGGATCATGTAGCGCTGGTCTCAAAGTGTTCATGACTTGGGTACATCGTTGGAAGTCCGGCTTGTAGATGGGTAGCTCAAAATACTTGTGAATTCCTGCTTTCTTCATGATATCGATTGTAGATGGCATGCCATGTAAAATCTTGAAGTCCTGGGACATGATCGGAAAGTGGTGATCCGTGTCCATGATCTTTATGTTGGCCAAGAAGAGATACTCTTCCACAGGCTGTTCATCTCTGAACCAATGTCCTTTTGCTTTCGTAAGACATTGGGGAGGAAATTCTTGAACCTCCTCTTGGATTGTAGCTTCAGAGTCTTCAGAAGCCATCTGCACTTAATATAGAGTATGAATTAGTATCCATATTTTGTCCAGAAATCCTCCTCCATGTGTTGATTAATAATTCGATATTGCTCCGAGTGCATGGTGCCGTCCCTTTCCCGTGGGTGTGAGAAGGGTAATACCTGAATTTTTCATGTATTTTTATATTTCTTTTTGCTGAAAAGAAAACATAAAAGTTAGTCCATAGCCGAAGCGTTTATTGAATTTTTGGAGTAACATTTTTATGTATGTACAAGTGTTTTCCCATTTCTCAAGGGAAAATGTGTGTGACTATCCGGAAGTAAAAAAAAGACGTGCCGAATGCTTGGCCTTGTAATATGGCCCTATCATGCCTACTTTGGGTGCATCAGACACAACATGAGTGCAATCGGGTGCTTTATCTCCTCGATCTTTTGCTCCTTGTGGTAGCTTTGGTTTCCAGATCCATTTTGAGAACACTGAGAGAGGTCGCTGGGTTTTCTCTATTCGTGCAGCTGCTCGTGTTCCATTTGTCTTATCCATTGTCCGATTGAATTTGGCCTTTCTTGGCGATCTTCTCTGATGATTCATATGTGTTGTTGACTTTTGCCTCGTCTGCTGTGGTGTTTCCTCTTTGGTCTTCACATTCTGTTTAGCTGCTTGTATGACCTTTTTGGGAATCCATATCTGATTTTGAGATCTTTGAGCTTCAAGCAGGGGCTTGGCAATCCATACTTGTACTGGTTCTTTTCGTTTGTAGTTCTTTGTAGCTGATTTGGTGATGTCCGTTTCCTTCTTTAAAGCACTTGTAGACATTTTTTGACTCTGTACCTGATCCTTTCGTACCCACATATATTTGGATGGTGGTCTGTTCGAGTATCTGCTTGTTAGTTCCCAATAGTGCGAACTTTGGATATTTTGAGCCTGTTTAGGAGAGGGCGTCTCCTCGATGGTTGGCTGATCCTCATTTACATCGGGTAGCTTCGACACTACAGGGGATGTCGGAATGATTAAAGTTTCAGTTTCTGTGCCTTTGCTTTCTGAGTGTTGAGCACAGTCGTTACTATCTTTCGTCGCTTCTTGAGCTTCCTCTGATCTTGGTATAGACATGGCTTGGTTACATGGTTTCTCTTCAAGCAAGCTGAAAACCTCCTTATGCCCTATCGTGGCTGAAATATATCCTTGAGCCAGATGGATACATGCTTCTGTTTCAATGATCCAGTCTTGTCCTAGAATGAAGTCTTCCATTAAATCGTTATCCTCACATACTAGGACTCTTTGTTCCATGGAGGAATTTCCTATGTGGAGGGACACATTAGTTGTTCCAATACAGTCTAGGGTGTGACCTCCAATTCCTATTAGTTTGGCTTTCGTGGGATTCAATTCCGATTGCAATTCGTTCGCTATCCTCCTTCGCATGCAGCTAAGGCCTGCTCCTGAGTCTATCAATGCGTCTATCAATTTATACTCCGTCTGACCAATCCCTAGGTTTAGGTAAGGTTGTGTTTTACATATACCCGTGGCATCACCATTTTTGACCTGGTAGTTTGCCATAGGGATGGGCTCTTCTCCTTGGATATAGCGTTCATCTCTTTTCCTGATCCACTCCTTGCGTTTTCTAATGCGTTCTAGTGCTTCTTGTCGGGCTTCCTCTCGAATTCGTTCTTCTTCCGTCTTCCTATTTTGAGCTCCCAACAGTCTAGCTAGCATTTCATCGGTCAGAGGCTCCATGAATCGTTTCACTCGGCATCCACTGATGTAATTGGGAAGAATGTCTCCGTCTAGTGTGGCGAGATTGACTGCACCACTAGTGGAGATTCGATTTATGATCAGGGGACCATATCCGCGTTTTTGGAGCTTCTTTGCGTGCTGTTTTAGGGTGTATACTAGGACTAAGTCGCCTTCTTTTAGTCCCTTATCTTTAATATGTGAGTCATAGTATGCCTTTTGTCTCCGTTTAGCGGCATAGATGCCTGCTACCGCTTGCAATCTAGTCTCATGCAGCTTTTCAATTTGATCTAATTGCTGAGACAATTCATGACCGTTCCACTCATATTGCTGGGCTACTTTTAATGTAGGCACTAAGAAGTCAATTGGCAAAATTGCATTCTACCCATACACTAGGTTGAAAGGTGTAGTTCCAATGGCCGTTTTATATGCCACTCGGAAGGCCCAAATTGCGTGATGCAATTGTTTGTCCCAATCTGACCTTCCATTATTGACAATCTTTGTCAAAACAGTACATAGTACTTTGTTGGAACTTTCAGCCTGTCCGTTGGCTTGAGGATGGTATGGGGCTGATTTTTTGTGGATCACTAGAAATTCATTCATTAGCGATTCAATGACTTCGTTTAGGAAATGAGTTCCTCGATCACTCACTATCTCGATCGGTAGTCCAAATCGTGTGAAAATGTGTTCAAAGAGAAATTTTGCTGTGGTTTGAGCATCATTTTTTCGAGTGGCTTTTGCTTCTACCCACTTTGTCAAGTAGTCGGTGGCTACTATGATGTATTCCGCATGTGATCCTTTCGCAGGTGGGTTGATAGGTCCTATGAAGTCAATTCCCCACTTGGTGAATGCTCTCGCACAAACCATGGGTCTTACAGGCATGTCATCTCTTCTAATGGGATATTTTGCTCTCTGGCACGTTTCGCAGCTTCTCACATATGTCTCTGCGTCCATATGTAGAGTTGGCCACCACAAGCCTGCAAAGAGAATCATCTTGACCGTTCTATCTGCTGAAAAATGTCCTCCCGCAGCTCCTGCATGTGCCATTTCTAATATGGGAAGGTATTCTCCTTCATGCACGCATAATCTGAGTTGATTGTCTTTTCCTCTTCGAAACAGTTGTTTCCCCATTATCACATAATCCTTGCTCATTTCTTCTAAGGATCGCTTTCTTGCTAGACTAGCTCCTATTTTGTGCTCTTTCGTTTTGAGGAATTGCACTAATGATTTACTCCAATTAGGCGCTATGGTAGAAAAGGGTAAGGACACGTGATCCTCTGAGCTAATTTCTTTGCATTCCACACAATTACTTACATGCTCGTGAACGTCCTTGGACATATCAGGCCAATATACGCCTAATCTTTTTAATTCTCGTATTGTTCCATGCATTCCTTGATGGGTTTTCCACTTGTTCACATGTGCGTGGTTGATCAGTTGTTTTTGTTCATCCTCCTCTACACATCTCAATAAAACTCCGTTAGGTTCCTTATAATATACGCTTCCAGCGACAATGTGTAAATTCCTTGTTTGAAGAATTTCTTTTTTGCTATTTCTGTTGATTGGATGTTGAGGGCCATGCGTAAGTATAGGGGTCAATTTTTCTGCCCACTTCGGACATACTTCTAGATTAAACAGATAAGCATCTGGTAAATCATCAGGTACTCCGCTAGGTGGCTCTCCGTGTTTTAACCTAGAAAGGTGGTCTGCTCTCACATGTGTGTTTCCTTTTTTTACTACTACCTCAAAGTCAAACTCCATTAGTAACAAGAACCATCGTACCAATCTCCCTGTGTTGCAAGGCTTATTGACTAGATACAACAAGGCTTGATGGTCTATGAAGAATTTGAACTTGTTGGCTAAGAGGTAATGTCTAAACTTCTTCACTGCGTAGACCATTCCTAAGCCCTCTCTTTCAGTAGTCGTGTAATTTCTCTCTGCTTGGTTTAATTGTCTACTCGCGTAAGCGATTGGATGATCAAGCTTTCCTTCATCGGCCAGTTGAGCAAGGATACATCCAATTGCATAGTTCGAAGCATCAACATGAATATGAAAAGGCTTACTCCAGTTGGGTGATTTTAGAATTGGGGCTGTACTCAGCCTCTTTTTAAGCTCGTTGAAGGCCTTCTCACACTCGTCTGTCCAAGTGAACTGAGTCAATAGACCGTATAAGGGCTTAGCTATTATGGCATACATGTGAATAAACCTACGGTAATATCCACAATGTCCCATAAAGGCTTGTACTTCTTTCGCATTCTTGGGTCTTGGTAAGTCCAATATGACTTTAATCTTATCCTCATCTGTAGATATCCCATTTCTTGAGACTATGTGTCCTAGTATTTTTCCTTGTCTTACCATGAAGACACATTTTTTTGGGTTTAAGCAGACTCTATACTGCCTACATTTGTTGAATATTTTCCGCAGTTCCGGTATGTGGTCTGGTCGTTGATTTGAGTATGTGCACAGATCATCTACGTATACTTCCATGCTTTTTCTCAGAAATTCTTTGAAAACATGACACATCAGTCGTTGGAAGGTGGCTGGTGCATTAGTGAGCCCGAAAGGCATCACTCTAAATGCATAGATTCCCCATTCAGTAGCGAATGCGGTTTTATGCTGGTCCTCGGTTGCAATAGCTACTTGGTTGTAACCAGAGAATCCATCCAAGAAGCTATAGACTTCCTTGTCGACAACTCTTTCCAAAAGATGGTCTGTGATGGGTAAAGGGAAACTATCTCGTATAGTTGCTGCATTTACTTTTTTCAAGTTGATACACACCCTTAGCTTTCCGTTTTTCTTGGGCACTACTACTAGTGGCGATACCCATTCTGTGTGTTCAATCTCATAAATGAATCCTGCCGCTAGTAATTTGTCAATTTCTTCCTTTATTTTCGCTGCATAAACTTCATTATACGTGTAAGGGCGTTGTTTAGAAGGTTTTGCATCTGCTGTCATAGGAATTCGATGAGCGCATATGCTAGGTTCTACACCCTTAAGGTCTTTGTACGTCCAAGCAAATACATCTCGGTATTCCCGGATAAGGTGTATGAGTTCCTCTTCTTCCTCGTCTGATACGTCTTTCCCAATATACGTGCACCTCTCTTCTCCGTCTTCTATCGTTACGACAACCTTCTTGGTTTGTTCCTTGTTATCATAGGCTTCTCCATCTCGTGCTTCTCGTTTAGGCATTTGAGTTACTATTTTCCTTTCTTCCACTTCGTATCTTTTAAAATGTTCTGGAACTTCGAAATGGTCTGGTTCCGGTTCCACTTTACTCGTGTCCTCTCTAGGGATGGTTTCGATTGCTAAGACTTTTGTTGGTCTTTCTTTTGATTCCTTTTGCATGGTTTCTAAATATTGTTCTTCAGAGTCAAACTCCTGTTCCATTTCTATGCTTTCGTACTCTTCTTTCCACTCTTCTTCTACAATTTCTCCTGCTTCTACTTCTTGGAGGACAACCATGTAGAGGTTCACGTCATATCCTTCCTCGTCTATACAGTCGTTCATCGTCAAGACTTCCTCATTCACACAAACGTCTAATGTGGCTAGGATTTCCATCCAGCCATGTGGTTCGAAGAGTTCATCTGAAAAAATTTGAGGCATGTAGTCGGGGTCTTCTATCGATCGATAATTAGGGTGCCCTATTGGCCACATTTGTTTTTTACAATCCTCCTTCTTGGCTTCTTTGCACATCCACAACTGGGCATCCTCGTGCATCCAAGATTGGTCACTTGATCCAGCACTGTGAATGGATAAGTCATCTTCCTCTTTGTGGACTGGATTCCATTGTAATGGAGGGACATCCCGATAAGCGAATGTGTGTAGGTTTATCTTGGTAGTGTTCCCTTGATGTTGGAGATATAGCGAATCTCTGCCCCAATCTTGTACTACTCGCATCTGTCGCATGAATGGTCGTCCTAATATCATTTCGTAATTGTTTGCTTTTTCGAACTTACATATGGCCAATGTGTGTTCAAACTCTACTCCACAAGTGGTCAGTTTGATCCTCTCCAATATTCCCAAGGGCTTCTCTACATGACCATCTGCTAATTGGAGCTTCATGCGAGTGGGTCGTAAGGCTGGTTTTCCCCACTTTTCCCAAATTTCCTTCGTTGCAATTCCTACTCCAGCTCCTGTGTCTAAGATGGCCTTGGTTATGTACCCATTGTAGGTGACAGGTAAGCACGTATTACCTTCATCTCCTTCACTAAATTCACCTACTTTATCAACTGGAACTTGTATTGTGGAGTGGTTTTCTTTTTCCTTTCCTTTCATTTCTCCTTTCTCTGCTGGTGGCTCTAATTGGGTTGCTAGCTGTCTCCATAGATGTGGTCTAAGTTGAAGCAACTCTTCCACCGTCAATTTGCATTGCACCTTCGTTTTCTTAAGTTCGGTTAGGTTGTGTGAACTCTCTTCTGAGTTTCCTTTTTCTTTCCCATGCACTATGGGTGCTCGTATTATTATAGACTCTCTTTCATATTCTCCCATGTAATTAGGCAATGTTGAAATGCTCATGGTTTCCTCTCTTCCTTTATCAAATCTTGACACTTCCTCATATGCTTCCTCCAGGTTATGATCAAGGAGACTATCTTCTCCAACTATTTCCTCAAAAGGAGGTGGACTGATCCCATCCTTTTTCCATTGCTCTTCTCTAATTCTTTTCCACAAGTCTTTGGACCAATCTTCCTCTAGGTCAGGTATTATGGATACCTGTTCCCCTTGAAATTTCATTCGTTCATTTCGATCATCTTCCCTTCTAGGTTCCTTATCCTTAGGTTGGATGCACGCTTCATATAGTTCCTGTGCGACCCTTGTTTCAGGCAAAATTGGGATAGTCTTTTCTAGAGTCGCCTGTGCTACTTCTATAAGCTTTTTACATATCGCCAGTCTTTCTTTCTCTAATTCCCCTTGAGGATAGAGTCTTTCATGTTGCTCTAGGCTTGGGCCCATTTTGATTCTAGCTTGGTATGCTTTTAACCACATGTCCAAATCCTCTGGTTTTGGGTCAGCTAGAATTGATCCTGGCTTCTCTTCCTCTGAGCTAATTGGTGGTGTTTCAGGGATCTCCTTATGTGTTTTTTGTGTACTATGCTTTCTAGAATCCTTCGCTTGTTTCTTGCTGTCTTGGCTCTTATTTCTTGCCCATTTTTCCTTGAGCTTTTCTCGTCTTTCTTTCCATTTTTGTACTTTGGTGTTTTGGGAATTTTCACATGAGTTCTCTGAATCCTCGACTATCTGAATGTTAGCGTCTCCTGTTTTATTGTTCTCTAGTTTTTCTTCCGGTTGCTTTCCTTTTTGTTGTTTTGCTTGAGCTCTAGTAATAGCTTTCAGTGGTACGATGTACTCCTTCTCACTTCCAGATCCTTCTAAGACCTCAATTACATTAATTGGTGCGGTGCCTTGAGTTTTTGTAGGGTTCTTAGGGCAATCTCTAAAAAGATGTTCTTTTCCACAATCACTACAATATCCTTCCCAAATCCTGGGTGGTGGAGGGTTGTAAGGTCGAGGACACTCCCGAATGAAGTGATCCCCTCCGCATCTATAACACGGTCCTCTCTGCACTGGTGGTCTAATGGGCGGTCTCAATGGTTGTTGTGCTTTGGGCATTGTATACATTAAAGTTGCAGTTTCCGCTCCATAAGTTTGATCAAATCCTTCATATCCATAATAGGCCGCGTCATATGTTGGTTCATATTCCATCATGTTGGCTTCATATGGATAGTACTCTCCTGGTGGAGGTTCATACCCTTGGTTGGTTGATTCTACATTGGTCGCTATTGAGGCTGGTATTATGGCTCTTTCCAAGTTTTCTTCCGGTTGAGTATACTTCACAGGTACAACTTGTTGAGGTTGTGACAATTGGGGTCCCAACACTGGTTGTGGTGGTGGATACGAAGCTTGCTCATATTGTCTTGGAGCTCCTACCGGATAAGGGTTGTATCTAGGCATCTCCCTACCAAGCTCTCTAGGTGGGTATCCATAAGGTCGGTATTGGGGTGGATTGACAGGTCGTGATTGCCTATTAAAGGGACAGTTCTCAGTTGTGTGATTGGTATATTTTTGCTCGATGTGGCAGTAGGAAGAAGTCCCTTGTTGTTGCTGTCTGTTGTATGGATACGTCGGTTGTGCACCGGCTCCTACTCTGGCACACAAGTGTGTGGGATGTTCTCCTCCACATAAGTTACACCTCCTCAACATAGGCACTCTTTGAGTTGGATGTTGGTAAGCTCTCTGTCCTTGGATTCCTAGTTTCTTTGCTAATAGTTCCGCTAGTTCTTCCACATTACTAGAATTGGACGTAACCGTACTTCTTGAGTCTTCTGATTTTGTGAGGTCGGTAGTACCTTTGAGGTCCTCAGCAAGGTTATCTTCCAGGTCGATGCACTCTTGAAGACACTCACTCAATGTTTGCAGCCTCTTCACATACACTAGGGTTCTTAGGGTCCCGTTAGAGAGTCCATCCAGGAATAATGAAATCATCTTTTGTTGAGTCGGTCTCTCAGCCATTGGGCATCTATCCACGTATTGGTTGAATCTTCGGGCAGCAGTCTTCACAGTTTCATTAGGGTTTTGTTTAAAGCTATGGATCAAAGATGCAGAATTGTGCTTAATCCCTCTCCTTGTAAATTCTCCAATGAATTCTTGAAAGAATTGTTCCATGTTTCCAAATTGATTGGGATCTAGAGGTTGGAACCAAGTTAGAGCTGTTCCTGTGAGGGTGAGTCCAAAAGACTCATACTGCACAAAGAAGTCCTCTACTTGTTCTGCTCTTAGAACTTGTTTAAATTCGGCAATATGATCGTATGGCTCCCCTAATCCATCATAGTGGTTTCTCATACACTTAGCTACTTGGATTGGTCTCAATCTCCTCATTGGTTCAGGCGGTCTGGGCATTACAGGGAAGACTGGGGCAGCTGGTCGTAATGGAGGCATTCCTGGCTGCCCTCCCACAGGTGGTCGTGGTCTGATCGGTGGTCGGAAATGGTTCCCCATCCCTGTGTGGGTCTGATTGTGTGTGTGCACTCCTGGAGTTGCAAACTGTACATGAGTACGGTTGGGCACACTTCTTTGACTGGTCTGTCCTGATGTGGTATGTTCCGTCTCTTGTTGATTTCCAAAAGGATTCTGCGAGGTAGTTGCCTGCTCCCTCTGAGGAAATACAGGCGCACCCATATATCTCAGCCGAGCCCTGTCTAGGATACCTACAGGCCAATATCTTCTTTGATTCTTATCTAGGTAAGTGAGTCTAGTTTCGTCATCTGAGTCTTTCAACTCATAGAATGTCATGGGGCTCTCTCCTATTCCTTGAACAGGTACGTCAGTTTGAAGCAATAAGTCTGCTCCGTGAATCATGTAGACTTCCAACAAGTAGTCGTCTTGAGGTATCAAGTCTCCTCTCAAGACCCGTGATACTTGTGACCTGCCTCTGGGGGTGGTCACTAACTCTTCAGAGTTGTCGGGATCCATAATCTCTCCTCTTTCATTGATCTTCTCAGGAAATTCAGTTACTATGTAGATGTGACCCATTTTGTCAATGTAAGCATCTCTCTCGTATTTGACAGCTGGTCGTGGTATGATGGTGACATTTTGGGCAGTTGCCATCCTGGCGACAGACCTGTTTAAGCCATCCAGGTAGATTGGAATCTCCTGGGCATTAGTGGACACATATTGTAAGGAGGTACGGTAGTCTCCTTCAATAGTAGTCATGAAGTTTCCTGTTGGTGTAGGTCCTTGCATGTCTTCTGAAGCCATAAGTAATTCCTCTTCCGAGTCACTGGAAGTTTCTAAGTAGACTGAGTGATGACTAGCCTGGGCTGTACTTCCTACTGAGGATATGACACTCCTTCTACTACCTAGAACTCTTCCTGACCTCAAGTTCATTCACTCTCTGAGGCCTCTCTTTATGCTGCTTAGATTTACTTTGGACAGCTCTACCAATGATTCAGTTTGCTTGCCAAAAGAAGGGTTCAATTCTGGGCGATACCACACTTGGCGATACTGCTCTCGGCGATACGATACCAGAGCTCCAAACGATACGATACCAGATATAGTGTCGCGATACTCCACTGGGGATCACCACGATACGATACCGGCAAAGTAGACGTTACGATACTAGGGATTCGAGGCGATACGATCTCAATGTGGTGTCGCGATACGATCCTTGACAGGAGACGTTACGATACCACCGCAGTAAGTGCGATCGCGATACTACTCTTGGCGATACGATACCACTATGGTGTCGCGATACCAAGACAAGCAACAGACGATACGACACTTGTGAGGGCACGATCGCGATACTAACGTAGTGTCGCGATACCAGGGTAGTGTCGGGATACCACTATATCAAACGATACGATACCACTCGGTAAAGTGAGGTCGCGATACTAGAAACTTAGGCGATACGACACCACAATGGTGTCACGACACCAAGTATTAGTATCGGACGATACGATACCAGAGATCGAGTGCGATCGCGATACCAACTCAGTGTCGCGATACCGGAATGGTGTCGCGATACCAAGGTAGGTATCCAGCGATACGATACTTATGGCGAGTGTCGCGATACAAGGGAATTTTGGTATCGCGATACCAAAACTCAACCGATCGCGATACTCAAGCCACAAGCAAGATTTTTTTCCAAACTTTTTTCCCCCTTACTCTCTTCACTCTCCTCTTCCTTCCTAGACCTCTGTATCACACAATAAGATGAAAAAGATTTCAGTTTTCCCCCCCTGCGATACTGCGCAGATTTTTAATCACTTGTTTGATCATTTTTACAGTGTTTTTGACAGATAATTTGAGAGAATGTTTACCTTGGTACTGTCTTGATTGCAATGTGAGCTCAAAACCTAGCTCTTACTGCCTGAATGCCACGATACCAAGTCCACGATACTGGTCGCTGCTCGCAAACGATACCAGAACACTGTGAAGTGTCAAATGAGCCAAATTTTTTGGTTTTTATACTTTTTTGACTGAACTTAAAATTTTTTGGGATTTTTGATGATTTTCTGAGAATTTTGGCCTACTCCTACTCCTCTTTTCCTCACTCTTCCTCTCCTTCTAACCTAACCCTAACTCCTCCTTCTCTTCCCTCCCCCTACACTTAAACCTAAAACTTATCACACACACCTCAAGGATGAGAAGTGACAAGTGCTGAAAAGGAATACTACTCGTCAATGGACAAATTCACCTCTACAAGTACGATTCGATCACACTTGCTCTCTAACTATCACGAAGGCACCTTGGTGGAGTGCCTCCCCGGCAACGGCGCCAAAAACGTGTGTACTTGAGCCACAATGACTCAAGGACTTGTACCAATGAGACTATACCTCAATTGCCATACAAGTGCATATAGTGGAGTTCTTTTCACACATTTAATTATCAATCCTAAGGAGTGACTTACCAAGTGTATGAAGACATGTGCACACGTGATAGAAAATTAAGTGGTTTAACTATCCACACAAGAGGAAAGACTAATACTACCCACACCTACTGAAATACTGGAAGTGTTGCCGCAAGCCTCTTTTCAGCAGTTTTGGTTTTTTGAGGTTTTCTCCCAGCCCAGAACTCCGAACATAGGCAATAGGGTACTCGTTTCGAAGCTCTCGATGAGACGAATCCAACGGTGTGGTTTCACTCAATTCTGACCACTCTGCTTCAAGTTATGGCAGAAACAATGAATTACGGGAGTCACAAACACCCGCGCTTTTGCTTCTCCTAGCTTACGCACGCACTACAGCAGCTCAAAACAAGGGGGAAGGGGTAGACAACAGTCCTACACTTGCATTTCAAGCATCACACACACATACAAGAGCAAAACGAAGATCAAAATCAGCATGAAAGAGGCAAACTCGAAATTTCAGAAGTGCTCTTCTTCACAATGACCAGCAGTCCTTTACAATGAGTCACTTTTGACTTATATACTAGTGCCCTAAATTTGGTCCTTTCACACAAGAGACCAGCACTTTATTCACTAAAATGCTAACTTCCTACTATTGTACATGGGTAATTCACTAATCTTCTGTGGGGATGCATCTAGAGGACTCCTCTAGTGCATTTACAATGGAAAATATATACAAGAGTGGTTATGATACAAAAGTTGTGTGTCCAAATCGGAAAAATTTTGGGGCCCGTCTTTTTTTCTCTGCTTTTTGCGCTCGTTAGCTCTGCAACACTTGCAATGTCCAAGACTAGGTTTTCTTCCATGCCATGCTTCATAAGGAGTCATACCTTGAAGTGATTTGGATGGTAGTCTATTAACAAGGTACACAGTAGTTGAAATAGCTTCTGCCCATAGATAATGTCGCAACTTCTTCTCTTCAAGCATTGTTCGGGCTGATCCAACCAACGTCTTGTTTCTCCTCTGTGCAATTCCATTTAGTTGAGGAGAGTACCTAGTAGTCACTTCCCTTTTGATACCTTTGTCCTACAAGAATTCATCAAACTCTTTGGAGAAGTATTCTCCCCCTCCGTCAGATATGAGTTTCTTTCGTGATCTACCTATATGATTCTCCACATGTGCAAGATACTTCTTGAAGCAATCAAACACTTCATTCTTACTCTTGATAAAGTATAGAACAGTCCATCTACTATGGTCATCAATAAATGAGACATAATACCTTGATCCTGCCAATCAAGGTTCTTGACTTGGTCCCCATACATCTGTATGTACTAAGTCCAATAAGTTGTTGTGGATGTAGCCTTTGTGGTTGAATGGTTGTCTTTGTGCCTTCCCAATCTGACATGCATCACGCTTGTTGATCATGTGTTGCTTTGATATGTTCGGCAGTCCTAGAACACTTTGATCCCTGCATATATCCTTCAAGGTTCTTTCATTCACATGAGCAAGTCTCTTATGCCACACTTCAAGCTCACTTAGGGTTTGAGACCCAAAGTTGAATAAAGCTATGTTCCTGGTTTCTCCTACTTCAAAAGTAAAGAGCGTACCATGCTTCTCACCTCGGGCTATCTTTTTGAAGCCTTGACATGGATCTTCCACAAAAGCTCCATGTTGGGTGAACCTAACTTGCAAGCCTTTTTCAACTATTTGGCCTACACTTATTAGGTTTTTAGTGATAGTGGATACATAGAGTGTGATTGCAAGCGGATAACTGTCTCTGATCGTAGCGGCATTAACTTTTTTAAGGTTAATACACACTCGCAGCTTTCCATTCTTCTTGGGCACCACTACAATGGGGGACACCCATTCAGTATGCTCAATCTCATAGATAAATCCAGCTTCAATCAGCCTGTCAATTTCTTCTTTGATTTGAGTTGCATAAGTGTCATTATATGTGTAGGGCTTTTGTTTTGTGGGCTTGGCGTCAACGGTCATGGGGATTTTATGAGAGCAAATTTTTGGATCTACTCCCTTCAGATCTCTATAGTGCCATGCAAACACATCCCTATATTCCCTTAATAGAGCTACAAGCTCTGCTTCTTCTTTTGCACTTAGGTCATCTCGTATGTACGTACATCGCTCTTCGTTCCCTTCAATGGTCACTACAATTTTTTTGGTCTTTTCTTTATTGTCATATGCTTCTCCTATAATGGCCTCTCTCTTAGGCATTCGTACCAAAATTTTCCGATCTGCAACTTCATATTTCTTGAAATTTTCTGGTACTTCAAACAATGATTCCTCCTCTTCTTGTTTCACTGCTTTTCTTTTCTTTTTTTTTTACTACCTTCACTCCCATCCTTTGAATTTATAGTTTTAATGTTGGTGAGAGGTTCTTCTTCTTTTTGAGTCAATACTCCCACATCGTCTAGATAGTGTTCCTCTGAGATGAAGCAACTATCCATCACAATGGACTCTAGATCATCGTCATTCTCTTCTTCTTCTATGACATCACTAGGGTCACATTCTTCCAACAAGGGCTGACACATGAACACTGAAATATCATAACCCTCCTCATCACAATGAGGTGTCCATTATTCTTCATTGACTGCAATGTCCATGGTAGCTAAGATTTTTGCCAAAGCGTGAGGTTCAAATTCCTCATCTGGAAATATCATCGGTGTATAGGCTGGGTCTTTAACTGGTCTATCTCTTGGGGAAGTTCCTTCTTCTCTCCCTTTTAGGCGCTTTTCCTCTTCCTCTGCGACCTTGCACATCCACAAGTGAGTATCTTCATGCAGCCAGGATGGGTCAGGTGAACTTCCTGAATGCACAGAGATAGAATCTTCTTTCACCTTGTGGATAGGATTCCATTGTAGGGGTGGTACGTCTCTGAAGGTGTAATCCTTCAAATTGACCTTGGTGGTGACCCCTAAGTGCTGTAAGTACAAGGAGTTGGTTCCCCAATCTTGTACTATTTGCAATTGTCATAGGAAGGGTCTTCCTAGGATCATCTCATAGACATTATTTTTTTCAAAGTCACATATAGCAAATGTGTGTTCAAACTCTACACCACAAGTGGTTAGAGTTATCCCTTCAGGCAATCCTAGAGGTCTTTCAAAATGACATCTGCCATTTGAAGCTTCATTCTAGTTGGTCTTAATGTAGGTTTGCCCCATCGCTTCCACAAGGAAGTGGTCACAATAGCAACACCAACACCTGAATCTACAATTGCTTTCGTTGTGTAACCTTGATAGGTGATCGGAAGATAAGTATTACCTTCTTCACCTTTGCTCATGTCTCCTATTTTATCGAGAGGTATCTCTAGAACTTTTTGCTTAGAGCCTGCTTTTGGCATATTGGAATCAAGTTCTGGAACCTGATTCTTCACATGATAAGGACATGAAATGTATTCATTCTTAGATGGGTACAGTGGGTATAATCAAGTTAGAATGGCTGAACAGGATATACTGAAGACCGCCTTTATTACCAACTAGGGTGTTTTCGCATGTATTGTTATGTGGTTTGGATTAAGAAATGCCCCAAGTACGTCCCAAAGGTGTATGCAGGAAATATTTTCTCCTTACCTTACCTCTTTTATGCAAGTATATCTTGATGATTTTTCAATTTTCAGTAAGATGATAGCACACCTATTCCATTTACGGTGCTGCTTTGAAAAGTGCAGAGAATACAGACTCTGTTTGAACCCAAACAAATCTGTGTTTGCGGTTTCATGTGGAAAGCTACTTGGTCACATTGTATTTGCACAGGGTATACAGGTGGATCCAGATAAAATCACAGCCGTGTTAGAAGCACCTGTACCCACTACACCTAAGGAAGTAATGCGCTTCATGGGCCAAGTAAGATGTCATGGTCGACACTTACGATGGCTTGCTCATTTGGCAATACCACTGAACCGATTGATAACCAAGACCCCTCCACAATTTGACTGGACCCCGGACTGTCAAACTGCTTTTGATCGTCTAAAGGGATTACTAACACAGGTTCCAATCTTACAGCCTCCTGATTGGGATCGCCCATTTCATGTATTTGTTGATGCTTCAGATATAGCAATAGGGAGCGTTCTAATGCTACTCTATCAAGCATTGTGTCAAGAAAAGGGAGCGGAAATGGATCAAGCACTATAGCTGCGTTCAGTTTTCGGTAATCTACACATATTCGTAACTGCTTATTCTTTTTAGGGACAATTACAATTGGTGAGATCCATTCAGCATGCTCTACTAGTACAATGAATCCGACTTTGAGTAGCCTATCAAGTTCTGCCTTTACCTGTGATGCATAGTTTGGATTCATCCGGTAGTTGGGTTGCTTAAGTGGTTTTGCTTCCGGCTTCAGCATGACCCTGTGTTGATAGATGCACGGGTCCAAACCCTTCATATCTTTGTAATCCCATGCAAATACATCAAAATTCTCGAAGTAGTTGGATTAGATCTGCTTGAAATAATTCCGGTAAGCTCTCCTTTATCTTAAGAGGTCGTGGATTTTCTTCATCACCTAAATTGTAGGTGGTCAATTGATCTTCTGGAACATAGAATTATCGAGGCTTCTCTGTATCCTCAGCTGGCTTAAAAAGTTGTTGTAGATCAGCGTCATCTATGGTAGCCTTATCTTCTTTCATATCTTTTTCTGTTACAGACATCATCGTACAAACTGCAAGATTCCAATTATCTACAACAGATTGTAGATCAACAGTTCCTAGGGAGATCAAGTCAATGTTATTTTTCAGAAACTCTTCTTCTTCATCATCTGACAACCCATCTAGCATATGGACTGGTTCTGCAAAATACGGTCTAGCATGCAACTCGCAAGGTTGTATAGCATCTAATTTTACAACGTATTTACGATTATTATCTTTGAAAGTGAGTTCCTGTGCAGAGCAATCTTGTATCACCTTAGCGTGCTTCAGCCAAGGTCGGCCGAAAAGGAGATTATAATCAAGGGTGGATTCCGGTAATTCTAGTATGACAAAGGTCATTTTAAATGTTGTACCTTGTAAAGTTATTGGTACATTTCGTACAAGTCCTATGGGATGAACTCTTGATTGGTCGGCCATTCTGACGAAAAACTGAACTGGTTCAATTTCGGTCCACCCTAACTTTTTACATAGTGCAGCAGTAGCAATGTTGACACCAGATCCTCCATCAATTAGTACCTGTGTGGTTTTATGATTTTTATACCATACCGTAATTAAAGGAACTGAATGATCAACCGTAGAATCAGGTTCCGGTTGCACTGTGGCTGTTGCTAGAATGCAAGAAGGCACATGACTGAACTGTTGTTGGAATTGTTGTCGAACTCCTGGTACTAGTGCAAGTAATTGGCCTAGAGGAAGAGTGATGGATGCTTTAGATAAAATTTCCCAAGCCTTTTGTGATTGGATTGTATTTTCCACAGATTCTGAAGATGATGCGCCTGCTGAAGATGATATGCCTGTTGGAAACAATGATCTATTGGTCAATCTTACTCAGAGACTACAGCACGGGCACCGTGGCTATGCCATCCGCCACCCAAAGAAACCCGTCAGTAGCGCAAACTAGCATATCTAGAACTTGTTTCTACTCCTGGTACAACCAAAACGCGTTGGCGGCGTGGATAGCTTGTTGTCCTCCTAAAGAATCCACCCGTATTCAAGTCCCACCAGCGGCAGCGATCGCGTTCGTTATTTTGAAAAGCTTATGAATTAAAACAAAGTCATGGACGGTGGCAAATTAGGTGATGGACAGATTTTTTGCGATTGATTTTGGAAAACGATCGCAAGTGAGTTATGCTTTATTAGGAGCGAACGTAGTTTTCTGAAGAGCTTTTCATGGGACAATAAACTACTATATAAGAAGTGCTTTGGATCACTTCAAGGTATCCTTCACCTAGTATTCAACACAAGCTTGGAGCTTGGACCTCAATAGAGGTGGTGTTTCTTCTAGCACATGGGGCAGCCATGGTGCTAACTTGAAGCATGTTGAGGAGCAGCTATGGAGTTCTTCTTAATGATTCTTCTTGGAGAAGATGAAGGGTGTGCTCACACTCTAGCTCATGGAGAGGAGGTTATCTCTTGTTTATGGCAAGAAGACTTGGTCATTAGCAGCTTGATGGTGAGGATCGGCCATCTACATGGTGTATTTGAAGATTGTCTTCTACAAAGAAGATATCAGGTTGAAGATTGTCTTCTACAAGAAGATGTCGGGCTACTTCAAAGACATTGGATGGTGTTTAACATAAGATTTACATCTTATGTTAAGTATTCAGGTACATATTCTCTTTATGCACACAAGTACTACTTGAATTTTATGGAGGTCATGGCATTCATATCAGGAGGAGTCTTATTCAGCATAGGTACAAGAGAATCAGTATGTATATGCTTTATGCATATTTTGATGAGGTGTTTGAGAAGGTGTGTTCACATGAGTTTGAGGATTTCCTGCAACAAACGTGTTAGCATTCTATGCTACTTTATAAGTATGTGATCTTTTCACACATGTATCTGACTTAAGGTCTTCCATAGCCTAAGTTCAGATGAGGGTTTGTTGATTATCAGTTTCACACTGATCCTTCCTCTTTCAGTCACTCATATTCACTCTTCTATAACCTATAAGGTCACACATCTCATGTATATTCAGATTACTGCCCATACATCTGAATATGTTTGTTACATTTGTACACTCACTCTTCCATCTATTTCTCATCACATAGAGTGGTTGAGAGTTTTGCTTCCACATTGTACATTGAACATTGGTATATATGATACTATGAGTAAGCGATGGCTTACGTAACACCTTACACATGTCGTCTATTCTTTCTCTATCTTTGTCTCATCATCTGTATGATTAATTGTGGTATGTTCATGTTTTGTCAATATGGAAGATTGCTGGAATTAATGTTGTACATGATTGGAACTATGGAACATGGACCTGTGACATGAGCCTAAGGGCCTACCTCACTTCCAACATTTGGTATCATAGCACTAAGGTTTTGGTTTCAGAACTTTAGATCTTTGGCATCAATGCATTAAGGCTCATTCATAAGCCCAGGTTCCTAGTCTTCCAGATTTACAACATATGATTTGAAAGCATCTTCTAATATTTGACATTTGACATACACACTTAATCTAGATGAGTAGAGATTTGAGAATTAGACAATTCAGTCACATGTGTATTCATCAGTGTGGAGTATGAAGTCGATGATCTGTTAGCAGCCGAATATTTTTGGAAGTATGCAAATACTTTACAAAAGTATTGTTTGAAGACCCAAACTTGATGAAGAGAAGACTCCTTCAAATTGAAGGAAGAACAATGGTTTAGAGAAGATGAAGGAATCAGATCAACATCAAATCACAGGTATCAGTTTCTACTATCAGATTATCATTTGCTAGTCATATCTTAGAAAAGCAGTTATGAAGAGATTTGAAGAAATTCAAGGAGTGCTTTTATACACTTTCATCTTTTGAAAGTTAAAGGCTACATCAAAACAGGTATCGAGAGGTTTTTCTAGAGAGTTTTGAGAGATCTCCTTCATGGCAAGAAGGCTCATCTAAGAAGACAAATGTGAAGATGGGATGAGTTTTGTGTTCAGCCAATTTTGTGTTACAAGTTGGTTGAATATCCAGGTACAAATGTGATCTAGAGAAGGTAACTCTAGAAGGGTAATTCATCATTCAGACAACGATTGGTGAAATTAGTCATTTCAGACATTTGAAGTAGAATTTTGATTCAGAGATATGAGGAGATGATAAAACATGATTCTATATTCACTTCCATTTGTATACCATGTTTGTTTTATCTCTTACTCTTGGCATTAGAGGAAGAGAAAAGTTCAGTTGAAGAAGTCAAGAGTGTTTGCTACTTCAAGATGAAGAGAACAAAAGGTATGGAAGATAAGTTTGAAGATGTTGACATCATCAAGTGGAAGAAAGATGCAGAAGAAGAAACTCCATCATTTCCAAAAGAAAAGTAAGGCTTCCTTTTCTCATATATTTTCCATATACTTTTCCTGTTTTATCCTCTACATCCAAAGACAAGTCTACGAGAACATCTTGTTTAAAGAAGAAGCAGTTTCTTGTTTTGCATTACACTTGGTCATGATTTAGTAGATTTGACAAAGAATTGCATTGAGAGAAAGAAAAGCAGCAGATATATGTTTTGACTCATATGTGTATGAGTTATGTTGAAGCTTTTAAGCGGGCAGCTTATATGTTCCCTCAAAGAATTCTTGGAGTGTCAATATAGAGCTAATTAGTATATGACAAGTTGGAGAGGAGTATATTTCTTCTTTATCTAACTCTTGAGGTAAAAGAGTTTTGTAGCAGATGTTGAAGACTTGGGGTGAGGTTTTATGTTTGGAAAAGTTACCTCATATTCCGTATTTTTAGAAAACTTCAGAAAATTCAGAATCTTGTTGATGTACTAGTCAATGGAGAATCTACTTTTTATGATTGTCTAGTTTTTTGGATACATGTTTGTATTCAAAAAGATGTTCCATCAGATCCTTTTACTTGATTGAGAAGTGGAGTTAGCCAAAAGAAAATCAAGCAGGTACTATCACATTTCACCCGGGTAAAATATGAAAGTTATGAAGTATCAACTTGCAGCTTTTGGAGTTCTCAAGGTGAGAAGTTTGTCCACTTATGTTTCAAGTAGGAATTGCAAATTCTTGGAAGGATTTGTTTGAAGAAAAGTTTTACAACTTTTTAAGAAGCATGGACACTTGGAGACATTCAGGAAGTAAATCAAACATTCAGTCATGAAGGTTTGATGATAGCAGATTCTACACAGAAGAGATCATTGATCTTGAATGATCTTGAAGATCTTGAGTATTTATGATTCAGTTGTCTATCCTTTGTTTGTGAAGATTCTTAACATTGGAAGAAATAAAGTCAAAGATTCAGATTCTATTAGATTTGTGTTGCAGAGAGATAGAAGATACTTGTTATGTTGCAGAAGGTTATGAATCCTATAAAGCTTTCAGCAAGGTTTTGTTATGTTAGGATCAGCTAACCTTATTCTAGATTTTGGAAAGCTGAAGAATGACATGGAAAGCTATTGGCATCTGATCAATGCTAATAAAAAGGATTCAGAATTTTTGTTTCAGATACAGGTATTGATCACTGAACATCAGATTTATGAAGGAAGACGTTCCAGATTTCATAAAGTCTGATATATTTGAAGAATTTTGGATACTTGTGTTAAGTCATCCAGGGGGGTGATGAAACATGAAGACTTATTTTCAGCCATATGTAAAAGAATGCAGAGTCATACCTACAGGTATTCCTATTTCAGGTATTCCTATATTTCCTTTGTCAGGTTCTCTTTATGTTCCAGCTTTAAAAGAAGAAGGAAGTAGAAGAATGTTTGGTGAAAGTTCCTATTAGGATGTTCCTGTTCAGGAGAAGGTTCCAGAGTTCTATTTGAAGAGAAGCTTGATATTTCAGAAAGGTATATTTCAAAAGTGCGCACATATATGTTTATACCAAGTTCTGAAGGAAAGAGATATGAAGGATTTAAAGGATGAAGACATGATGACATCATAGATTTTTTTACTCATATTCAGTTGATTTCAATTGAGTTGAGTTGATTTGACTTGAGTACAGTCAGAGATGAACCAACAGTGTTCATAATACACTAAGTTGTGAGTTGTGAGTCACAGGTTCCAGGATTCACTTCCTGATTTTGTTTAGTGTATTTACATGACGCAAGAGAAGTACGTTGAGAAACCTTTTTGGAAGGTAAATGCAACTATGTGGATCCTAGTGTATGTTTTCAGTTTTTTGAAGACAAGAGATAGCAGGTTCAGAGTCAGTACTTGCTATATTTATTGTCAAGCAGTGATTGCTTGATTAGAACACTATTGGATATCTAGTTTGCATATTTTCTCAAGTATTATGGTTCATATTCAACAAGTTCAGTTTTTGTTTTAAGAAAAGTCAAATTCAATTTTGAAGAAGACTTTTGAAGAACAAGTTCTAAAGTGCGGGAGTACAAGCTTTAAGCTTGAGATAGTTTGCAGCTTATGAAGTTTGCAGATCCAGTTCAGATTGTACCAATATGCCATTGCAAGGGGGATTGTTGGAAACAATGATCTATTGGTCAATCTTACTCAGAGACTACAGCGCTGGCGCCGTGGCTATGCCATCCGCCACCCAAAGAAACCCGTCAGTAGCGCGAACTAGCATATGTAGAACTTGTTTCTACTCCTGGTACAACCAAGATGCGTTGGCGGCGTGGATAGCTTATTGTCCTCCTAAAGAATCCACCCGTATTCAAGTCCCACCAGCGGCAGCGATCGCGTTCGTTATTTTGAAAAGCTTATGAATTAAAACAAAGTCATGGACGGTGGCAAATTAGGTGATGGACAGATTTTTCGCAATTGATTTTGGAAAACGATCGCAAGTGAGTTATGCTTTATTAGGAGCGAACATAGTTTTCTGAAGAGCTTTTCATGGGACAATAAACTACTATATAAGAACTGCTTTGGATCACTTCAAGGTATCCTTCACCTAGTATTCAACACAAGCTTGGAGCTTGGACCTCAATAGAGGTGGTGTTTCTTCTAGCACATGGGGCAGCCATGGTGCTAGCTTGAAGCATGTTGAGGAGCAGCTATGGAGTTCTTCTTAATGATTCTTCTTGGAGAAGATGAAGGGTGTGCTCACACTCTAGCTTATGGAGAGGAGGTTATCTCTTGTTCATGGCAAGAAGACTTGGTCATTGGCAGCTTGATGGTGAGGATCGGCCATCTACATGGTGTATTTGAAGATTGTCTTCTACAAAGAAGATATCAGGTTGAAGATTGTCTTCTACAAGAAGATGTCGGGCTACTTCAAAGACATTGGATGGTGTTTAACATAAGATTTACATCTTATGTTAAGTATTCAGGTACATATTCTCTTTATGCACACAGGTACTACTTGAGTTTTATGGAGGTCGTGGCATCATATCAGGAGGAGTCTTATTCAGCATAGGTACAAGAGAATCAGTATGTATATGCTTTATGCATATTTTGATGAGGTGTTTGAGAAGGTGTGTTCACATGAGTTTGAGGATTTCCTGCAACAAACGTGTTAGCATTCTATGCTATTTTATAAGTATGTGATCTTTTCACACATGTATCTGACTTAAGGTCTTCCATAGCCTAAGTTCAGATGAGGGTTTGTTGATTATCAGTTTCACATTGATCCTTCCTCTTTCAGTCACTCATATTCACTCTTCTATAACCTATAAGGTCACACATCTCATGTATATTCAGATTACTGCCCATACATCTGAATATGTTTGTTACATTTGTACACTCACTCTTCCATCTATTTCTCATCACATAGAGTGGCTGAGAGTTTTGCTTCCACATTGTACATTGAACATTGGTATATATGATACTATGAGTAAGCGATGGCTTACGTAACACCTTACACATGTCGTCTATTCTTTCTCTATCTTTGTCTCATCATCTATATGATTAATTGTGGTATGTTCATGTTTTGTCAATATGGAAGATTGCTGGAATTAATGTTGTACATGATTGGAACTATGGAACATGGACCTGTGACATGAGCCTAAGGGCCTACCTCACTTCCAACAGTGCTTGCTGCTGAATTAGAATCCTGTTGTTGTGTTCCTTCCTCGGTTAATGGAGTCTGGGTCACCGGAATAGGATCTGGGAAGACTGGAGGTTCTGCGGTGGTCCATTGACTAGCTTTGTCATACATCCTTTGTTTTTCACGTATGCCTGGTTCAAATATTTTTGCTGCTGGTTGTAGTTGTTTACCGGATCGGGTCTGAATTACTGCAGCGTGCGTTTCTACTGGTGTGATTTATACCATATTAGCCATTGGGTTTTGACGTTCTTTCTTCCTCTGATCATACTCAGCTGCATCCTTACAAAATCTTCTAATGTGACCAAATTCACCACAAAAATGACAGCACAGTGGTGGCAAATTGGGATTTTCCGGTGCTGGTCCGGTCTGCCAGCGGTTTGCATTTAGTTATTATTTCTCTGTCCTCTATAATTTTGATATCCTTGTTGCTGGTTGTTTCTCATTTGCGGAGGTACATAGTGATTGGCTGGCTACCCTGGTTCCTGTATAATTGCATTGACAGTTGCTGGTCCCTGTACTTCGGCGTTATATGCAGAGTTTTCGGTGGTGTGTCCGGTAGTGTTGCAGATAGCACAAAACAACTGATTAAGTGCACAAGTGGCACTAGTATGGCCTGAATTCTTGCATGTAGTGCAGTACATCTGTCTGGTCGGGTCTTCGGCGATATTTCTATTTGCTTTAACCACTCCAGATCTTCTGTAAATCCTTCAACCTTGTTTTCCAGTTGCAAAGCCATTGCAACCACTGCATCTAGCGTCATAGCTCCTACACAACGTACGATCATAATCTGTTTAAGTTGTGGAGTCAGTCCATTGATAAACCATTGAGTTATAACGTCATCCGGTAGGTTAGCATGTGTTGGTGGTAACTGCCTCAAATGAGTCTTGAATAGAGTGGCGTATTCCTGTACTGTTTGATTTATCTTCTGTCTATTGTTTTGCAGGTAGTCAAAAATTTTGGCTGGATTCTTCTTTAGCCTGAATCTCTGCAAAAAGGAATCCCTTACTGCTTCGTAAGTGCCAAAATGGTTAATATCATATTCTGTAAGCCATCTAGCTGCTTCGTTAACTAATGTCGATTGGAAAACAATAGCCTTATACGTCGGATCAGGTGGATGGTTAAGCACTGCGTAACTTATCTCAAATGTGCGTACATGAGCATCTGGGTCATCTCCTGGGAATCCATCAAATTTAGTGTACGTCACTCCTGTTGGAGTCGGCCTTGGTGGGCATAGTTGTTGTTGTTGCTGCTGTTGTTGTTGTTGCTGCTGTTGTTGTTGTCCGTTCATGGCTTTGATGGTTGTATTGTGACTATCTTCTGTATCCCAGGGCTGAATATCTGAACTATCGGAATCTGTATCATCGGCCTGTGCACTTTCCGATTCGATAATCTTGTTCAGTATGTTTCGAATCTCGGTTTCGAATAAGCTACCTTCCTTCTTGATGTCAAATGTAGGGAAGCTTACTCCCAAGAGCGGTGACTGGGCTGAAGATTCACCGAGAAATGGTAAACCGTCGCCGAAAAACTACGATCTTTCAGTAACTGTTACCGAAATATCACCGGAATGTGTCGAATCTTTGCCAAAACAAGGTGCTCTTTCTCCTTCACTAATTTCTTTGGCTAAGGTGTTTCTAGTCGTAAACAGATTTGAATCTTTACCCAATGTTGTTAAACTGTCTTAAGGCTGCGTCCTGGTAGATTCTGGAGTTACTATATCTTCGACAGACTGTGCCGAAATCGTACCGGAATTTACCAGAGGTGTAGCACGTTCCACCGGAATATGACCGGAATCACTACTAACGTTCTTTACTTTCTTGACAACTGGGTTAGACCTAGTTGTACCTCTATTTCCCGGAGTCGTCCTTAGCAAATTAAGTACCCCAGGCTGGCGGTTCTTTGGATACGTTTCACCGGATCGAGTAACCGGCATGTATCATCTTTTGTACGAATCACGTACTATTACTGTCGATTAAAAATTTACAATCATGTTTCCATTAACTAGTTTGCAACAATCTGATCTGTTGCCACCTTCCCACAGACGGCGCCAGTGTTAAGCGCTTGTTCTTCTAACTGTCAGAATTGCGTTTAAGCGATTCTTGGGTTCTTGGGAGTGGAAGGGGTCTGTTAGACAGAGGCCCTGTACTTAGTTCCCAACCTAATTGCTTACACACAACAATATACTAATGCTGAGAGCTCTATCAAGAATCTGCTGTACTTAGACATTACAGTTCACAGTCTTAGTTCAGCCACGTGTACTGAATACGCTAAGATACTATGTTGCATCTGCACATAACTTACTGAAAATGTCAGAAACACGAGTAAGCGTTCAATCTTTACCGAATAGGTACCACAATCCTACCAATATCTGAAGACACAGAGAATCCAAGCGTTCAGATACACCGTACTGAAGGTTCAGTACGCAACCCAAGAAATCCTTACTCTAGCTTAATTTTTACCGTAGGAGGACAGATCTCAATACTGAAGGCAATACAGTACAGATCAGTATCCCAGACACACGACCACGACCACACAGACTTCCTCAGCACGTCACGGTGTATTACCAGAAGATTCAATACTACGATACACCTACTTAGTTGCACAATACCATAGGAACTCCACAGAATAACTCGCTCAGACCACAGTCGGGTAATCTTCTGAACAACTATGAAACTCACCAACAGACAGGTATCGACTGATAACAAAACATGCACAAGAGCAGTATACTCAGGAATGCTCCACAACAACATAGTAACGTTCACCGTAGCTCAGCGATGAGTAGCACCTCCTTTAATGTCAATCCGGGGAGACGTGAGGATGGTATGAAGACCACGAGCAAGTGGAAGCACAAGTGCGTGAGTGAGAAGCACACAAACATGCACACACATACACGCACACGCGCACACACGGCAAGAACAAAGAGAGTAAGACAATGGAATCACTTCTATTGCAAGAAAGTTCTCATACAAGCTCAAACTACAAGAAGCTGCCCCAAAAATGAGCTCTCTAGCCCTATTTATAGTTTTTGACTAGCTTTTGGCCCTGTCCAGACCTGATGTCCGGCCTAGTTAAAAATTAGGTTCCAGGGCTTATTTGAGGGCTCAAACGAGATCTAAAAATTATGAAAATTGGCAGGCAACTACTTCTAAGGCTCCCCAAGCTCGAGGACTCCTCGGCTTGTACAAAATGGAGCTACAAAAAGGTGAAATGATATTTACAAGGGTTTTTTGTGATGAGACTCACTTAAAAATGATGTAAGGGTTTTGAAAAAAAATGAAGGGTTGCCTTAGTGCTAGATCTGCATGTGTGTCCGTACTTGCTTCTTCCCGTATACTGTCAACACTCTCCCCCCCCTAGGGTCTGTCGCCTCTGACAGACCTCTCTTCCACAGTTTGATCAATGTATTTCTGCAGGAGGTCGGTTGCCAATTCGTGTTCTTTGATTCTTAAACCTCTGACCAGGTCTCGTTGCAAAGCCTCCCAATCAACTGTACCAGGCATGTCCGGTTGTGGCATCGTGTAAAGCTCGGAATGCATTGTTTGCTCGCATGCGAAGAGATGGAGTAAATGCGTAGGCCGTGGCGCGAATACCTCTGAATGTGCCTCCCAAAACCCCGTGGTGAACATATCGTTGAATGTTTGCTTGTAGCAGGCAGGGAGATATCTTATGCGTGCATGCCATGCATAAGCCACTCGTATGCTCGGGGTTGTGCTCATATCATATAGCAGGTCGTAGTTACCATTAATAAACCCGGGAATAGGAGGTTGAATACGGCATACATTGCGAAAAGTTTTGAGTACGACCTGCATCATATCGAAGATCTTGAGCATCATCTGGGCAGCGACATCTGGCATGGGGTGGAGCCGTGGTATCCAATGTCTGATGGTTGCAATCATGTATGACACTGTGGGAGTACCGGTTGGGGGGGCGATGGCGGGGTAATTGAGCCATTCTTTACAGTTCGCGTTATTCTGAACCTTGATTGCAAAAGCTTTCCATGATCTTCGTCTTTGCACTGGCCCAAAACACGGATTGTACTTCAAATGCATGGGGGCGTGATCCCATGTTCGAAGCATTTCTGGGTAAGTTTCGAGTAACTTTTGCCTCCAAGTTGGTTGGAATATGGCCCCTTTTCGTGCCGCTTCTGGTATATCTTCTGGTTCGAACTGTGTGGCAAATGTTGGGCACTTGTTGGTGACTCTTTTGATTTCTGCGTTGTAGTCGGCCAACAATACAAAATAGGGCTTGTATTGTAATTCTGAGCTAGTGATAAGGCGTCTAGAGGCAATGTGCCTGAAGTACTCTGAGTGAAGGATGGTGTCCTCAATGGCCTTCATTGCCAGCATCTGAGTGGATATTCGTTCCTGATGAGTTTGCCCCATTTCCTCTACCTGTTTCATCCATGCCGATGGGGGTTTCTCATAGGTATCTTGACCTTCTTCTGTGACGCGTCCTCCTGGGAATGGTTGAGGCTCGTAGGTGGCGTCGAATGCTTCCTCCACTGGAATAGTAACTGCTTCTTCTTCTAACGGTTGCTCTGGTGGGGAAGGAGGTCGTTCATATTGTAACAACTTGATTTTTAACTCGGCCACCTGCTGACGTAGCTCTAGTACTTCACTGGCTACTGATAATTCCGGCTCTGGTGAGGTTGCAGCGTTGGCCATCTCCTTGTGTTCTTGTTGGTGTGGTGCAGGCACTTGGGCTTTCTGTAGGTCTTTGACTTGGTCAGCAAGCTGATCATGAGCCTCCAGGAGAGTGTGTTGGAAGGAGTAATTTTGAAGGAGCATTTTTGATGTAAAAAATTAGTAAAAAGTCAAAAAAACTTGTAAAATATTTATGCAATGATTGTAAAAATAAGGAAGAGTCTTCCTTATGTGGTTGAGGATCTCATGTAATTTTTGTAGAATTTTTAGAAACTCTTAGATAGCATTTTTTAGAAAATTAGAGAAAAAGACCTAATTTCAAGTGTGAAAAGGGACACTTGAAAATGTATATAAGTCAATTTTCTCTATTTTGGAGAGGTTGGTTAGTCATTTGCTCAAGCTATCAATAGAGAAGAAAGAGTTTCTGCAAAATCGTGTTTTCTCCTGTTGAGTGTATTTCTTTTGAGGTGTGAGCTTGTCTCTTGCTTAATCATGGAGATTTGTGAGTCATAATTGTGTATTACTGAGTAAGTTGTATGAAGAGAGAGACCTATTGCTGTAAATGAGTGGAAAGGACTGAAGGAAGTTCCAAAATTGTGAAAATCGTCTGTTGGTACAGAATCGCGATTGTCTCGTCTTTATGATACAGGTGATATTTTTCAGTTTTGAGTTCATATTTGTATTCTGCTAATGAAATGGCATGGTTTTGACACAAAGAACATAGAAAATGATGGAGATTTGCCTTAGTTATGGTAAACTCAAGATTTTCTCTTCATCTTCAATTTCTCTCAGCAATCCAGCCATCAATCTCTTATTTCCTTGAATCTATTATCTTGAAGGGGCTGTGGTCTTGTGGATATTCCTAGGATTGACAAAATAAAGATGATTTGTTGATTCTTTGTTACTTCATGATTGGAGAGGACAACTTGGAGTCCAAAACAAAACATTTTTTGGCGCCGTTGCCGGGGAACATTCCAAGAACTTCTTTGAAGTTGGACCTTTGCTGGATCTTCAGTTGATGATGGTAAACAAGGTAAAGCTCATCAATAAGGAAAAGTGCACATGAATAGGTAGATATCATTGTTTGTCTTTAGGGAAGAAGAAAGCAATGGATGTCTTGTAGAAGTGGAAGTGCTGACATTTTTGTAGATTGATAGTTGCTCATCATTTTGGTGAAGTAAAAGTGCAGGTGTGTGGAGGATTTGAGCCAAGAAGCTGAAGATGGAGGTAACTTGAATCTATTCTTGCATTTCTAGATTTCTTTTTGCCCAAGTACTAGACACCATGGGTGATCTTGGGAAGATAACATGGTGATACTAAGGAAAGGACAGTTAAAGTAGCTAGATGTGGGAATGAGGGATTCAGTTGTTGACCAAGTCTGAGCATTAAATCTTGAGTTGTGCTGCATTTTGAAAAAAATCATATGATTGAGTTTATCTTTACAAAAATTGATTGTCTTTCATAACACTTTTTCATTGGAGAACCTTTCTTTGGTACTTTAGTGATAGCTAAGGACACAGAAACTCATAACCAATCAAGAACCATAGGATCAGTTGATTTCCAAAACCAGAAACCCTAAGTAAAGTGTTCACCTTTATTTTTAGGGCAAAAAAACCAAACAAATTCTCAAAACTCATCAAAAACAATCAAACAAATTTCCTTTCTTGATAAGAAGTTGAAGTGAGGTGTTGTGGTTAGGAGTGATTGTGAAAAACTGGAAAAGAAAGCAAAAAATGATCAAAAAACCAGAAAATTGAAAAACACGATTCTCTGCACAGAATCGCGACTTTCTGAAAAAAGTAATTGATTTTGAAATAACATTGTAAGTGAAGGTTGAATTGAAGTTGTTGAAGGGTTTTGAAGGTAATCAAGAAGAAAAAGCTACTCAAAGTGGCATAAAATCAAAAATAGAGAAAAACACGATTTTCTGCACAAAGTCGCGATTTTCTGAGGGAGATTGTGATTTTGGTGCAAAAAAATTCAGGAGCAGAGTTAATTACAAACAAGAGAAGGAATTGAAGCAAAACAAAGAGAAAGAAAGCTTAAAAAAAAAAAAAAAAAAAAAAAAAAAAAATTATCAAAAAACACAGAAAATTAGAAAACACGATTCTCTGAACAGAATCGCGATTTTCTATAAAAAAGTGTTGTTTTGGAAAAACTTTTCAGGTGACTCATGAATTGAAGTTGTGAAGGATATTGAGAGAAGGCAAGGACAAAGAATACTCAAAATTTGCACAAAAAAAAGATCTGCAGAAAAAACACGATTCTCTACACAAAATCGCGATTTTCTGTAAAGAAAATTTTTTGGAATATGTGGTAAATTTGGGTACTTGACATAAGAAAGTGTAGAGGGAGTCATAAAGATTGAGTAAGAGAAGTCAAATAAGTGAAAGAGTGTGAAAAACTAAAATTTGAACAAAATCGCGACTTTCTGAGTACAAAATCGTGGTTTTTTGAGCACTATATAAACAGATAATTGAAGGAAAAATTCATTTGAGAGTGAGAGTGAGGGAGAGAGAGAGTGAGCAGAGCTGCCAAGAATCGCGATTTCCAGCAAATAGTGGATTTTGGAACATTTGCACCCAAGGAAGAAAGGTAAGAATCCTAACTTCATATTTGAATACATATTTTTGGTTTTGAGTGAAGAATAACACCAAAAAATAGAAAAAATCAGAGGAGGACAGAATCGCGATTTTCTGATTTCTTGAGTTTTTGCTAAGGAATCATTAGTTTTTACTTTAGTTGCTTCATTGCATGTTAAAATTTTGATAAGGCGATTCTATAGGTTAAAAAATATTGAAAAAAGCAAAAAGTTGAAAATCTGTTAAAATTTTGGACAAAATCGCGATTCTGAGTTTTACTCAAAATTGCGATTCTGTGAAAAAGTGCCAACAACATCGCGATTCCCAGAACGCGATTTTCATAAGAAAATCGTGTTTTTAACAATCTGTGAGCAATCACGATTGTCTGGGAACAAAATCGTGAAAAAACACGATTTTGACACAAAATCGTGAAAAACACGATTCTGTGAACAAAATCGTGGAAAAACGCGATTTTCACACAAAATCGTGGAAAACACGATTTTGACACAAAATCGTGAAAAACACGATTCTGTGAACAAAATCGTGGAAAAACGCGATTTTCACACAAAATCGTGGAAAACACGATTTTGACACAAAATCGTGAAAAACACGATTCTGTGAACAAAATCGTGGAAAAACGCGATTTTCACACAAAATCGTGGAAAACACGATTTTGACACAAAATCGTGAAAAACACGATTCTGTGAACAAAATCGTGGAAAAACGCGATTTTCACACAAAATCGTGGAAAACTCGATTTTGAACAGAAAATCGTGAAAAACACGATTTTCAACAGAAAATCGTGAAAAATTCACAAGTAGGTAGAAAATCGTGAAAAACACGATTTTCAACAGAAAATCGTGAAAAATTCACAAGTAGGTAGAAAATCGTGAAAAACACGATTTTCAACAGAAAATCGTGAAAAATTCACAAGTAGGTAGAAAATCGTGAAAAACACGATTTTCAACAGAAAATCGTGAAAAACTCACAAGTAGGTAGAAAATCGTGAAAAACACGATTTTCATCAGAAAATCGTGAAAAACCCCAAATTTATCAGAAAATCGTGAAAAACCCCAAATGCATCATAAAATCGTGAAAAACACGATTTTCATCTGAAAATCGTGAAAAAACACTACTGGCAGTAGAAAATCGTGAAAAACCCTAATTTCATTAGAAAGTCGTGAAAAACACAGAACATAGGAAGAAAATTAAAACACACACAACTTTGGACAGAAAATTGTGGAAAACCAATACATTGGTTAGGAAACTGTGACAAACACTCCTTTGAGTATTAGAAATTTGTCAAAAATAGTTGAATGATACTAAGGTCTGGAAATAAAATAAATTCAATTCCTAAACAAGACCTAACAAGGAAGGAAAAAGAGCCAGGAAGTAATAAAAGATCAGAAAGAAGTTTAAGCCAAGAAAATAACATGGAAAACCTAAATGAAACAAATGAGTCAATAGAAACTGGGGATTTTAGAAACATCCTTAAATACATGTATACAAATAGGTTTGGAACCTATGTATACCAAGATGGAATGCATAAATTCCTAATTAGACTGAGAAATTCAGAAATTCCCCTGAATATAACTCCAGTAGCCCAATTCAAAGATGGAAGATATGAAGACAGGCAAGGATGTGTATACATCTTCTCTCAAGACCCAGAAAATTCAAATGATCTAGGGCAATGTGCTGACAAAGGACCTTGGGAACATAACATGGGACAACCAGACATACCTAGACCAAATGAAAACTACACTAATCATGAGCAAAATTATGGGAGAAGGACACATGCTTCACCAAATCCCTTTGACAGAGAACCAAAAGGAAACAATGACTTCCCACTCAGAAGAAGACCTCATTGGCAACCTCAGGGTAGGATGCTTAGACCATATCAAGTAGCCAAATGCATGAAAAATCAATATGAAGGGTATTCAGATCCTCATGCTCATGCTGCAGAATTTAGACAACTGATTAGAGCAGAGGAAGTAGAAGATTACAAGGTACAATTTGAAGCATTTGGTCTAACCCTAACAGGGCCAGCCTTATCATGGTTCATTCCTTTGAGAAAAGAAATGTACCTAGACATTGAATCTTTCTTAGAAGCTTTCATTGGTGAATTCTCTAAGACTGGAATCAAACATAGTACAGCCACATTGATACACAGCTTCAAACAACAAAAGGAGGAAAATGTTAGGGAAGCAGCCAGAAGGTTTAAGCAGTACATTGATAGATGCCCAAGAGAAGAAGTACCTTCCATGGCAAAACAAGTATCCTTATTCATTGAGGGATTGAAAAGTGCCCAATTAAGGACCCTAGTGTACTATAGGAGATGTCCTGATTTAGCAGCCTGTGTTAAGGAAGCAATAGATCTAGAGGACAACAGAGGTCAAGATTTGTTAGCATTTGATCAACCTAGATCTTATGAAGACAAAATTCCTCCAGCAGAAGAGTTGGCCCAGGCTATTGCTAAAGCCCTAGAGGTAAGCACTAAAACTAATCTGATAAACTCTAGGATAAACACAAACAAGAAATGTTATATTTGTGGAGAAAATCATCTGGCACAACAATGCCCTTATCAGAAACCACAACACTTACAAGATAGGAAGACACTCAAGTATTGTACACTAGAGAGAAAATGGACAAACCATACCAGGGAGGATTGCTTCTATAACAAACAACCTGTCAAGGAAAGAGACTATATGGCTCAAAGGGAATCAGGTTATACCGAGCAACCAAGACCAGTATTGGGACAACAACCTCCCATTCCAACCAATGTGGTACCAGTCAAATATACACCCATTGACGAAGGAAATTCAAGATTCAGATCACCTTATAAGGAGGAGTATCAATGGAGTGAGGGACATCAGGAAGAATGGGAAGATTATGAAATAAGGGAACCTGAGCTTAAAGCCCTAGATCTGGGAAATGGAAAAATTGAAATGGACACAGCAACATTCATGTACATTACTAACAACTACATGTCCAATCAAAAACCTCAATTCAAAGGGGGACCAAAGATAACATGTTATAGGTGTGGGGGAGAGCATTTCATTAGAGATTGTCCACAACCTCCAACATTCAGGATAGAGGGAGCATATTGTAAGGATTGTGGTAGAGAACATCTGATCAAGGACTGTCCAAAAAATCCCCAAAAACAACAGAACACACCTAATAACATACCTCTAAAAACAGCCAAAATTATGGAACAAGAGGAATTGAGTGACAATGATCAAATTGAACTTAATGTTATAACAAGGGCACAAGCCAAACAACAAGGAACAATTAAAGAACAAAATGAGGGTTCCACATCAAAAGGGAAGAAAAATAGACAAAGAGGGAAATGGGAAAAGAAAAGAAAAGTGGGCAAAAGTCTGGAAGAAGACAGTCAAGAACAAACAAATTCAAAACATACTTCTCCTCAAAAGACCCAGAATCTGTCTGAATTAGGAAATTCTCAGAGCCTAGACACCCTAATCAAAGCCTATAAAGGAAGGATTCAAGAGGGACCAAGCCCTGCAGATCATGCAATGGCTTATCCCATACCGGATTTAGAGCATGAAAGGATGCTAAAATGCAAACAAATTATCCAGGAAACACAACTCAGGTTAGGGGAAGAAGACAGCTCTTGGAGAACATTTGATCAGCATGAGAAAACAAAAACCAAGGAAAATGATAATGAAGGAAATCCACAAATAACATTCCAAATGATCTTAGATGAACATTGTAGTGTTACATGTCATACAACATGGGAAAATTTGTTGAAACAAAATCCTCATCTACAAAACAAGATGAACAAAGAAGAAACAATATCTGGAAACCTTCATTCACCAACACAAGAATTAGAGGAACTATGGTATATTCCTATTGACAAAATAGGAGGATATTGTGAAGGAGAAGAAGGGAATTCAACCTTAAAATTACAATATGAAAAACATTCAGCAAAAGCCATTTTGGATAGTGGATCAGGAGTGGCTATAATGACTAGACAAACCTGGGAGAAATGGGGGAGAAAGGAATTATTACCCACTAAAATGAGATTACAACTTGCAGATGGACATATAGAAAAGCCCCTAGGAATTTGGGAAAAAGTGATTGTGGACATATGTGGCATAGAAATAGAGCATACTTTTGCTATAGTAGAATTTCCACAATCCACATCTTATGAAATTATCCTAGGAAGACCCTTCATGAGACAAATGCAAATTGTACAAGATTGGGGTAATGATTGTTTATATCTTCAGAACCAGGGGAGAATAACAAGAGTAAACTTAAGAAATGGCCACTATTGTGACATATCTCCTAGAGAATGGTATAAAATACATCAAAATCAACCAGAAAGTGAAGAATCAGAGAGGGAGGATCAGGAAGAAGGTGAATCAGCAGTTTGGAAGTGTAACATATTAAGAAATATCACAAATAGGAAAAGGAAGTTAAGGAGAGAAGATTGTGTGGAAGAAAGAGAAATACAAGATGAAAATTATGTGCCTCAACAATTCAAAGATGAAGAGTTTGAGCCTTATGGATGGAATCAAATCTTAGCTACCATGGATTTGGCCAGTGAGGAATATGTGGGAATGGAATTTCAAAATGAGGAAGGATTTGACATCTTCCACATTGGCATACACATGATAGGAGTATCACAAAGAGAAGAGGATCAAAATCAAGAAATGATATTAACAGAAGGAAAATCACAATATTTGGAAACAGTAAAAGCTGAGGATGCAATCAAAGACAAAATCTCAGGCAAATACAAGGAACATAAACACAAAGAAACAGAAAGAGACCAGGAAAAGGAAAAGAAAGAGAAAGAGATAAACAGAGATCAATACTTTGATGTACCAGCAAACTTTAAAACTTATGAAGTAGAAGACAGACTACTTCTGAGAATGAAACCAAAAAGAGAGAAGAAAAAAGGGGAAGCATATGATAACGAAGAACAAACAAAGAAAATTGTAATTACACAGGAAGAAGGAGAAGAGAGACAAATAGTAATAGCTGATGACATGACATCACAAGAAGAAGAAGCATTAAGGAACCTAGCAAAGAACTATAGGGATGTATTTGCTTACAGTTATAAAGATTTGAAAGGAATTGATCCAAAAATTTGTGAGCATAAGATTCCTATGACACCTGATGCAAAACCAAGCAAACAGAGACATTATACATTTAATGACAAATACTCTGCCAAAATAAAGGAAGAAATTGACAAGTTGTTGGCTGCTAATTTCATTTATGAAATAGAGTACACTGAATGGATATCGCCTATAGTTGTGGTGCCAAAAAAGAACGGGAAACTTAGGGTATGCATTAACTTGAAGAAAGTAAATGCAGCAACTATAAGGGATAGTTATCCACTGCCAATAACAGATCATCTTCTTGAGAGAGTTGCAGGAAAGGAAGTCTATAGTTTTCTAGATGGCTTCTCAGGATACAATCAAGTACCAATAGCTTTAGAGGACCAACATAAGACTGCCTTTTCTACAGAATGGGGGGTTTATGCTTTTAGGGTTATGCCCTTTGGATTGACCAATGCCCCAGCAACTTTTCAAAGGTTGATGTGTCATATTTTCAAAGAATTCCTGAGAAATGTGATGGAAATCTATGTAGATGACTTATGCACTTTTTCTTTAAAAAGACAAGATCATTTACAAGATTTGGAAAGAATATTCAGGAAGTGTAGGACATATAGAGTATGCTTAAACCCAGAAAAGTGTGTATTCTATGTCAGACAAGGAAGAATGTTGGGTCACATAGTGTCAAAAAATGGAATCTCTACTGATGAGAAGAAAATAAAAGCCATAATAGAGCTTCCTAGACCAACAAATGTGAAGGAACTCCAAACTTTTATGGGACATTGTGGGTACTACAGAAAATTTGTATACAAATTTGCTGATATAGCCAAGCCCTTATATGCCCTCATCACAAAGTTTGAGTGGACTGAAGAATGTGACCAAGCATTTGAAACATTAAAAACTTGTTTGGTGACAGCACCAATCTTAAAAACACCTCAGTGGGATAAAATCTTTCATGTACATGTTGATGCTTCAAATTATGCTCTGGGATGCGTGTTAGCACAACCAATAGAAGGAAGCAAATTAGATTTCCCAGTAGCATATGCAAGTAGACAATTAAACATTGCAGAAAAAAATTACACAACTACTGAGAGAGAAGGATTGGGAATGATCTTTGCTGTCAAAAAATACAGACATTATCTATTGGCCAACAAGTTTAAATTCTTTGTGGATCACCAAGCTCTACTCTATTTAGTAAATAAACCATGTCATACAAGAAGAATAGTAAGATGGTTTCTTTTACTAATGGAATTTGAGTTTGAGGTGGTGGTTAGACAAGGAAAAACACACTTGAGAGCAGATCATTTATCAAGAATTCAGTCAAAAGAACCTAGTTCACCTATAGATGATGAATTGCCAGATACATACTTATTCAAGGTGGAAAGTGTTCCTGAATGGTCGATGTCATTAATTCCCTTGCTAACCATGGGACCTTGTAGGTCATTAGCAAATAATACACATCTGGTGTTACAAAGCAGGAATTTCATGTTGTTAGCTGGACATTTGTATCACCTCAATCAGTCAGGTATACTGGAATATTGTACTCCAGAAGAAGAGCAACATGAATATGTAAGAAAAGCTCATTGCTGGAATCCATGTACTCATGCTTCTACAATTGTTACTCTTAGTAACCTTAATAGGATGGGAGTACATTGGCCAAATAAGATTCAAGATGTGGAGAGATATATTGATAATTGTCAAAAATGTCAAACAAGGCAGAAAGCAGAATTAATAACTCTATATTGGTTTCAGAAAAACCCTGAATGGAGTGAAAATATTGTTGAGAAGTTGAAGAGAAAGGAGAAAGGGGAACAAGAAACAGCTGGTGCTGATTCAAGAAATCTACAAGTGATCTCAGAGGAATATCAACTCATAGGAGAACAATTATACAAGAGAGGAATGGATGGATATCTGAGAATTTGTGTTCCAGAAGAAAGGTATTTAGAGATGTTGGAAATGGCACACTCAGGAGTAGCTGGAGGACATTTCTCAAGTGATAGAACAGCCAAACTCATCTTATATTCTGGCTTTTGGTGGCCAACCCTATTTCCCGATGCTAGAACTTATGTAAAAAGATGTGATGTCTGTCAAAGGGTAAGCCAACCAAACAAAAGAGATAACATGCCATTAATTCCTTTAATTTCAGCCAGAGCTTTTAGTAAATGGGGATTGGACTTTATTGGACCAATACATCCTCCAGCCAGACAATCTCATGCAGAATACATACTAGTAGCTACAGATTATTTGACAAAATGGGCTGAGGCCAAAGCTACTAAAAGAAATGATGCTCATACCACTGCTAGATTTTTGTATGAAAACATTATCACTAGATTTGGACTACCAATTGAATTGGTAAGTGATAGGGGGACTCATTTTTTGAATCAGATCATAGAAAACATGACTAATTATTTCATGATTAGTCACAATAAGTCAGCCCCATATCACCCACAAGCCAATGGGTTAGCAGAAAGTACTAATAAAGTACTTTGCAATGTATTGACCAAATTAGTCAACACAAATAGAAATGACTGGGATTATCAACTGAATCATGTTCTTTGGGCTTATAGAGTGGCATACAAAACAGCTTTAGGGACTACACCATTTAATTTGGTGTATGGCCAGAATGCGATTTTACCCATGGAATTTCTTATTCCAACACTGAAGGTGGGTAGCCAATACAATTGGACAGGACATGAATTATCTGAGAGAGTCATAGACTTAGAAAAACTGGGAGCATCGAGACTCCAAGCAGTGATGAGTATATACACAAACAAGAAAAGACAAAAAGCCTATCATGATGTTCACATAAAAGACAAAGATCTACAAGAAGGAGACCTGGTCTTAGCTTACACAATCAAAGAACATCAGAAAAAGTTTCAGAAAAAAGGTCATGGGCCATATATCATACATCAGATAAGCAAAAGTGGAGCTACTCAGTTAGCCAATATTGATGGGGAAATCATGCCAAATTTCATAAGTGGATGTAGAGTGAAGAGGTATGAGTGCCCATTAACTACTGAGGAATGGAGAAGATTGCAAAAGGCTCAAAATAGGAAAAAAGAGGAAGAAAGTGTTAGAAAGGAGGCTCAACTGGAAGCCAAAGAGAGAATTAGAAAATTGAAACAAGTGTGCTTATGTGAAAACACTCTAAAACAAAAAGAACATTTGCCTTTGATTATGATGAATTACCAGAATGAAAACATAAGGGTTTTGATAGACTCGGGAGCTCAAGTGAATCTAATTAGCTCAGCCTTGATCAATAAGTTTAATCTTAAGAGAGCTGAAAGCAGAATTTTGATCAAAACCCTGGGAGGGAAAAGAATTCAAAGCATATCTTCACTTTCTATTAAAGTTAAATTTAATAATGAATATATGGAGATAGATTGTGAAGAGTGGCCAGACCATTTAATGACTGAAAAGCTGATTTTAGGGCAGCCATGGCTCAAACAAGGTAAAGTCATCTTAAATTTTGAAAAAATGAAGCTTAATTTGACCATCAAGGACAAAAAGTTTTTAATGTTCTTTCTGAGTAATGAAGAGCAGGTAGTTCATATGGATGTGCATGACCCACATCTCGAAGGATTTGCTTTTTCAATGGAGGACAGGAACATTTTGACAATACAAAGTGATCAAGCTTCATACATTCAAGATCAGCAAAAGACTGAAGAGGTAAAGGTTGATGAGGAGACAAAACAGAGAAGACCATTATTGCCAAAGTTGCAATATCAACAAAACAGAACAAAAAGAATATGGAAACAGGTCATGCACAGTTATGGCTCACCAAAACAGGAAATTAAAACAAAATGGATGTGGAAGCCAAAAAATGTCAAAAAATGTTCATCCACAGAGCATGGATATTTCCATAACAGAAGGACAAATGGAGTAAAATATTACTGGGTGAAAAAATCGGAATTAGGTCAATGGAAGAAGGATAATCCACCGTGGACCTATTTTTGGAATTTTGAAAAGGACAAAAAAATATTTCTTTCTTTCCCCTTAGAAGAAAATTAGGAGGGGAAGGAAAGAAGACGAGAAAAAAAAAAAAAAAAAAAAAAAAAAAAAACCAGAAAAATATATTTTATTTTCTTGATTTTCTTTCTAAAATAAAAAAACACAAAGCAAGATATAGGGAGGAAAGAGTAATTTATTATGAAAAAAAAAGTTGTTTTGTCTTATTGATTTTTAATTTTTTGTGATCATTTTTCTTTTTTACCATTACTTTTTCAAGTTTCTTCATTAATCATCTTTTCTAGCATCATCCTTTTAATTCAGGAATTGTTTTTTGAGTAAAGAAGTGACAATTGGAGAGAGCACAATAGATGTCTTGCTACACCTGTATTGCTCACTTAAAAATTGAGTCCTTTGGAAAAAGAAAAAATTGTTTGGAACTTGTCTCTTTCATTTGTTTATATCAGTGACATACCAAGATGAGACAGTATTTTTTTTGTGAATTCTTGTGACTCATGTGGGTGGAGTATTTTTCTTTTCTTTGATATATAAACACAGGATGGTGAATACAAAAGAATTGACCATTCATGACTTCAAAGCTGACTCAGTAACCTTGTCAAGAGGACATTGGTTCTTGGACAGTGAGAGCACAGTGGAGCAGGTGGACCTGGAATCAGATGAAGATACAGAAATTCCAGAAGCAGGGAAAGTAGTAAAAGAACTGAAGGAAATTCTGGGAGTAATAGGTCAGCACATCTTCACAGTAGCAGTGGGAGGTTATAAATACACCATGTTGTGCCAGGAGTTTTATAGGTTCCAAAGAACTACTGTCATCTTAAAAAGATGGAAAGCTGTGGGATTGCATAAACTATTGGAGGAACCAATCTTCTTCATTGACTTTGAAAGGGTAGCACAGGTAATGAACAGTTTGGAAGAAGTTGGAACAAAGAATGATGCTTATTTCAGGTGCAAAGTGAAGAACAAAGATGATCAGGAGGTGCGTATTACCATTAAGGCAGAACATATTAGAGCTGCTTTACAATTTTTTCCAATGGGCACCAAACTGGATCAAAGCTTTGTAAAAAAGAATAAGGATACTTATATAGGATATGGAAAGTTCACGGATTTTAAGGGAAAAGAGAATGAAGAATATGCAATCAGAATGTTCTTGCAATATTTTTGTTTTCCCAAACTGCCTAGATACACCATGCCTCACAAATCAGTAACTCTGCTGATGTTCAACAATAAAGACAAAACCAAACCATTCGGAGTTATGGATGTCTCACCATACATCCATGAACAGTTAAAGGAAGCAGCCAAACATTGGGAGCAGAAGAAATTTATGAATGGAGCACAATTTTTGACAAGAATTATTTATCATATCTTGGGTATGGAAGAACAATTGAAATTAGCTCCAGAAGCCCAATACTTTAGAAATTTGATGGCAGGAGTAAAAAGTCCTCCCAAAAGGATGCAGGTTAAAGACACAGTGGGACAAACCAGTATGAGGGGAGCTGGAATGAAGAGGAAAATTATCTCTGAAGAAGTAGTACCTGTTAAGAAGAGGAAAGTGGATCCAAGGAAAATAGAAATGGAGCAGATTGAAGCAACAAAAGAAGAACAGTTGGCAGCCCAAAAAGGAGTACAATCCTCTAGTGAACCTCACCCCCCACAGACCAGCAAAGAGCAAATATTTACTTATTTAACTCAAGGAAACAATAAAAGAGCAATGTACGAAGCCCAATATCAGAAAATGCTGGAAGACTATTCCTGCAAGGCTACAGATTGGATACAGGAGGAGGTGGAGCATTATGAAGTTTTACATGAGGAAATGATGGCAGCTGAGACCGAAGAAATATTTGTGAGGAAAGAAGTAGAGTTGCTGGCATACTTCAAAGAGTTGCAAGGACCTCCAGAGGCCAGGACTACTGTTGTGGTAAAAAAGAAAGTGCCAAAAAAGCAAGTCCAAAAGAAGAAACTAGTCAAGAAGGGAAAAGAAAAAGCAGTAGCTGAAGCTACAACAGTTAAAGACACAGAAGCAACAGTCATGGAAGCAACTCAGAAGTCTACCACATTGAAGGAAGTATCAAAGTCCACAGAGCAAGAAGTAGGAGGATCCTCACGATTCTCATCCGAGTCAGATAGTGACATTGAGAGTTTTTTGCTGAAAAGTTTAAACTTGTCAATACCCAACACTCCCAATATAGCTGTACAGACTGTGGAAAAAGTGAAAACACCTGAGGATTCAAGTAAGAAACCTCAAGAGAAGCAGACACAGGAGGAAATAATTCCACAGATGAGTGATGAAGAAAAAAGGAGGCAGTTAAAAGGAAAGGCAAAGATGACAGAAGAGGAAGACCAGAAGAGAAATGAAGATAGTGCTGGAATAATGAATGTTGACAAAAATTTAATATGGACCAACCCATCACAGACACAGTTCAAATCAAATGCAAGGTTGATTGCAAGTTTGGAGGAACTAGCAAGGAGAGTATTCGGCAGTTCAAATGATCAGCAGAAGGATGCATCCAAAGAACAGGAAAGCAAGGAGTTAGAATCAGAAAAGAATGCTCAAGAGGTTTTGGGACAAGTAATAGAGGAAGGAATTGTTCAAAGTATAAAGGATGTGCTGCAGGATATAAAAAGCAGTGAGGAAGTTACATCTAAGAATGATCAAGAACAGGAGGTGGAAGCGGATTTTATGGATATTGAGGAGCAAGATCAGGAATGCATAAAAGAGAAAAGTAATGACCAGGTTGCTGGTACAAAAGAAATTGAATCAATTGAAGTACAGGAAAAGCAGGAACAGGAAGACCAACTCAAGAAAGTTCAACAAATTCTTGTTGAAAAGGACTCAAATAATAGTCAGGAAACCCTAACACAAGAGAAGGAGATACTAATTAAGGGAGACCAACTCTTCACAGAGAAGCAACAAGTATTGGAAGAAAAGAAGCCATTAGAAAAGAAGGAAGCTTCAGATTTCTCAGAGCAGAAGAGTGCAAATGACAGAGCACTAGTTTATGAAGAGGATGATAATAATCAGGATACAGAGAACTATGATCACAGTGGTGAAGAACAAGACATGCAGGACATAGAAGATGAAACAGCAGCAGAAGAAGATGATGTGGAGAAAGAAGATAAGCAAATTGAAGTTAAACAGACAGAAATGGAAGTAGGGTTGGAAAGAATACCCAAAAATATAAGATCAGCTTGTCAAATGATTATGAGCAACATTGAACAATTCAGACCATCTAGCAGAAATATGATCATATCAGGAATGGTGGCTGAATCAGAATTTGAAAAAGGCAGTTTAATTATCAAAGAACACAAGAAAGAAAAAGAGCAGATGACAGAGCAATTAAGGTTGATAAAGGAAAGGAATGAAGAATATCTCAATAGAATCATTGCTTTGGAAGAAGCTGAGGTTCAGAAGCAGAACAGGATCCAATATTTGGAAGAAAAGAGTGTAAAGTTATCAGAACAGAATGCCAAAATGGATATGGAGTTAAAAACCATAGGAGGAAGATACAGAACTTTACAAACATCTTATCAAATTCTGACTAGAGCACATGAAGAGATTAATAAAGTGTTGTTAGAAGAAGGTCAACTACAAGGTGGAAGCAAATCTGTTCAATTGACAGAGGAAGAAAAGGAAGAGCTGCATAAAGAAATTCAAAGACTTCAAACAGAATTAAAAGAGGCCAAAGAAATGGAGAAACAGGCAAACACTCATGCTGCCACATCAATGAGAGGATATCATCAATTACATTTGGAGGTAGAGAAGGAAAGAAGTGAATGGCAAGCAAAGATGGAGGAAGAAAGAAATGAGTGGAGGAAGGAAAAGGAGTTATGGGCAGCTCAGAACAAAAGTTCAATGATGACTATAGAAGAACTACAGAAACAGTTGGAGAAATCAAAAGTTCCAGAAGAAATTCAAGATCAAGTACAGGCAGAAGATACAGACAATAGGGAATATGAAACAGGGGATTTTGACAGGGAACAAGAGAACAAGGAACCAGCAGCCAAAGAAACAGAGGAAGAATATTCTGAAGATTTTGTACAGAAATTATTGACCAATAGAGAGTCAAGAATGGAATTTATCAGGAAAATGCATGATGAGTATGAAGATCAAATAGTTACCTTTGCTCTGAATAAAGGCATTAATCCAGATCAGCATCATTGGGCTGCAGATGGATTGGGAATACCTTTCTGTATGATTTTGGAGAGTATAAAGAATTATCAATTAGCCAGAGTAGGGCTATCTCCGAACAAATACCTTGAGTATGAAGAAGATATTAATGTCACGAAGGAGTTATTTGAAAGAGCAAATCCTAAATGGAGGAATAAGTGGTTGGATGCCAATAAGGAATGCAGGAAAATCTGGAAAGAGGCACCTTTGAATTTAAAGATCAACCCAGCCTATTGTCCAGTTGCCAGAAGAAGAGAATGGACTGTTTTTTGGGAAAGGAGGAAAACAGGGCAAATTCCAGCAAAATGGCTGAATTTTCCAAAAATAGCAGGTCCAAAGGCAGGCACTTGGCCTACAAAAAATTACATGGTGAATATTGCTGAGTCAGTTTTAACGACATATAAAGATGTTAATGATCCAGCCTGTATATTACTTGTCAGAATAATGAGATTGATTCTAGCTTGTATAGAGACCTACACTGATACAGATATCAGAATTTTGAACTACATAGGCTTTAATTCACCAACAGATGCTCTTTTGTTTGATTTGAGTGAGACACCAGACAGGATTTGCTTAATGGCCTACTACAGCAGAATTATATTTTTGGGTAGCCATTACTTACAGATTTTTGAGGATGCTTTTGATTATGGGTTTTTTGAGAGGGAGTCAGAGATTTTTGGAAACCTATCAGTTGTTACAAAAGCAAGACTTACTGCCTATGAAGTTGCTTACACAGAATATTTGAAGAAGGATGTTATAGATAAGCCTGAAGCTGCAGTACAATGGAGGAAAGCTTTATTTGAAATGGTCAATAATTTGAATGTCACAGAAAGGAAGAGCCATGACTTGGTGTCACAGGTGTATCAAAGGAAGAAGAAATAAAGCTGAGCTCACATAAGAAAATCTTTCGTCAGGAGCCGAAAGGCTTAGGAGGGGAAGGATGTTGGAAGGAGTAATTTTGAAGGAGCATTTTTGATGTAAAAAATTAGTAAAAAGTCAAAAAAACTTGTAAAATATTTATGCAATGATTGTAAAAATAAGGAAGAGTCTTCCTTATGTGGTTGAGGATCTCATGTAATTTTTGTAGAATTTTTAGAAACTCTTAGATAGCATTTTTTAGAAAATTAGAGAAAAAGACCTAATTTCAAGTGTGAAAAGGGACACTTGAAAATGTATATAAGTCAATTTTCTCTATTTTGGAGAGGTTGGTTAGTCATTTGCTCAAGCTATCAATAGAGAAGAAAGAGTTTCTGCAAAATCGTGTTTTCTCCTGTTGAGTGTATTTCTTTTGAGGTGTGAGCTTGTCTCTTGCTTAATCATGGAGATTTGTGAGTCATAATTGTGTATTACTGAGTAAGTTGTATGAAGAGAGAGACCTATTGCTGTAAATGAGTGGAAAGGACTGAAGGAAGTTCCAAAATTGTGAAAATCGTCTGTTGGTACAGAATCGCGATTGTCTCGTCTTTATGATACAGGTGATATTTTTCAGTTTTGAGTTCATATTTGTATTCTGCTAATGAAATGGCATGGTTTTGACACAAAGAACATAGAAAATGATGGAGATTTGCCTTAGTTATGGTAAACTCAAGATTTTCTCATCATCTTCAATTTCTCTCAGCAATCCAGCCATCAATCTCTTATTTCCTTGAATCTATTATCTTGAAGGGGCTGTGGTCTTGTGGATATTCCTAGGATTGACAAAATAAAGATGATTTGTTGATTCTTTGTTACTTCATGATTGGAGAGGACAACTTGGAGTCCAAAACAAAACAGAGTGGCATAGGTCTCTAATATTTGTTGTATATTCTCCGAGGGGATGGCTTGGAACTTAGCCGGGTCAATGGGTGCCCCTAGAGTATTTTCCATAGCTGCTTCGAGGTTGTCTTCATTTTGTTGTTGTAGTCTTTTATTTTCCTCTTGAGCAGCTGCTAAATGGCGTCGGAGTAGAGCCATGTTTCGTTGTAGTCTAGCGTTACGGGCTAGTTGATCTCTAAGTTGTTCTTCAGTTACCCTACTCTTCTCTGCATGTGTGGATTCGAGCTCCACCTGATGTTGTTGAAGGGTAGTCACTTCCTGCTGTAGTTCTGTATTAGATAACTCCAGGGCCGTGACTCGTGCCTGGAGATGGGCTGACAAAGTACAGAGTTCTTTATTGTTTTCTTCTAGTAACCTGTATTCCTGTTTAAGTTGGGCGGCAGCTTCGAGCATGGTGTTGAGTGCATGACTAAATGAAGTGGGTGCAGGGGTAAAGGTGGAAGATGCGAGGGGTCGGGGGATGGGAAAGGGAAAAGTGGATGTTGTGCCTACAGTGCTTGGAAATGGCGACGTGAGTGAAATGATACGTGGTGATGTTGGAATAGCAGTGGTGGTGGGTGATCCTGTGGATGGTGAGATGTCCATGGGATCGGACGTGAGAGTGTGTGATTCGTGCACTGTGAATACAGGAATGGTGGGTGGCGTGATAGTGGTAGCAATGAATGTGGGGGAGTGGGGTTGGGAAAGGGACTTTTTATTATAATTATCCACCTGTTGGAGTATATTTACAAGGTTTGTCCAGAATGAGGGTTGTGTGACTTGGGCTGAGTGTGAGGCAGTTGTTAGGGGAGTGGTGGATAGGGTTTGGGTGTGGGTGAATGGAAAAGGATGGGATGAGGTCTGGCTATTGGCAAGTGGTTGTCCAAGGGCGGGGAGATAGGAAGGGTGACCTATTATGGTTTGATCGGTGGCCGGATGACCGGTGTGAGGTTGAAAAATTTGGGTGGAAGTGTGGGACGTGGGTAAAGGGAAGGATGTAAAAACGGAGGTGTGTACAATGGTCTCACTATAGGAGGAGAATGGTTGTGTAGAAAGACACGTGGAGAGAGGCTCTGAGGGTGGGATAGGAGATGATGGGGGGGATGGTGCATGCGTAATTTCCTCCGGTTCATCATTGGACCTAGGGCTAATCATGTGAACATCTTCTGATGTGGACGTAGCTAACGCGGTAGATACTTCCATCTGAATCATCTTTCCTTGTCGAGGCCGTGTATCAATTCTTCTTTGATCATAAGCAGGGTTCTCTCGATAGACCAAGGTTCTCATTGCTTCACTGATGCCACAGGTGTCCGCCAAGAGATTTAGCGATTCTACAAAATGGGGGTCGATATGCTCCGACTGCAACATCTGGTTTACTAGGGCCCTATTTGCTTCTTCTGTCATCTTATGTCTTCTCTGTACCTGCTTGATTGTCTTGTACAGCCGTCTGAGTTGTGCTGTGTAGGCAGGGGCCTCCTCTTCACTGTCTTGCGGGTCATTTCTGTGTGCGCCTTCCTGCACTTGTGTGTTTTGGTCATGAGGATGTTGTGCCACTCCTTCCCCCTGTACTCTGCTCGTCTCGCCCCGTGGCTGTTCTCTTTGGGCAGATGTGCCCGTACCCACATTGTCAAGGGAATCTTCACTGTCGGATAGGGGGACCGTCTGCAGAAATCTTTCAAAATCAAAGTTTGGGTCCTCTGTGAAGGTGGCCATCGCTGCAAATTCTGCATCGGTAGGTAGTGGAGGGGCAGAAGGAGTGGGTTGTACCACCTCTCTTGGTTGAGACTCTTGGAGGTGGATTGTGATAGGTGCCACCTGGGCTTCCTCTCTAGTGGAGACTTCGGCGGTGGCTTCTGGAGGGATCAAGACCTGTGAAAGGGATCCACGCATTCTTTTTGCAGGCTGACTCCCTGACTTTCGCCCTTTGAACAGCTCCAGGTGTGCATACTTTAGGTCTCGAGCAACTGGCACATCATATGCCAGACATCTGTAGATGATCCTTGTCAGTGCACAACAGCCATGTAAAGTGGGTTTCCTCGCCCCCCGCTTGCCAGCCTCATATACCTGATCTAAGATCCATACCGGCATCTTAATGGGCAAGCTTCCGGTCTCTGCTAAATACAACCCGTACCATATCTTCTTGTGAGGCTGAGTGAAACGGTCCTGAGCGGGAAATGCGAAGTGCTGGAGGCACATCCGCAGAGGTATGGCAATGTTGGGGGTGAGGGCGCACATTTCTTTGAGCTTCTTGACTCTATTGCTTTTCATTGATTCTGGTATCAAGGGGTCCCGATCTGAAGGCACATGAGTGCCATACATTTGAAGGGCTTCCCTGATTAACGTTACATTTAATTCAAACTTCCTCATCTCCTCCAGATTGGATAAGGAGGGCACCCAGAATGTGCCTGAATGATCTTTATCCCCGGTGGGTTTCAACGTAGCAATCAAGTAGTAGCACCTGAGGAAGTCAGGTTTAGGTAGAGCTGCACTGAAGTAAGCTTGTAGTCCTGCCTTTTGCCAGATATCCTGAAGTGGAGCTGCATTCTGTAAGGTCTCAAATTCTCTTGAAAAGAATTGGAAGGTCCACCAAACCCCTCCACACTCCATCTTGGACTCCCAGATGTGATCTGCGTCTCCCATATCCCCTGGCATTTCATTGAACCAATGGGAGTGCCCTTTTACTCTTTCGGTTAGTCCATTGGGTGGATCTGGAATAGGAATCCTTCGCACATTCAAGAATTCTTTAGGCCGAGCTGTTGGTGGAGCTTCCACTGGCATGGCATCCCAATTGATAGGAGCACCAGATCCTGCCTGAGAGCTTGTGCCTGCCGCTGTTGCCATGAAAGTAGGTTGCTTATCTGCTGGAAGACGAAAGGCACATTAGTGTTGCATAGGAAACAAGATGTAATGGTGTTCCCTTCACAATACTAACATGACAATCCCGGAGGTCAGTGGTTAGTGGTGAGGTGTTTATGATATGTGTGAGTGGTGATTAAAGGTCAGTGTCATCCTAGATGCATACTTTGGTTATGCAATGGGCTCGGAATGCTCCTGCGTTAGTGTGGACGGATTTACAGAATAGGGTCAGGGGGTTTAGTACACAGTTTAATTCTCCACACTTTGATAGAGGAGTCGTAGCTCTTAGAGCTAAGGACAGGTGAAGATTTCGATATGAGAGTGTGATGTATTTGGGACCTTGTGGGTATCCATTTCCAGACATTCCGGGGGTTGATGGAAGTGGGGACAGTGAGAGGTGTAGGTATCTTGTCACTTTCTGAGTTGTTGGCCAAGAGTGCTTGTGAAAGCTGCTTCATCCTAGTGCCTGAAGGTGAAGTAATTTGGGCTTGTAAGCTAGCCTTGGGCACCCATATCTGTCTAGCATTAGGGGTGGCCTTCAGTGACCGCTTAGGAACCCAAATGGAAATGGTATGCCTAGGGGTTATCCTAGGGGGCTTCTTCACTTTGTTCCTTGATGGTGAGGCTCGTTTCTTGTCTCCTTGAGAATCTGCTATTGGAGCTGTGGGTTTTCCATCCCTGCGTATCCAGATCTGCTTCACGCCACAAGATGCTCCATGTTGCACGGGTTGGCGCTCCCGCCCCTTGATCCGCGGCCTCCTTCGTGTAGAGTGATGTTCGGTCCGTTCGTTTAGAATCTTCTTTGGATCAGTTAGGAACTCCTTCTTGGCTCCTGAACCTTCAGTAAGATTGACATTCCTCTGCACCATAGAAGTTTGGACAAGCACATCATGGTTATCTTCGTGTGGATTCCTGGAGGGACCAAGAGTTGGTGCCTGTTCTATTGGTTTGAGTGCTTGATTTTCTAATTCAATCGTGAGACGACTTTGGCCTACCCAAGCCTGAAGAAGTCCACTTCTTAGGTTGAGGTTGACTGCGTGATCATAGATCCAGTCTTGGCCTAAGACAAGAGGTTCGGTCAGATCCTCGTCTTCACACACTAGCACTTTTGCTGCCATGAGGACCTCTTGTATGTAGAGGGGAAGATCCACCTCCCCCATACAAGGGGTTTCAACACCTCCTAATCCTATCAGATATGCTTCTAGGGGATTTACCTCCAATTGCAGCTGCTGGCAATAAGAGAGCCGAACTGCACTTGTGGCTGCTCCTGAATCAATTAAAGCCCTCACGCTTGTTGTGCTGTCTCTTTGTCCTATTTCTAGGGTCACAAAAGGTCGTCGGTCCACTATCTTATGGGTACGTTCACCTGAAGCCTCACACATGGCCATGTGATAGCCTGGAGACTCTTGAGTGTCAGTCATAGGCTGGTCCCTTCCTTGTCTCCTCAACTTCATTCGTCTGATACGCTCTAAGGCCTCTGCCTGTGCTTCTTCTCGAATTCGTTTTTCCTCCTCTTTACGTTGCTTAGCAATATTGAGTCGGCTTAGCATCTCCTCCGTGAGGGGTTCTTGATACAGTTTGACTCTGCATCCGCTAATATAGTTTGGGAGGACATCCCCCTCTAAAGTGGCTAGTTGTACTGCTCCACTCGTGGAGATCCTATTAATGATCATAGGTCCGTAGCCTCTCTTTTCTAGCTTTCTTGCGTGTTGTTTCAATGTGTAGACTAACACTAGATCTCCTGCTTTCAAGCCCTTATCCTTCACATGGGCATCAAAGTATGCCTTTTGCCGTTTCTTTGCAGCATAGATGCCTGCTGCTGCTCGTAGCCTCGTCTCACCTAAACGCTCTAGATCAAAGATCCTAGAGGACAACTCGTGTCCATTCCACTCATGCTCTTGTGCTACTCTTAAAGCTGGAATTAGGAAATCTAAGGGTAGCACCGCATTTTGTCCGAAGACCATCTGAAATGGGGTGGCATTGAGTACCGTTTTGTAAGCAACTCGGTATGCCCAAACAGCATGATGAAGTTGTTTGTCCCAATCAGAGTGTTTATTATTTACAAGTTTCGTCAATACATTACACAGGATCTTATTCGTGCTCTCGGCTTGTCCGTTAGACTGTGGGTGATAGGGTGCAGATTTCTTATGTATCACCATGAATTCTTGAAGGAGATTTTGAATGACCTCATTCAAGAAGTGCGTACCTCTATCACTAACCAACTCTATTGGTAACCCATATCTAGTGAACACATTTTCGAATAAGAACTTAGCCGTCGTTTGAGCATCATTCTTTGTCGTGGCTTTTACTTCCACCCACTTTGTAAGGTAATCTGTGGCTACAATAATGTATTCTGCATGGGAGTTCCTAGCTGGGGGGTTGATGGGACCTACAAAGTCTATACCCCACTTTGAAAATGCACGTCCTCCCATCATTGGCCTTAAGGGCATTTCATCTTTTCTTATCGGATATTGGGCACGTTGGCATGTGTCGCAACTCTTCACATAAGTATGTGCATCCATATGAAGAGTGGGCCACCAAAGTCCGGAGAATAGAATGGTCTTAATTACTCTGTCTGGCCCAAAGTGTCCACCTGCAGCACCGCTGTGTGCAGCTTCTAAGACTTTCAAATAGTCTGATTCATGAATGCACAGTCTTAGGTACCCATCCTTGCCTCTTCGATATAGGTTGTCTCCTACTAAGGCATAGTCTTGAGCCTCTTGCTCCATGCTCCGTTTTCGTGCAAGACTAGCCTGATTGGGTAATGTTCTCGATCTCATGAACTCGACCAATGGAGCACTCCAATCTGGGATCAATGACACGTGATAAAGAGTGGCATGTTCCACTGGGGTTCTCTTCTGGCACACTGAACAATTGTGAATCCACTCTTGTATTTCTTTGTCCATGCTAGGCCAATACACTCCTAAGCGTTTTAGATTCTGCAATGTTCGTTGTTTAGAGTAGTGATTCCCTAGCAATCCCTCATGGGCTTGTTGCAACCAACTAGTATGTTCATCGTCCTCGACACAACATGCTAATACGCCCTCGGCATCTTGCTTGTACATACTTCCGGCCAATATTTGATACTTTAGTGATTTTACAATTTCCTCTTTGCTTGTTTTCACATTCTTATTTGCAGGCCCGAAGGTTAGGACTGGTACCAACTTATTTGCCCATTTAGGAACAACTTCTAAATTGAACAGATAAGCATCGGGCAATTCATCAGACACTCCTTGCGGTGGCTCTCCTGAAGTGATGCGAGAAAGATGGTCAGCCCTAAGATGGGTTCTACCTTTCCTGACAACAACTTCAAAGTCGTATTCCATTAGTAAGAGGAACCATCTTACTAAGCGGCCTGTATTGCAAGGTTTATTGACCAAATATAGTAAAGCTTGATGATCAGTGAAAAACTTGAACTTATTGGCTAATAGATAGTGTCTAAACTTCTTCACAGCATATACCATGCCTAAGCCTTCTCTCTCCGTTGTGGTGTAATTTCGTTCAGCTGCATTTAATTGCCTACTAGCATATGCTATCGGCAAATCTAGGTTTCCTTCACCTGTGGGTTGTGCTAGCACACATCCTATTGCATGATTGGAGGCATCTACATGGACGTGAAAGGGTTTGCTCCAATCCGGAGTAGTCAATATTGGTGCTGTGCACAAACGTCTTTTCAGCTCGTTGAAAGAATTCTCGCATTCCTCGTTCCACTCAAAGTTTGCTAACAACCCATAAAGAGGTTTAGCTATGATGGCATACATGTGGATAAACCTACGGTAATATCCGCAATGGCCCATAAAGGCTTGTACCTCTTTAACATTCCTTGGTCTAGGCAACTCTGCTATTGCTCTTACTTTGTCTTCATCTGTTGAAATTCCATTCTTAGAAACGATGTGACCTAAGATCTTACCTTGTCGTACCATAAACACACACTTCTCTGGATTCAGACACACTCGATAATCTCTACACTTGTTGAAGATTTGCCTGAGCTCAGGGATGTGGTAACTTCTTTCTTGGGAATGAGCACATAAATCATCCACATATACTTCTAAGCTCTTTCGCAAGAACTCTTTGAAGACATGACACATGAGTCTTTGGAATGTTGCAGGTGCATTGGTGAGCCCAAATGGCATCACACGAAATGCAAAGATTCCCCATTCTGTGGCAAAGGCCGTTTTGTGTTGATCTTCGGGGGCAATGGCTACTTGGTTGTAACCTGAAAATCCATCAAGGAAGCTGTAAACTTCCTTGCCTGCAACACGCTCCAAAAGATGTTCGGTGATTGGAAGTGGATAACTATCTCTGATCGTAGCGGCATTAACTTTTTTAAGGTTAATGCACACTCGCAATTTCCCATTCTTCTTGGGCACCACTACAATAGGGGACACCCATTCAGTGTGCTCAATCTCATAGATGAATCCAGCTTCAATCAGCCTGTCAATTTCCTCCTTTATTTTGGCTGCATAATTATCATTATATGTGTAGGGCTTTTGTTTGGTGGGCTTGGCATCAGCGGTCATCGGAATCGTATGAGAGCAAATCTCTGGATCTACTCCTTTCAAGTCTCTATAGTGCCATGCGAACACATCCCTATATTCCCTTAATAGCGCTACAAGCTCTGCTTCTTCTTCTGTACTTAGGTCGTCTCCTATGTACGTACATCGCTCTTCGTTCCCTTCAATGGTCACTACAATTTTTTTGGTCTTTTCTTTATTGTCATATGCTTCTCCTATAATGGCCTCTCTCTTAGGCATTCGTACCAAAATTTTCCGGTCTTCCACTTCATATTTCTTGAAATTTTCTGGTACTTCAAACAATGATTCTTCCTCTTCTTGTCTTACTGCTTTTCTTTTCTTTTTCTTTTGACCTCCTTCACTTCCTTTTCTTGAACTTATCGTTTTAATACTTGCAAGAGGTTCTTCTTCTTTTTGGGTTAACACTCCTATGTCTTCTAAGTAGTGTTCCTCTGAGTCAAAGTAAGTATCCATCACAATGGATTCTAGATCATCATCACTCTCTTCTTCTTCTATGAACTCACTAGGATCACACTCTTCCAACAAGGGCTGACACATGAACACTGAAATATCATAACCCTCCTCATCACAATGGGGTGTCCATTGTTCCTCATTGACTGCAATGTCCATGGTAGCTAAGATTTCTGCCCAACCATGAGGCTCAAATTCCTCATCTGGAAATATCATCGGTGTATAGGCTGGGTCTTTTATTGGTCTATCTCCTGGGGGAGTTCCTCCTTCTCTCGCTTTTAGGTGCTTTTCCTCTTCCTCCGCGACCTTGCACATCCACAAGTGAGTATCTTCATGCAGCCAGGATGGTTCAGGTGAACTTCCAGAATGCACGGAGATAGAGTCCTCTTTCACTTTGTGGATAGGATTCCACTGTAGGGGTGGTACATCTCTGAAGGTGTGATCCTTCAGATTGACCTTGGTGGTGACCCCTTCCTGTACTATTTGCAATTGTCGTAGGAAAGGTCTTCCAAGGATCATCTCGTAAGCATTATTCTTCTCAAAGTCACATATAGCGAACGTATGTTCAAACTCCACACCACAAGTGGTTAGAGTTATCCCTTCAAGCAATCCGAGAGGTCTTTCAAAATGACCATCTGCCATTTGAAGTTTCATTCTCGTTGGTCTTAAGGTGGGTTTGCCCCATCGCTTCCACAGGGAGGTGGTCGCAATAGCAACACCGGCACCCGAATCCACAATTGCTTTGGTTGTGTAACCTTGATAGGTGATCGGAAGATAAGTGTTACCTTCTTCACCTTCGCTCATGTCTCCTATCTTGTCGAGAGGTACCTCGGGTACTTTTTGTTTAGAGCCTATTTTTGGTGCATTGGATTCAAGTTCTGGGACCTGATCCCTCACATGATTCCAGAGCTCCGGTTTTGCCTTGAGGAGTTCCTCTACAGTGAGATGACATTGAACCTTAGTGTTCTTCACAACATCAGTGTTTCTTGGAATCACTGAGTCTTCATTTCTTACCAATATTGTGGGGGCTCTGATCTGGAGAGATTCAGATTCCCATGGGCCTGTGAAATGAGGCAACTCCTGTAAAGAATTACATTCAAAATCTAATCTCTCATCCTCTTGTTGCTCTGTTTGATCTCCATAGATAGACGGAATGTCTTGGGGAAATTGATCATGAAGATCATCAATCTCAGGAATAGGAGGGGAATTACCCTTCTCCTTGGCCCATTTCTCTTCTTGTATTTCCCGCAAGAACTCTTGAGAGTACTGTTGAATTGAAGGAGGTATTCCAGCATCCGTGGAATTAGGAACATAAGCTCCCTTTGGTGGTGAGCTTCCTCTTTCAACAACTGGTTGAGCCTGTGGAGGTAAAGAAACTTGTGATTTGTTTACCAACTGCTCTAATCTTTCTAGTAAGCCTTGGAAATGCAAATCCGGCTTGACAGAGTTTGTCTGATTGAACTTTTGACTAGTCTCAAGTATAGCTTGAGCTTGTTCTACCATTTTCATGCACATTTTCATCCGTTCAATCTCTAAATCTGCTCTAGGGTAACTCTTGTCTAGGTTTGCAGCTGTTGGCCCTTCTTGAAGTCGAGCCTGGTAGGCCTTGAACATCATGTCCAAGCCATCAGGAGTGGGGTCAGCTAATACTGATCCTCCTCGGGGTGGTGGGTGGGTTACGAGGGGTGTATTAGAGGGTGGAGAAATGGAGGGTGATGGGGATGGTAGTGGTGGAAGTGTGTGGGAGTGCGGTTGAGATGTGATCTCTGTGATTTTTGCCTTGGTTTCTCTCACGCTTTCTTCAAGTTCGTTTATCTTTTTTGCCCATTGCCTCTTCATTCTTTCACGACTATCCTTCCAGGCGCTAGTTCTCTTTTTGGGTATGCTCTCTGTTTCACTCACCTCGGGGCTCTTTTCGGGACCAACACCTTGGTGTTGTTGAAGTGCCTGGGCTCTTGTGATCACCTGCACAGGTGCAGTGGAAGCCACACTCCCTGTGGAGTCTACAACTAACCCAACGACATTGATAGGAGTGATTTTAGGCATGTTATTAGGGTTCTTCGGCAATCTCGTAGGAGATGCTCTTTCCCGCAATCTTGACAGAAGCCCTGAATGGTTACTGGTTGAGGTTGTGTAGGGACATGTAGTGGACAATCACGTACAAGGTGATCTCCCTGACATCTGAAGCATGGTCCTCTAGGAAATGGGGGTCTTACCTGCCTAGGTTGAGGTCTAGAGTTGGGGTTTGTGTACATGACATTGGAATACTCGAGTTCCCCACTATTTTCACTTGGGTCCTCATAATAGTATGACTCGTTATGCTCGGGTGACTGCATGTAGTAAGCCTGTGGGCTATCAATATGTGTGGAGTCAAAACTATGGTCACTGGGATCACTGTCTGATAGCAATGGGGTGACTGGGACTATGGCTCTATTCGGATTTTCTTCAGTAGATGCATATTTCACTGGGATCACATTGGTGGGAGCAGGGGGTTGCTGCACTAGGACTGGTTGAGGTCTCTGCTGCCCTTGATAAGGTGGCTGATAAGTTTGCTGTGGTCTGTTGTATTGTGGTGATGGGTACTGATTCTGGTATCTACCATGTTGTGGATATGGCTGAGGATAATTTTGCCTAACAGTTTGTTTGTTATATGGGCAGTCTTGTGCCGTGTGATTGGTGTACCTGCGCTCTATGGTGCAGTACTGGCTACTAGGATTCGCCTGTGGTTGGGCCATAATGGGGCATACACTTGCCATATGTTCGCCGCCAGAATTGTAACACCGCTTAACTGGGGCAAATCTTGGAATTTGCTTGCTAGAGACACCTAGTTTTTGGGCTACCTTCTCTGCAAGTTCCTCGATGGATGTGGATTGACCAGATATCTGTTTGCTAGAGCTATCAGAATCCTTATAGATTTTTGATAGTTCTAACTCCTCACCTAGATTGTCCTCAATGTCTATGCACATGCGCACGCACTCCTCTATCGTTCTAGGGTCCTTCAGGTACACATATGACCTGAGCTTAGTGCTCAACAATCCGTCTAGGAACAAGGCCACTTGTTTGGCTGGTGTGGGTAACTCCGGCATAGGGCATCTCTCCAGGTACTGTCTAAATCTTCTTCCAGCTAGTCTGACCGTCTCTTGAGGTGTTTGTTTGAAGCTATGAATTAGTGAGGAGGTGTTATGCCTGATTCCACTCTTAGAAAACTCAACAATAAATGCCTCTAAGAGTTGGTCTATGTTTCTGAAATGCCTCTCATTCAGTGGTTGGAACCACGTAAGGGCAGTGTTCCTAAGGGTTAGACCGAAAGCATTATATTGTGTGAATAGGTCCTCCACATGTTCAGCTTTCAACACTTGTCGAAATTCTACCACATGGTCATAAGGGTCTCCCGTGCCATCGAAATAATTCTTCATGGACTTCACCAGTTGAGTTGGTCGCAGGGTCCTAGTGTGTTCTCTCGGCCTTGGCAAAGGAAAATCATCAATGTCCCTGTGATTCCATGGGGTTCTATGTCTCTCAGGTTCCACTCTATTCCTTTCTGTTCCCGTTCTTTCTCTTCCCGGGGAGTTGGCGAAACTTACCTCAGGTTTGTCTCTACTTCTATCTCTCTGAGCCCCATGAGCTTGGGAGGTCCCAGCTCCTTGGTGACCAAAGGACACAGTAGACCTTGGTTGGGGAAAAACAAATTCTCCCTTCCATGTGTAGGCATGTCTGCCAAGCTCAGTGACCACGAAGATTCTCTCTGATGCATTGTCTAGGTAGGTTACTTGACCTGGGCTATCAGGGTCTTTAAACTCATAGATTGTGAGGGCACTCACTTCCTGAGATTGAGGAGATTTATATCTCCAAAAAACCTCATCGGTTTCTCGGTTTAAAAGCAGATCTATGCTTTTATTATCCTGTGGAATCCACTCTGGAGTCATGATTCTGGTCAAGACAGATTTACCACGGGGAGTTCTTGGCTCTCTCTCTAAGTTCCCTTGCTCTATATCACCCATGTCGGTCTCCGCAATCACATTTCCAAACTCATCAGTTCTATCAGGGAGAGTGGTGACTACATATATAGTCCCTTCTTTATCGAGGTAGGCTCCATTCTCAAACTTGACTACCGGATGGTCTAATCCATGGGGTTGATCGGGGTTCTTAATCTGGACCACCGATCTTCTCAGTCCGTCTTCGTAGATGCGAGCACCTAGACGATTCGTCCTGATATATTCCAATTGAGTCTTATAAGGCCCTTCTGGCTTTTCTAGATAAGCCAACCCTGAACTACCTACTGGCCTCTCCATGTGATAGGACATCTCAGAATCACTGGTTTCTGATCTGGGAGTGTATGGGTAATCACTCAACTGCTGGGCCCAAGACCTGGCAGTGTGATTGACACTAGCTTCAGAAGATCTGAGGCTTTGTTTGTCTCGGCCTAAGTGTCTGCCTGATCTAAGGTCCATATGCCTGATTTATTTACCCCCTGGAACCCAAGCACACTCTCGTTGCAGGTTGATTTTGCACCAATCACTTTGTTCTTTTTAGTTGAATATTATGTTTATGGTCTTGTCTAAATTCGCGTCGTCAGGAGTACTTAAGTGAATTTTTGCACTTGATAAGTGATCGACTCTAGTTTACCTTTTGTCCCTTAGGGTTTTCGCACTTAAGACCTATTTACTTCTTGCACTTTGTTGATTAATATTCTTGGACTTGATTCGTGTCTAACGTTGCCCTAATTAATTACCACACCTAAGTCGTACTTAGCCTAGGCTAGGAATTGACAAAGGAGGGTTGAGAGATCTTCCAACCTCAATTAGCTGGTTGACCAGACTGCTACACAAGCCCAGGAAGCCCTCTCCCAAGCTTGGTACTCACCCTTGCTAGCTTGCTTTGGATTGCCTTGAGCGTGCACAATGTTCCTGCAAAAGCTCACCTGTTAGTATAGCTCTATTGCCACAAGTAATTGAAAGACACACTTCAATAATTTCAGCCCCTTTGGAGTAGTTCACTGTACCCCCTGAATCTGAGAACCACTTCGTTCCAACCAAAATCTCATCAATCGGAGTTCGTATGGTCAAGTTATGACCATTCAGGCACTAATGGGTCAAAACAGGCACTCAGGGTTCAGGAGATCCCTCTCTGGTTCTAAGCCTTTTGCTCACTTCCCAGATTCTAAAGTTATACCAAGGTGCCTAAAATTAAGCTCAACTACCCTTCCAATCACTCAAAAAATTAACCCTCAATTTTTATGCGTTAAAGGCCGTGTATCGCGATAGGTCGGGTCAAAGTGTCGCGATAGGTGGGAAGTGTCGCGATAGCTCGAAGTGTCGCGATAGGTGGGAAGTGTCGCGATAGCTCGGAGTGTCGCGATACCTCGGAGTGTCGCGATAGCTCGGAGTGTCGCGATAGGTGGGAAGTGTTGCGATACCTGGGAGTGTCGCGATACCTCGGAGTGTCGCGATAGGTGGGAAGTGTCGCGATACCTGGGAGTGTCGCGATAGGTCGTGGGGTGTCGCGATACCTCGAAGTGTCGCGATAGGTGGGAAGTGTCGCGATACCTGGGAGTGTCGCGATAGGTCGTGGGGTGTCGCGATACCTCGAAGTGTCGCGATAGGTGGGAAGTGTCGCGATACCTGGGAGTGTCGCGATACCTCGAAGTGTCGCGATAGGTCGTGGGGTGTCGCGATACCTCGAAGTGTCGCGATAGCTCGGGATATGGTGAATTTTTCTGTTCTATCTAGTGTTCCTGGGAGCTCTAGGCCTGCGCAGTGTCGTGGTGCACTCAGAATCGCGATTGGGTGAAATTTTCGGAGTGTCGCGATAGCTCGAGCTCAACGCCTCGGGGACTGTGCAGACAATTTCTGTACCTGCTGAGCTTGCTGGAGATGATGATGGAGCTGCCACCTGCAAGAAACATGCAAAAAACACACAAATACAAGCACGCACAATCGCTCTCTCTCAAACTCGCACACAACAAATGAGGGAATGATAAGGAAGAGGGAATATGTAGTGGAGAAGGAGGTGGAGATGGAGATGAAGATGGAGATGGAGAAAAATCAGAAATTTACCTACTACTTACCATTCCAACGCGTCCTCTCTACGTCTTACCATCACACGCTCATCCTCAAAGCTCGATCCCCGGCAACGGCGCCAAAATTTGGTGTAGCTCAGCGATGAGTAGCACCTCCTTTAATGTCAATCTGGGGAGACGTGAGGATGGTATGAAGACCACGAGCAAGTGGAAGCACAAGTGCGTGAGTGAGAAGCACACAAGCATGCACACACATACACGCACACGCGCACACACGGCAAGAACAAAGAGAGTAAGACAATGGAATCACTTCTATTGCAAGAAAGTTCTCATACAAGCTCAAACTACAAGAAGCTGCCCCAAAAATGAGCTCTCTAGCCCTATTTATAGTTTTTGACTAGCTTTTGGCCCTGTCCAGACCTGATGTCCGGCCTAGTTAAAAATTAGGTTCCAGGGCTTATTTGAGGGCTCAAACGAGATCTAAAAATTATGAAAATTGGCAGGCAACTACTTCTAAGGCTCCCCAAGCTCAAGGACTCCTCGGCTTGTACAAAATGGAGCTACAAAAAGGTGAAATGATATTTACAAGGGTTTTTTGTGATGAGACTCACTTAAAAATGATGTAAGGGTTTTGAAAAAAAATGAAGGGTTGCCTTAGTGCTAGATCTGCATGTGTGTCCGTACTTGCTTCTTCCCGTATACTGTCAACATTCACTTAACCACCCAGACAGACAGTTTGGTGATCTTCCCGATCGTCTATAAAGTTAAAAAACAGAACAGATGTTGACGGCATACAAGACAAGAGGAGAACATAAAACTCAAAATTCTTGAAATTATGCAAACAAACACTACAGTAACGCCCACTTAGTCACCCACACAGACAGTCTGGTAATCCACCACGGAACCGTCACTGGCGCGTCTTTCTTTGATTTATATAACTTTTACAAACTGTATGTAACAACTTTTTGCTTGTGCAAACAAGATTCAGTTATACATTTCCAATCCGGCGGCCGCTAACACCAGTTTCTGGGAATATCACTCAGAAGTGTTCATCAGCAGCCCTACACACTTATTGTAGTTATTTGCCTATGAACAGATGGTATATTCCACGCACTATCGACTCCTACCATCAGATGAACCGTAGCCCATTAATTGGGAGAAACTCGAGGTAGATCTGGCCCGAGAAATTCACATATCAGAACACACCCTCTCTCAGGAACTACTACAGAATTACATTCGATAGACCCACAACAAGGTTCTGTCGAGGACAACAGAAGCGAGAGGGAGGGGGGTGTTGGCAGTAGCCAGAGGCATAGAAGACGCAGAAGCATGTGAAGACAGAGCATAACGAAGAAGCAGGGAGTCAGTCGAATCATTTTTTCAAACAAACATGTTTTATATTACTTTCGCAAACACTCAACAGTGATTTTCATCACTTTTGTACCATATGTAACATAAAAAAACCCTTTTTGTAATTTATAGCTCCATTTTGTGCAAGCCGAGGATTCCTTGAGCTTGAGGAGCTTAGGTAGAATGAGCACACCAATTTTGGCTATTTTTAGACACCGTTTACCCTTTCAAATAGCACCTAGAACCTATTTTTCAACTATACTGGTCACTAGATGTGAAACCGGTCAAAACTAATCTAGAATCTATAAAAAGAGCTAGAGAGCTCATTTTTGAGGTTAGCTAGTGTAGAACTGTAAGAACTTAGAGCTATTTTGAGCTTGTAAGAGTGTTCTTGAGTAATAGAGTTGATTTCCTACCTTCCAGTGTGTCTTGCTTGTCTCTTCATTGTGTGTGTGTAAGTGTGTGTGCATCTCTATGCTTCTCACCTTCACTCTCACTACATCTCACATTCACGATCTTCATATCACTCCTATCTCTTCCGGGGATTGACATTAAGGAGGTGGAGCTTCTTAACGTGGTTCTCACCAATGTGCTAGAGCAACACCAATTGCCTATTTGTTTGTGTTGGAAGAGATGGATGGATACCTCAAGGAAGTGAGGTAGTACTACCAAAACCTGCTTAGTACCTACCCTATTTCACTTCAGGGTTATGTAGTAGGCCCTCTTAGCTTGCAAATGAAACCAAATAAGTACCTATGTACTTTGGAGTTGATGCTTCAAACAATTAGATCAAGATAGATAACTTCACAATTAGCTAGTGATAAAAAACTTGTTATTTTGGTCTTGACACTTGCTCGATCTTTTGCTCGGTGCTCAGAGTACAGTAGCAATTAAGAAAATTCATTTTGGGTGCTTCAAATTAGCTTAGATAGATAATGATTCCAAGTGAAATCACTTAAAATGATAAGCCACACACTGAGCAATCACTTTAACAATTGGATGCTTACCCCCGACTTTTTAGGGACTGAGTAGAGAATGACCAGAGAACCTTTCGACGTGGATTTCTCCGAATTGCTTAAAGAAAATTTCTTCAAATTTTGAAAGCTTGACTTAGACTTTGAGTTGGTTCCAACAAGCTATAGAACATGAAAAACGATGAGGAGATCATTGAGATATAGTCATGCAAAGATCACTGTTCTAAGTAGACATAGTAGAGATGTAAGCATAGTTGATCAATGAAATATATGTATTATAAAAGATTGTTGTACAAGATCATTGGCATATAAATGTTGCCCAATGATAGTGGAATGAGTAGGCTATGGGGTAGACTAAGCAACTCCTGCAAATGATCTATGGAAGAGCTCTCTAGGAGGCTACATACCTGTGACTATTACAAGCACTTTTTTATAGTGAGTTCATCATTCAAATTTAAATTTGAATTCAAATTTGACTTCATCTAAAGTAACTCCTATGATTAAGGAGTTATTATCTCTTGAGAACTCGTAACTCTTTTATTCTCCTAACTCCACGAAATGAATGGGATTACAATATTCTCTCAAGAACAAACACTTTTACAAGTGGTAAATGTCCAAGTATTACAAGCAATGGTTCATGTGACTTATCACATGCCTTTTCATCTAATCCTTCAATTAAGCCAAATGTGAAGGCTTGTCCAATTGCACCAACAATTTCGTTACGTGAGATAGTAGTTGAATCAGTATCTTCTGTGGCGCCATATATCTATGCATGTTAGGGAAACAAAAATGCTGATGCACCAATCTTACTATTTCTTCGATGTTAACACAATTAATATCCAAGAATGTTCTGGTCTGAGTGCCATGAATTTCTTCTTTGAGGTCCGTGGTTCCATCTTGAGTCCATCCAAATGCTTCTCTAATGAGCTCGTGCATAAATTATATGTTTACCCATTCACCATCTGCATTAAGGACTCTTGCATTTTGCACAATGATTTCTCCAAGGCCAGATGCAGGGTGTTCATTACTGTTGATGTATGAAACACCACAAGAAATGAATTAAGGTGACACTAGAACACCTCTATGGTCACCATTAACTCATTGCCACTTCAAACTTTGAGAAATGATAGCCTAAAGTGAGAACTTTGCTTCTACAGAAATTCCTAGTCACTGAAATGACATACCTTCAGTATTTTGCTAATTTCTCCTAGCTCAAGTATTATTTCTTGATGAAACTTTTTAGGCTGAAACTAGAAGAGTAGAGCTTTCCAACAAGCTATCATATGCATCAAACGGAGCTCTAGAACTCAAGTTATGGCCCTCACAAGATGACCATGTATGACCTTCCAAAACTAGAAAACTTGCCTGTTTTAGTAAGAGCGCCTGTTTAAAATTAGAATTCGATGCCTAGCATCGACTTGCAACGAGAATTCGATGTCGGGCATCGACTTGGGATGTTTTTGGCCACTTTTCAGCAGGGATTCGATGCCGGGCATCGACTTCCCGCATAAAGTCTTGATCTTTTGGACACCAAATATATATGTGATTTCATGCACAATTAGAATATGACTTATCAACTGGAATTCGATGCCAGGCATCGAGTTGCTCCAACAACATCATGTTTTTCAAACACTTCAGTACTGAATGAAAAATATAAATGAAAATATGACTTATCAACAGAGATTCGATGCCAGGCATCGAGTTGCTTGGAAAACTTGATCTTTGTAACTCATCACACAGTAGGTAATCATGGAGATAATGGAGAGAGGCTCATACACAGAACTTTACTCAGTTCTTCTCATAACTATAAAAAACTCAGAAGTTTTACAGATGCTTTCTCACTCAGAGAATCCCGACTATACACAGTCATACAAAAATGAGTTCTTCTCACTTTCTCATTGTCTTCCTCCTTCTTCTTCTCTTCGCGTCAGTTAATACTAACTAACTTATATAGACTTTCTCATTCCCGTAACTTTTGAAAAACTTCTAGAACTAAAGTGAACTAACTTTACAAGTATAATACATTTGTGAATTTGTCCCTTCACATAGGCATGGGGTTTTCTTCCTAAGACTTTGACCTTCAAATATATGTCCAATTAGTGAGTGTTTCTCCAACAGCTCCCCCTCAATCACTAATTGACATTCTCTATTCCTTCATATCTTCTTCTTTTCTTTTACTCCTGCCATGCTTTTGAATCTGCTGGTCTTCACGCCATCCAAGCTCTTTGTCATTATGTCTGCTAATTGATCTTTAGTAGAAATGTATTCCACTTCAATCTCCTTCTCCATTACCTTTTCTCTGAGAAAATGATACTGTATCTCTATGTGCTTTGTTCTTGCATGAATACTGGATTTGCTGCAAGATAAAGTGAACTCATATTATCTCCATGTATTGTAGGTGTACCTTGATCAATGCCTAAGCTCTTGAACATTGTCTGCATCCATATGACTTCCTTAGCTGCTTCCACAAGTCCTTTGTACTCTGCTTCAGTTGATGATAATGCTACTGTATGTTGTTTCTTGGAACACCAACTTACAAGCTTATCACCAATGTATATCATGTAACCATGAGTTGATCTCCTGTCATCTTGATTACCTGCCCAGTCTGAGTCACTGTAGGCTCTCAACTTCAAATCTGATGTAAAAGGATAATATAATCCTTCCTTTATAGTTCCTTTGATATATCTGAGAACTCTTTGACCTGCAATCCAATGTGGGTCCTTTGGACAATGCATGAATTGTGACAAAACTCCCACTGCATAACTAAGGTCAGGTCTTGTTAGTGTAGCATAAATCAAACTACCCACAAGAGATTGATACTTCCTCATATCTTTGTAATCTGCACCATCATATTTACTGAGCTTGTGATTAACTTCAAGTGGAGTTAAAGCTTCTCTGCAATTTTCCATATCAAACTTCTTCAACAAGTTCAGAAGATACCTTTCTTGTGACACATATATGCCATGATCTGTATAAGTAACTTCCATTCCAAGAAAGTATGATAACTTTCCTAGGTCACTGATCTTGAACTCTTTCTCAAGTAATCTCTTTACCTCCTTGATTCGATATTCCAATGCATTCCATATATCTTCTGGTGATTCCAATCCTCTGATGTGTGGTAGCAAATGATCTGAGATTGTATTGTAGATGTAGGCTTTTGCACTTGCATCCTTCTTCTGCCAATGCTTTAAAGCATCAAGTTCTTCTTTCTTTGGTCGGCTTTCATCTTCAAATACTGGCTTCTCTTCTTCACCTGTTACATATACCATGAGATCCTTACTCATAAGTAAGGCTTCCATTCTCATTACCCATGCGGGGTAATTATCTCTGTCCAGTTTCTCAATGGAGATATGATCTGCCATAGTTCTTTCCTTCTGCTGCAACCTGTGAGCTTAAAGGATAAAAGATAATACCTTTTGAAGTTCTTTGTGTATGAGGATACTTCGAAAGTAATCTTTTGATGCCTTGTGTCTTCAAATGCTTCACCTTTCAAACTTTAATGGAAAACTTTACAAAACTTCTCGTACCTTTGTCGTCTTCTGCTCTCGAGAATCTTTCTGCTCTGATACCACTTGTTGATGTATGAAAAACCACAAGAAATGAATTAAGGTGACACTAGAACACCTCTATGGTCACCATTAACTCATTGCCACTTCAAACTTTGAGAAATGATAGCCTAAAGTGAGAACTTTGCTTCTACAGAAATTCCTAGTCACTGAAATGACATACCTTCAGTATTTTGCTAATTTCTCCTAGCTCAAGTATTATTTCTTGATGAAACTCTATAGCCTGAAACTAGAAGAGTAGAGCTTTCCAACAAGCTATCATATGCATCAAACGGAGCTCTAGAACTCAAGTTATGGCCCTCACAAGATGACCATGTATGACCTTCCAAAACTGGAAAACTTGCCTGTTTTAGTAAGAGCGCCTGTTTAAAATTAGAGTTCGATGCCTAGCATCGATTTGCAACGAGAATTCGATGCCGGGCATCGACTTGGGATGTTTTTGGCCACTTTTCAGTAGGGATTCGATGTCGGGCATCGACTTCCCGCATAAAGTCTTGATCTTTTGGACACCAAATATATATGTGATTTCATGCACAATTAGAATATGACTTATCAACTGGAATTCGATGCCAGGCATCGAGTTGCTCCAACAACATCATGTTTTTCAGACACTTCAGTACTGAATGAAAAATATAAATGAAAATATGACTTATCAACAGAGATTCGATGCCAGGCATCGAGTTGCTTGGAAAACTTGATCTTTGTAACTCATCACACAGTAGGTAATCATGGAGATAATGGAGAGAGGCTCATACACAGAACTTTACTCAGTTCTTCTCATAACTATAAAAAACTCAGAAGTTTTACAGATGCTTTCTCACTCAGAGAATCCCGACTATACACAGTCATACAAAAATGAGTTCTTCTCACTTTCTCATTGTCTTCCTCCTTCTTCTTCTCTTCGCGTCAGTTAATACTAACTAACTTATATAGACTTTCTCATTCCCGTAACTTTTGAAAAACTTCTAGAACTAAAGTGAACTAACTTTACAAGTATAATACATTTGTGAATTTGTCCCTTCACATAGGCATGGGGTTTTCTTCCTAAGACTTTGACCTTCAAATATATGTCCAATTAGTGAGTGTTTCTCCAACAATTACTTGAGTGCATCATTGGAAATTGGGCTTATACATTGGTAACTCAAAATACTCATGAATCCTAGCCTTTTTCAAAACATCAAGTGTGGATGGAAATTCATGTAAGATTTTAAAGTACTGAGACATCACCGGGAATTGGTGGTTTGTTTCCATGATTTTGATTGTCACCAAGAACAAGTGTTTTCCAGCTGGTTGGTCTTCTCAGAACCAATGTGCTTTGGCCTTTGTCACACTCTTCATAGGGAATTGGAGACTTCTTCTTGGATTTTCACTTCAAAATCTTTGGAAGCCATCTACACTTTGAACATAGTAGAGAATTAGTTTTGAGAGTAGATCGATTTTGTCTAGTTACTTCTGTGTAGTGACTCGTCGTTTCCCCTGGCTCGGTATCCCCCTTACATAAGTAGAGAAAAGTAAGGTACCTGTTGAAGCTCAAAGTCAAGGACAAAGCATGGAAGCACATCAAAAGGTGGACACACAAGGAAAGGGAGCAAGTAGGGAGCTCCAAGAAGTGTATGTCAAATTTTCAGAAGAATCCCCTACAAAAATAGTGATTTTCATCACTAAAAACCATTGTAAATACCATTATCTATTTTTATAACTCCATTTTGTTCAAGCCGAGGAGTCCTTGAGCTTGAGGAGTATTAGAACTATTATCCTACCAATTTTCATAATTTTTAGACTCCGTTTGAGCCCTCAAATAAGCCCTGGAACCTAATTTTTAACTAGGCCGAACACTAGGTCTGGACAGGGCCAAAACTAGTCAAAAAACTATAAAAAGAGCTAGAGAGCTCATTTTTGGGGTTAGCTTGTTAGAGAATAGAGCTTTTGTAATAGAACTCTTTTTTTGCAATCGAAGCTTTCCATTGTTCCTCTCTTTTTTATCTTACTTTGTGCGTGTGTGTGTGTATGTGTGTGCATGTTTGTGTGCTTTCACTCACGCACTTGTGCCTTCACTTGCTCGTGGTCTTCATACCGGTCCTCACGTCTCCGCGGATTGACAAGTAAAGGAGGTGGTGCTTACGCTTGAGCTACACCAAATTTTGGCGCCGTTGCCGGGGAGAGAGCTTCGAGGACGAGCATTGTGATGGTAAGATCGTAGATTTGCGACGTTGGAAGGTAAAAAAACTGTCATTTCAGTTCATTTTCTGTTTTTTCCTCTTCATCTTCATCATCATCATCATCTCCACCCTCTTCCATCTTCTTCTTCATAGAAATTTCTTGTTTTTTAGTGCATTTTCACCATTTTCATACCATTTTTCATGCATTATTGTGAGGGAAGGAGTTAGGAGGTGCAAGGTAGAGCAAGCGCTGTGTTTTTTTCATGATTTTCTACTCATATGGAGCTCACCATTGTCGGTGCTCAGAAATTTGAATTTCCCGCCAAAAAATGCGATTCTGTGATGAAAATCGCGATTCTGTGAAAATTCAAAATTTTTTGAAATCACGATTTTCTGTTTTCCTACCGAAAAGCTTACTGAAAGAATCACGATTCTGTTGTCATTCTCAGAATCGCGATTCTGTGGTTGTGCTCAAAATCACGATTTTCATGTCAAAAAACACGATTCTCTAAAACACGATTCTGTGCTCAAAATCGTGATTTTCATGTCAAAAAACACGATTCTCTAAAACACGATTCTGTGCTCAAAATCGTGATTTTCATGTCAAAAAACACGATTCTCTAAAACACGATTCTGTGCTCAAAATCGTGATTTTCATGTCAAAAAACATGATTCTCTAAAACACGATTTTGTGCTCAAAATCGCGATTTTCATGTCAAAAAACAGGATTCTCTAAAACACGATTCTGTGCTCAAAATCGTGATTTTCATGTTAAAAAACACGATTCTCTAAAACACGATTCTCTAAAACACGATTCTGTGCTCAAAATCGTGATTTTCATGTCAAAAAACACGATTCTCTAAAACACGATTCTGTGCTCAACATCGCGATTTTCAAAAACACAATTTTGTGCTCAACATCGCGATTTTCAAAAACACGATTTTGTGCTCAACATCGCCATTTTCAAAAACACGATTTTGTGCTCAAAATCGCGATTCTCTGATTTCACAAAATCGCGATTCTCTTGATTTCACCACATTGCGATTTTCTCTAAAAGGTCCTGTTTGACTGTTTTGACCCCAGGAGCCTGATTTGACATAACTTTTTCATCCAAAGTCCATTTTTTGAGCTCTATAGCTCGTTGGAAAGCTCGTTTCAAATCCTACACGATCTCAAATGTTTTTTTTCAAGAATAATGCGTTGATTTTGAGATAGGATAATTTGAAGTTGACCCTCAAGTGGGACTAGGGAACCAAGGGGGCTCCAAAGAATTTTGAACCATACCAAAGGGAAAATTTGGACTCTTGACTAAAGCTTATGAACTTGAGATCTGGTAGACACTTAGGCAAGGATAAACAAAGCATTAGATCTTCTGAGGCTAGTGTCAACCATACATCCAAGTCGTGGGCACAACAACTAAGTGGTCATCTTTTACTAAGTTCAGACACAAGTGATTCAGAAATGTCTTTTAGCATGGGAAAACCTACAGGTGGCTCAGGGACTGCCCATCTACAAACACCAGAAGGTCCCTATAAGACACAATTGGAATATATTTGGACCAACCGATTAGGTGCTCGCACCTATGAGGATGGCCTGAGGCGATCAGTGGTCCAACTCAAAAATCCAGATCAACCCTTCGGACTTGAACACCCGGTGGTCAAGTTCAAAGAGGGTTCATACATTGATAAGGAAGGTACCATGTATGTGGTTACCAACCAACCAGATAGGATCGATGAGTTTGGAAATATCATTCATGAGAATGAGATAGGAGACCTAGAACAAGGAAATGTAGGACAAGGACCCCAGACTCCTAGAGGTAAGTCAGTTCTGACCAGAGTGATCACACCAGATTGGATCCCTCAAGACAACAAAAGCATAGAACTATTCTTGAATAGAAAAACAAGGGAAGCCTTTTGGAGATTCAAGCCAGATCAACCTAGTCAATTGGGCATAGTCATCATCTACGAGTTCAAGGATCCAGAGACACCAGGCAAAGTGGTCTACCTGGATAACACATCAGAGAAAATTTTCTTGGTAACAGAACATGATAGACATGCATATACTTGGAAGAGTGAATTGATTTTCCCTCCACCAAGATCGAATGTTTCCCATGGCCTCCAAGGAGTAGGATCATCCCACGCTCATGAAGCCCAGAGAGAAAGAACTAGAGAAAGAACTAGAGAAAGACCTGAGGTAAGTTTTGCACACACTGTGGGCAGGAATAGGTCAGGATTTGAAAATGAAAGACCTGAAAGAGAGAGACATCAAGCACATAGGCAACAAAGAGATGAACAGGATTTTCCATTGCCTAGACCCCGAGAGCTCCCAAGAACCCTTAGACCCACTCAAGTGATCAAGGCAATGAAGAATTATTTTGACGGGTCAGGAGATCCTTATGATCATGTGGCCGAGTTCAAACAAGTGTTAAGAGCTGAACAGGTTGAGGATTTGTTCACCCAGTACGAGGCATTTGGTCTGACTCTTAAGGGCACTGCCTTAGCTTGGTTTCAACCACTGAGTAGTCGCAACTATCGTGATATAGGTCAACTGCTAGACGAATTCATTGTAGAATTTTCCAAGAGTGGTATCAGGCATAACACTTCATCTTTGATCCATAGCTTCAAGCAGACACCCCAAGAAACAGTGCGACTAGCAGGTAGAAGGTTTAGACAGTACCTAGAAAGATGCCCTGCTCCAGAGCTACCCACACCAGCCAAACAAGTGGCTTTGTTCTTAGATGGCTTACAGAGCACAAAGTTAAGATCATATGTATACTTGAAAGAGCCTAGATCCATAGAAGAGTGCGTGCGCACATGCATTGACATAGAAGATAACTTGGGTGAGGAGTTAGGATTATCCAAACTCTATAAGGATTCAGATAGTTCTACTAGTCATACTTCAAAAATCTCCACGGAAATAGAGGAGATAGCTAAGCAAGTTGCCAAGAAGCTGGGAGTCCAAAATAACAAACACAGAGAGTCACTCCATTGAATCGGTGTTATACTTGCGGAGGCGACCACATGGCTACTGTATGCCCATTGCACAACCAGAACATGAGAGAAAGGAATGCTCCATATTGCACTATTGAGAGAAAATATACGAACCACACGTCTCAAGATTGTCCCTATAATAGGCAGGCTGTTAGACAGAATTATCAACAACCTTACCAACCAGGTAGGTATCAAAACCAATACCAACAGCCATATTATAGACCACAACAGCAATATCAGGCACAATATAGGCCACAACCAGTCTTGGGAAACCAACCACTAGCTCCTGCCAACGTGATTCCAGTCAAATATGCTGTGGGAGAGGAAAATCCAAATAGAGCATTGGTGCCACTAACCCCATTGATACCAGATAATGACTCTCATGCTCATAGTTCAGACTACTCCCATGAAGGTAGTCCACATGCTTATTACACAGAGTCACCTGAACATAGTGAGATTTACTCGTATCAATATGAGGCACCACCTATGGAGCAAAATTGGGAGCCAGAATACTCCAATGTCATGTACACAAATCCTAACCCTAGGCCCCAATTGAGACAAATGAGACCACAAGCCCCTAGAGGATCTTGTTTCAGATGTCAAGGTGAACATTTCATTCGTGACTGTCCCCACCCACCATCTCCGAGTCAAGGACAAGCTATCACAATACAGGATTTTTGTCCTGATTGTGGCAAAGACCATCTCTCGAGAGATTGTCCCAGAAACCCCTCCAGTGCACCCAAGATTACACCCATTAATGTGGTAGGCTTAGTGGCAGATTCAAGTTCAAGTAGTAGCAATGTGGCTCCTATACAAGCTGTCACTAGAGCACAAACCTTAAAACAGGATAAACCAGCAGAACAATCAGAGTCGAGTGAATCAGGAGAGCCTAGTAAGAGGAAAACAAGAACATGGAAGGATACCAGAGAGAAGGCCAATCGCAAGTGGAATAAAAAGTTATCGGAACTAGAAGAAAGCTTAAAAGAAGTGAAAACAAAAATAGAAGACATTGCATCTCAAAGCCCCTCGCATGCCGAAACTCCATCCACTCCACCTCATCCCACCCCACCACCCATTGTAAATAGACCGCAACCAGGGTCTGTTCTTGCAGATCCAACCCCAGAAGGCTTGGACATGATGTTCAAGGCCTACTAGGCTTGACTTCAAGAAGGGCCTACAGCTGCAAACCTGGCCCATAGCATATGCTAGTAGACAACTCACCGCAGCTGAACGGAACTATACCACAACTAAGCGAGAGGGCTTAGGCATGCTATATGCTGTGAAGAATTTTAGACACTATTTATTGGCCAACAAGTTCAAGTTTTTCACTGATCATCAAGCTTTGTTATATTTGGTCAATAAACCTTGCAATACTGGATGCTTAGTAAGATGGTTCCTCTTACTAATGGAATATGACTTTGAAGTTGTTGTCAGGAAAGGTAGAACCCACCTTCGGGCAGATCACCTTTCTCGCATTACTTCAAGAGAGTCATCGCAAGGAGTGTCTGATGAACTACCTGGTGCTTATGTTCAATTTGGAAGTTGTTCCCAAATGGGCAAATAAGTTGGCACCAGTCCTAACCTTTGGCCCTGCAAATAAGAATGTGAAAACATCACAAGAAGAAATTGTAAGATCACAAAAATATCACATATTGGCAGGAAGCATGTACAAACAAGATACTGAGGGTGTATTAGCTTGTTGTGTCGAGGATGATGAACATAGTAGTTGGTTGCAGCAAGCTCATGAAGGATTGCTAGGAAATCACTATTCTAAACAACAAACATTGCAAAATCTGAAGCGTCTAGGAGTGTATTGGCCTAGCATGGACAAAGAAATACATGAGTGGATTAAGAATTGTCCAATGTACAGAGAGAGACCCCCAGTGGAGCATGCGACCCTTTATCAAGTGTCATTAATTCCAGATTGGAGTGCTCCATTGGTAGAGTTTATGAGGTCGGGAAGATTACCCAAAGAGGCTAGTCTAGCAAGAAGACGAAACATGGAGCAAGAGGCTCAAGGCTATGCCTTAGTAGGAGAGAACCTATACCGAAGAGGCAAAGATGGTTACTTAAGACTGTGCGTTCATGAATCAGACTATTTAAAGGTCTTAGAAACTGCACATAGTGGTGTTGCACGTGGACATTTTGGTCCTGACCGAGTGATCAAGACCATTCTATTCTCAGGACTTTGGTGGCCCACTCTTCATATGGATGCACATACCTATGTGAAGAAATGTGACACATGCCAACATGCACAATATCCAGTTAGAAAAGACAAGATGCCCTTGAGGCCAATGATGGGAGGGCGTGCATTTTCCAAGTGGGGCATAGACTTCATAGGTCCTATTAACCCCCCAGCTAGAAACTCCCATGTAGAGTATATTGTTGTAGCCACAGACTACCTTACAAAGTGGGTAGAAGTGAAAGCCACAACAAAGAATGATGCTCAGACTACGACTAAGTTCTTATTCGAGAATGTGTTCACGAGATATGGGCTACCAATAGAGTTAGTGAGCGATAGAGGCACACACTTCTTGAATGAAGTCATTGAAAATCTTCTCCAAGAATTCTTGGTGATACATAAGAAGTCTGCCCCCTATCACCCACAAGCTAATGGACAAGCCGAGAGCACCAATAAGATCCTCTGTAACGTATTGACAAAACTGGTAAATAATAAACGCTCTGATTGGGACAAACAACTTCATCATGCTGTTTGGGCTTATCGAGTTGCCTACAAAACGGTACTCAACGCCACCCCATTTCAGATGGTCTTCGGACAGAACGCTGTGCTACCATTAGATTTCTTAATCCCTGCCTTAAAATTAGCACAAGAGTATGAGTGAAATGGGCATGACTTGTCCTCTAGGATCTTTGATCTCGAACGCTTACGTGAGAGGAGGCTACGAGCGGCAGCAGGCATCTACGCTGCAAAGAAGAGGCAAAAGGCATACTTTGATGCACACATTAAGGATAAGGGACTGAAAGAGGGAGATCTAGTGTTGGTTTACACACTAAAACAACATGCCCGTAAGTTGGAAAAACGAGGATATGGACCCATGATCATTAACAGAATTTCCACTAGCGGCGCGGTTCAATTGGCTACTTTAGAAGGTGACATCTTGCCAAACTATATCAGTGGTTGTAGAGTCAAGTTATATCAAGAACCTCTTATAGAGGACATGCTAATGAGACTCAACACTGCTAAGAAACGAAAAGAAGAAGAGATGAGAGTCAAAGAAGAAGCACAAGCAGAGGCTAGAGAGCGCATAAGGCGAAATAAGTTAAGGCGATTAGGCCTAGATGTCAACTCAAAAGCCCCAAAATATCACATGGATATGTGCCAAAAATCAGGCATAGCGACTTCTCAAGTCATTGACCGAAGACCCTTTGTGACCATAGAGATAGGACAAGGGAAGGGTGCAAGGATTGTGAAAGCATTGATTGACTCAGGTGCATCAAGTAGTGCAGTTAGACTTTCCTACTGCCAAGACTTGCAGTTGAACATCAATCCCATAGAAGCTTATCTCATAGGATTGGGAGGTGTGGAAACCCCTTGTTTGGGTGAGGTGGAACTTCCCATCTACCTTCAAGATGTTCCAATGAAAGTCAAAGCGCTAGTGTGTCAAGATGAGAACCTTACAGAACCACTTGTCTTAGGACAAGATTGGATTTATGACAATGCAGTTAACTTGAACCTAAGAAGTCAACTTCTTCAAGTTTGGGTCCAGGGACAATGCTTTACATTAGAACTAGAAAATGGCATACTCACAAATCCAGATGTCACATCTTGCAATTCTCCTAGGACTAATCTTAGAAAAAGAGATGTTGTATGCGTCAAAAGATCTATGTCACAGGAGAACTCAATCATGGAAGAACAGGCTCAAAGACAAGCGGACTCCCCCTCTGGTGCAAGGACTAATGCTGCCACTACAACTCAACCAACAAGGCAAGCACAACAGAACAAGACCACTGCTATATCAAATAGACAATGGGATTTCCAAAGGAAAGTAGTGATGGGCATGAAGCAGATCTGGATACGAAAAGGAGAGCAACCATTACCCTTGGCCCCACAAACCCCATCCAGGCAAGTCAACCAGGCCAGAAGACGAAGGAAGAAGATCGGACAAGCTCAACCACAAGATCTCCGACAAATTTGGATTCCTAAGAAATTAGTTGCAGCTCAACAAGGGCGATTACACATGTGGGTACCCAGGAAGCTCTTACGTCCGCAACAACCTATGCTCTCCCATACGCGAAAAGTCTCAACAAAGAAGCCAAGGCGAGGCAAAGGTCAGAACCAAACACCAAGAACAACAGTAGACCAAGTAACCTCTTCAACGCGAGCCAAGCGACCAGCCACAGAGGTATGGGTATGGAAGCCAAAAGCTCCGGTAGGCCTCACAGAACCAAAGAGCCAACCACGAAGGATCAAACCCTCAAGAAACCATTCGAACATGAAGAAACCAAAGGAGATGGCTACACTGTCAAAGACCGTTCTCGAATGGATCCCTATAAAGAGGAATGATCAGCTGCCATCTAGAGATACAATGGATACCTCCAACAAAGATGGCATCAACATCTGCAAATGACATTAAGCCTCGACGAGCGACAACCATGTGCTCCTTGCACAACCCTATCTTTTGCACCATTCAGGTCATGCATTTCCAAAGTATGCATTAATATAGGGCCACATTACACGGCCGTGCATAGACACACTTGAGAATCCCAAGCACAAGAGCACAGTGACATATGTCAAATATTTGTTCTTGTTTTGTGATATCTTTTTCCTCAAAAAAAAAAAAAAAAAGAGGAAGCACTTGTTCCCAGGTTTGGCTCATGAAACATGAATGAGTCATGCTTGGTTAAAGGTGGAACTGTCGATTACTGGGCATTTATCAGTTTGGATAGCAGTGTGTCTCGGCTAGCAGATGATGTAATTGCTACCTTATCTGGTAGATGTCAAGAACTTAGCATGAACATGGCATCCACACCTATGGTTTCCCCTTACCATGGTGGGAGTGAAGATCTTGAAGGTCCACAACTTGAGTGATGCTTAACTACTGTATGTATGAGAGCATCCAAGGAGATATTTGCAAGAGTTTGTTTGGTAGCCCAAAAATCCTTGTCTGTATACTAGATGAGCAGACTCCTGCTTATGGTGAACTAAAGAGAAATTGTGCAACTAAGCTTGGTGTAGTTACCCAATGTTGTTTGTCAAAGAATATAAAGAATTTCAATTCTCAGTATTTGGCAAACGTTGCTTTGAAAAGAGAAGACAGAACCAGGCACTCAAATAAAATTTTCAGTGGACCAGCAACATGGACATTCATCGACAATGTTCCATCAATAATGCCGGGTATACAACATGAAGAGATAGACATCAATCAACCCTTCACCACGGTAAGTATCTTTACTCTGGCAACACCATAACCATGATAGATTAGGAAACCCCTTCTTCCAATGCATTTTCCAAGTAAGCATGCGTAGGGCTGCATTACAAGGCCGTGCACAAGGCACATACTTTTTTCAACCCATGCACATACACACTTACCCATCATTCACTATGGGTTATGAGTACTTGGCATGACTACTCTGAACATCATCTTTAGAAGCGCTAGAGGACATCCTGGGGCAACATCAATACCTAGGAAGCAATTCGAAGCTAGCAGTTGCTCCAACTCAATCTTGATACGCATTCATGCGGGAATCCATGGAAGAAGCACATACCAAGGGACTACGACTTGCAAAGGCATGGAGTGACAAATGGATTGGACAACCAACACTGCCAAATTTGGAAGATAGACTGCTCTTTTTCATACAGAATGGATACTACCTCCCCAACACTAAATGGAACAACCACTACAACAAGGGTCTGTCAGGGATGACAGACTCGAGAGGGGGGGGAGTGTTGAAGCTCAAAGTCAAGGACAAAGCATGGATGCACATCAAAAGGTGGACACACAAGGAAAGGGAGCAAGTAGGGAGCTCCAAGAAGTGTATGTCAAATTTTCAGAAGAATCCCCTACAAAAATAGTGATTTTCATCACTAAAAACCATTGTAAATACCATTATCTATTTTTATAACTCCATTTTGTTCAAGCCGAGGAGTCCTTGAGCTTGAGGAGTATTAGAACTATCATCCTACCAATTTTCATAATTTTTAGACTCCGTTTGAGCCCTCAAATAAGCCCTGGAACCTAATTTTTAACTAGGCCGGACACTAGGTCTGGACAGGGCCAAAACTAGTCCAAAAACTATAAAAAGAGCTAGAGAGCTCATTTTTGGGGTTAGCTTGTTAGAGAATAGAGCTTTTGTAATAGAACTCTTTTTTTGCAATCAAAGCTTTCCATTGTTCCTCTCTTTTTTATCTTACTTTGTGCGCGTGTGTGTGTATGTGTGTGCATGTTTGTGTGCTTTCACTCACGCACTTGTGCCTTCACTTGCTCGTGGTCTTCATACCCGTCCTCACGTCTCCACGGATTGACAAGTAAAGGAGGTGGTGCTTACGCTTGAGCTACAGTACCTTACCATTTTTTTTCTTTTTATTTTTAGATCTGAAAGAAAACAAGAGATTAGCTTATAGCCAAAGCATTTATTTGTTTCCCACATTTGATCATTCCTATGATAGTACATGCTAAGTCATGTTCCGGTTATGGAAATGTGCACCAATACTTTTATTGAATAAGTTATGTGCGGAATGGGTGACCTTATAGTGTGGCCCTATCATGCGTACTCTGAATGCAATTGATTCTTTATGAGTGCAAGAAGAGTCTCCTTGATCCTCTTGGTTGATTCCTTGTCGCATCTTTGGTATCCACATTAGCATTGTTTTCAATTGTCATGGCATTTTCTCTTATTGCATTTTCCTATATTCAATCATGAATGTAGTGTCTGCCCTTCTTCTATCCTTAAACTAGGTTTTTTGGATTGTCATCTAAGGATTTCTTCCATCCATGGTGATTGCTTCATTTGCTTGATTCTACTGATATGGCATTTTAATCAGTTTTTCCATTTCTTGTTTTGCTTGTCATTTAATGTTGTTTGGGATCCAAATCTATCATTGTTTTCTTTGTGCTTTGATCAATGGCTTTGGGAGCCATATGCATATAATTCTAGGTTTCTTCCATGGCTATTGACGCTAACAGCTATTGTTGTGTGTCGTAGATTGTTGATTGATCCATCTAACCTTTTGATTCTGCTTGTGTGGCAATTGATCCTTCCGAATCAATTGTGATCACATGTTAGACATTTCGTGTATTCTCGTGGTCAACATACCTATAGGCTTTTTATTATGCTTGCTAAAGTGGTCGAATGAAATGTTCTCACTCATCCTTGCAGTTTCATTTTTTAAGGGAGGAGTGTCTAAAGGATTATTTGGTACTTTACAGGACGTGAATACATTGGGGCTATGAATTTTGTGATTTTTGAACACAATGGGAGTTTTCTCTCTATTCTCCTCAAAACTTACTGCTTGAGGTACTATTGTTTGAGTCACTCTGGGTTGTCGAGCTTCTAGCAAACTAGAAACTTCTTTGTGTCCGAATTTAGCTGATATGTATCCCTGTGTAAGATGTATGCTGAATTCATTTTCAAACATCCAGTCTTGACCTAGAATCAGATCTTCGATGAGGTCTTCATCCTTGCATATCAAAAACTTTGATTCATAGTGGAGTTTCCTAGATGTAGGGACATCGAGACTTCTCCTATACACTTGATGACTTGTCCTCCAATCCCTATCATATACACTTTAGTAGGATTCATGGTCATTTTGAGGCTATTGGCTAATGAGACTTGCATACAACTTAATGCAGTCCCTATGTCAATCAATGCATCCACTAATTGATACTCACTCATGCCGATCCATATGTTCAAGTATGGTCGGGTGATGCAATTATCTATTTTCATCATATTACCGACTTCGCAGTTTGCCATGGGTATAGGTCCATCTCATTTTATATATCGTTCATCCCTTTGTCTTATCCACTCCTTTTGCTTCCTGATTCGCTCCAGAGCTTCCATTCGAGCTTCTTCTCTAATCCTTTCCTCTTCCTTTTTTTGGATTTGCACTCCTAAGAGTCTTGCCAACATTTGTTCCATTAATGGTTCCATGTATCATTTAACTCTGCAACCACTTATGTAGTTGGGAAGTACATCTCCATCTAGTGTGGCTAAGTTTACTACTCTGCTGGTTGAGATTTGATTTATCAAAATCTGTCCATATCCACATTGTTGTAGCTTCTTCAGGTGTTGTTTCAATGTGTATACTAACACTAGATTTCCTTCCTTTAAGCCCTTATTGTGGCTCACGCGTAAGCACCACCTCCTTTACTTGTCAATCCGCGGAGACGTGAGGACCCGTATGAAGACCACGAACAAGTGAAGGCACAAGTGAGTGAGTGAAAGCACACAAACATGCACACACATACACACACACGCGCACAAGGTAAGATCAAAGAGAGGAACAATGGAAAGCTTTGATTGCAAAAGAGTTCCCTTACAAAAGCTCTATTCTCTAACAAGCTAACCCCAAAAATGAGCTCTCTAGCTCTTTTTATAGTTTTTTGACTAGTTTTGGCCCTGTCCAGACCTACTGTCCAGCCTAGTTAAAGCTTAGGTTCCAAGGCTTATTTGAGGGCTCAAATGAAGTCTAAAAATTATGAAAATTGGTAGGATGATACTTCTAATACTCCTCAAGCTCAAGGACTCCTTGGCTTGAAAAAAATGGAGTTACAAAAATAGAAAATGGTATTTACAATGGTTTTTAGTGATAAAAATCACTATTGTTGTAGGGGATTCTTGTGAAAACTTGACATACACTTCTTGGAGCTCCCTACTTGCTCCTTCTACTTGTGTGTCCACCTCTTTGATGTGCTCCTGTGCTTTGTCCTTGACCTTCATCTTTAACACTCCCCCCCCTCTCGAGTCTGTCGTCCCTGACAGACCCTTGTTGTAATGGTTGTTCCATGTAGTGCTTTGAGAGGTAGTGTCTGTTCGGTAGGAACAAGAGCCGTCTTCCTTCCAAATGTGGGTTGGTTGTCCTGTTCTTCATTTGTCATTAAAAGCCTTTGGAAGTTGTTGTCCCTTGGTATGCGCTCCTTCCTTGGAGTCGAGCATGATTGTGTCGTTGTGAGTCGCCATTGATGGCCTCTAGATCTTGTTAAGATGATGTTCATAGTAATCATGCCAAGTACCCATAATGACTGATGGGTAAGTGAGTTCGTGCATGGGTTGAGGAAAGTATGTGCCTCGTGCATGGCATTGTAATGTAGCCCTATGCATGCTTACTTGGAAAATGCATTGGAAGAAGTATGGTGCAAAAATTGGGAGTCTTGAGCTAAGTGCTCAAGGGTATGCCGACGAAGAGGTTTCCTAATCTATCATGGTGTTTCCAGAGTAAAGATACTTACCATGGTGAAGGATCGATCGATGTTTATCTCCTCGTGTTGTACTCACGGCATTTGTGATGGACCGTCAGCTAGTCTTTCATTGTCGATGAATGTCCGTGTGGATGGTTCACTGATGAAATTCTTTGAGTGACTCGTCCTGTCTCCTCTTGTCCAAGCAACATTTGCCAAGTACTGAGAATTGAATTTCTATATATTCCTTGACAAACGACATTGGGTAACTACACCAAGCTTAGTCTCACATATTCTCTTTAGTTCACCATAAGCAGGAGTCTTCTCATCCTGTGTACATACAAAGATTTGCAGGTTACCAGAACTACCCCTTGAATATATCTCCCTGGATGCTCTCTTACATGCAATAGTTAAGCATCACTTCAAGTTGCGGACCTTCAAGCTCTGCACTCCTACCATAGTAAGAGGAAACCATAGTTGTGGATGCCATGTTCATGCCAAGTTCTTGACATCTACGAGATAAGGCAGCAATTATATCATATGCTAGCCGAGACACACTTCTATCCAAACTGATAAATGCCTAGTAATCAACAGTTCCACCTTTAACCAAGCATGACTCATTCATGTTTCATGAGCCAAACCTGGGAACAAGTGCTTCCTCTCCTTTTTTTTTTTTTTTTTTTTGAAGAACAATGTCACCAAACAAGAAGACAGATGTTAGTATCAAAAAAAAGTTGACATATGTCAATGTGCTCTTGTGCATGGGACTCTCCAATGTGTCTATGCACGGCCCTGTAATGTGGCCCTATATTAATTCATACTTTGGAAATGCATAACCTGAATGGTGCAAAAGACTGGGTTGTGCAAGGAGCACATTGTTTTCGCTCATCGAGGCTTTTCAATGTTATTTGCGGATGTTGATGCCATCTATCGTGGAGGTCTCCATTGGATCTTGAGATGAAAACTGATCCTTCCTCCTTATATGGATCCATTTTAGAACAGCATTTGGCACTGTAGAGATTACTTCAGGCATCTTCCTCTTTGGATGCTTTCTGAACTGTGGTATCCAATGTGGTTGGCGCTTTGGTTTGGTGGAGGCTACTTGTACTTTTGGCTTCCAAACCCATATACTTTTTGCACGTCTTCCTACTACTGTTGAAGAGCTGATTTGATCTTCTTTCGGTCTCTATACATGGTTCTTACCCTTTTCTCTTTTTGGCTTCTTTGTTGAGACCTTTCACATGTGCGAGAACATAGGTTGTTGTGGATGTAAGAGCTTCTTAGGTACCCACATCTGTAATTGCCCTTGTTGAGCTGTAGCTAATTTCTTAGGCACCCAAACTTGTTGGATACCTTGTGATTGAAATTGTCTGAGGTGCTTCCTTCGTCTTCTGGCCTGGTTGGCTTGCCTAGATGGGATTTGTGGGGGCAAGGCTGGTGGTTGCTCTCCTTTGCATACCCAGATCTGTTTCATGCTCGGAACTGCTTTCTTGTCGAATAGTGTCTTTCTATTTGATGTAGTAGTTGTCGTGAACAATTGTGTTTGCCTGTGTGGTGGACTCACTACTGTGGGTACTTGATGCTTTGGAGAAGAAGAAAGACCCACCCGCCTTTGAACCTGTTCTTCCACGATTGACTCCTTTTGCATCATAGAGCTTTTGACACATACAACATCTTCTTCCATATGATTAGTCTTAGAAGAACGAAGAGAGTGTGTGGTGCCATGATCTAGGAGCATGCAGTTCTCTAATTCTAATGTAATGCATTGTTCATGTACCCAAACTTGAAGAATTTGACTTCTTAGGTTTAGGTTGATTGCATTGTCATAAATCCAATCTTGTCCTAAAACAAGTGGTTCTGTAAGGTTCTCATCCTGACACACTAGCACTTTGACTTTCATTGGAACATCTTGAATGTAGATGGGAAGTTCCACCTTGCCCAAACAAGGGGTTTCCACACCTCCCAATCCTATGAGATAAGCTTCTATGGGATTGATGTTCAACTGCAAGTCTTGGCAGTAGGAAAGTCGAACTACACTACTTGCTGCACCTGAGTCAATCAATGCTTTCACAGTCCTTGCACCCTTTCCTTGTCCTATCTCTATGGTCACAAAGGGACGTCCGTCAATAACTGGAGAAGTCGCTATGCCTGATTTTTGGCACATATCCATGTGATATTTTGGGGTGTTTGAGTTGACATCTAGGCCTAGTCGCCTTAACTTATTTCGCCTTATGCGCTCTCTAGCCTCTGCTTGTGCTTCTTCTCTGACTCTCATCTCTTCTTCTTTTCGTTTCTTAGCAGTGTTGAGTCTCATTAGCATGTCCTCTGTAAGAGGTTCTTGATATAACTTGACTGGACAACCACTGATATAGTTTGGCAAGATGTCACCTTCTAAAGTAGCCAATTGAACAGCACTGCTAGTGGAAATTCTATTAATGATCATGGGTCCATATCCTCTTTTCTCCAACTTACGGACATGTTGCTTTAGCGTATAAACCAGCACTAGGTCTCCCTCTTTCAATCCCTTATCCTTAATGTGTGCATCGAAGTATGCCTTTTGCCTTTTCTTTGCAGCGTAGATGTCTGTTGCCGCTCGTAGCCTCTCACCTAAGCGTTCTAGATCAAAGATACTGGAGGACAACTCATGTCCATTCCACTCATGCTCTTGTGCTACCTTTAAGGTTGGGATGAGGAAGTCCAATGGTAGAACAGCATTCTGCCCGAAGACCATCTGAAATGGGGTGGCATTGAGTACCGTTTTGTAGGCAACTCGATAAGCCCAAACAGCATGATGAAGTTGTTTGTCCCAATCAGAGCGTTTATTATTTATCAGTTTTGTCAATACGTTACAGAGGATCTTATTGGTGCTCTCGGCTTGTCCATTAGCTTGTGGGTGATAAGGGGCAGACTTCTTATGTATCACCAAGAATTCTTGGAGAAGATTTTAAATGACCTCATTCAAGAAGTGTGTGCCTCTATCGCTCACTAACTCGATTGGTAGCCCATATCTCGTGAACACATTCTCGAATAAGAACTTAGCCGTAGTCTGAGCATCGTTCTTTGTTGTGGCTTTCACTTCTACCCACTTTGTAAGGTAATCTGTGGCTACAATAATATACTCTGCATGGGAGTTTCTAGCTGGGGGGTTAATAGGACCTATGAAGTCTATGCCCCACTTCGAAAATGCACGCCCTCCCATCATTGGCCTCAAAGGCATCTCATCTTTTCTAACCGGATATTGTGCATGTTGCCATGTGTCACATTTCTTCACATAGGTATGTGCATCCATATGAAGAGTGGGCCACCAAAGTCCTGAGAATAGAATGGTCTTGATCACTTGGTCAAGACCAAAATGTCCACCTGCAACACCACTGTGTGCAGTCTCTAAGACATTTAAATAGTTTGATTCATGAATGCACAGTCTTAAGTATCCATCTTTGCCTCTTCGGTATAGGTTCTCTCCTACTAAGGCATAGCCTTGAGCCTCTTGCTCCATGCTTCGTCTTCTTGCTAGACTAGCCTCTTTGGGTAATCTTCCCGACCTCATAAACTCTACCAATGGAGCACTCCAATCTGGAATTAATGACACTTGATAAAGAGTCGCATGCTCCACTGGGGGTCTCTCTCTGCACATTGGACAATTCTTAATCCACTCATGTATTTCTTTGTCCATGCTAGGCAATACACTCCTAAACGCTTCAGATTCTACAATGTTCGTTGTTTAGAATAGTGATTTCCTAGCAATCCTTCATGAGCTTGCTGCAACCAACTACTATGTTCATCATCCTCGACACAACAAGCTAATACACCCTCAGTATCTTGTTTGTACATGCTTCCTGCCAATATGTGATATTTTTGTGATTTTACAATTTCTTCTTGTGATGTTTTCACATTCTTATTTGCAGGGCCGAATGTTAGGACTGGTACCAACTTATTTGCCCATTTAGGAACAACTTCTGAATTGAACGGATAAGCATTGGGTAATTCGTTAGACACTCCTTGCGGTGACTCTCCTGAAGTGATGCGAGAAAGGTGATCTGCCCGAAGGTGGGTTCTACCTTTCCTGACAACAACTTCAAAGTCATATTCCATTAGTAAGAGGAACCATCTTACTAAGCGCCCAGTATTGCAAGGTTTATTGACCAAATATAACAAAGCTTGATGATCAGTGAAAAACTTGAACTTGTTGGCCAATAAATAGTGTCTAAACTTCTTCAAAGCATATACCATGCCTAAGCCCTCTCGCTCAGTTGTGGTATAGTTTCGTTCAGCTGCGGTGAGCTGTCTACTAGCATATGCTATGGGCAAATCTAAGTTTCCTTCACTTGTGGGTTGTGCTAGCACACATCCTATGGTGTGATTGGATGCATCCACATGGACATGGAATGGTTTATTCCAATCAAGAGTGGTCTGTATTGGTGTTGTGCACAAACGTTTCTTCAGTTCATTGAAAGAATTCTCGCATTCATCGTTCCACTCAAAATTAGACAACAAGGCATAAAGGGGTCTAGCTATGATCGCGTACATGTGGATAAACCTTCGGTAATATCCACAATGGCCCATAAAGGCTTGTACCTCTTTAACATTCCTTGGCCTTGCCAGCTCCGCTATGGCTCGTACCTTATCTTCATCTATTGAGATTCCATTCTTAGAAACAATATGACCTAAGATTTTACCTTGACACACCATGAACACACACGTTTCTGGGTTCAGACACACTCGATATTCTCTACACTTGGTGAAGATTTGTTTGAGCTCAGGGATGTGAAATCTTCTTTCTTGGGAATGAGCACATAAATCATCCACATACACTTCTAAGCTCTTTCGTAAGAACTCTTTGAAGACATGACACATGAGCCTTTGGAATGTTGCAGGTGCATTGGTGAGCCCAAATGGCATCACACGAAATGCAAAGATTCCCCATTCTGTGGCAAAAGTTGTTTTGTGTTGATCTTCTGGGGCAATGGCTACTTGATTGTAACCTGAAAATCCATCAAGGAAGCTATAAACTTCCTTGCCTACAACACGCTCCAATAGGTGTTCCGTGATTGGAAGTGGATAACTATCTCTGATCGTAGCGGCGTAAACTTTTTTAAGGTTAATACACACTCGCAACTTCCCGTTCTTCTTGGGCACCACTACAATGGGGGACACCCATTCAGTATGCTCAATCTCATAGATGAATCCATCTTCAATCAGCCTGTCAATTTCTTCTTTGATTTTAGCTGCATAAGTGTCATTATATGTGTAGGGCTTTTGTTTGGTGGGCTTGGCATCAGCGATCATGGGAATCGTATGAGAGCATATTCTTGGATCTACCCCCTTCAACTCTCTATAGTGCCACGCAAACACATCCCTATATTCCCTTAATAGAGCTACAAGCTCCATTTCTTCTCTTGCACTTAGGTCATCTCCTATATATGTGCATCTCTCTTTGTTCTCTTCAATGGTCACTACAACTTTCTTGGTCTTTTCTTTATTGTCATATGATTCTCCTATGATGGCCTCTCTCTTAGGCATTCGTACCAGAATTTTGCGGTCGTCAACTTCATATTTCTTAAAGTTCTTTGGTACTTCAAACAATGATTCCTCCTCTTCTTGTTTCACCGCTTTTCTTTTCTTTTTCTTTTGACTGCTCTCACTTCCATCCTTTGAATTTACCGTTTTAATACTTGTGAGAGGCTCTTCTTCTTTTTGGTTAAACACCCCTACATCTTCTAAATAGTGCTTTTCTGAGTTAAAGCAAGTATCCATTACAATGGACTCTAGATCGTCATCGTTCTCCTCTTCTCTTATGACATCACTAGGGTGACATTCTTCTAGCAAGGGCTGACACATGAACACTGAAATATCATAACCCTCCTCATCACAATGAGGTGTCCATTGTTCTTCATTGACAGCAATGTCCATGGTGGCTAAGATTTTTGGCCAGCCATGAGGCTCAAATTCCTCATCTGGAAAGATCATTGGTGTGTAGGTTGGGTCTTTCACTGGTCTATCTCTTGGAGAAGTTCCTTCTTCTCTTGCCTTTAAACGTTTTTCCTCTTCCTCTACGACCTTGCACATCCACAAATGAGTATCTTCATGCAACCATGATGGATCAGGTGAACTTTCAGAATGCATAGAGATGGAATCTTCTTTTGCTTTGTGGATAGGATTCCACTGTAGGGGTGGTATATCTCTGAAGGAGTAATCCTTCAAATTGACCTTGGTGGTGACCCCTAAGTGTTGTAAGTACAAGGAGTTGGTTCCCCAATCCTGTACTATTTGCAATTGTCGTAGGAAGGGTCTTCCTAGGATCATCTCATAAACATTATTTTTCTCAAAGTCACATATAGCAAAGGTCTGTTCAAACTCTACCCCACAGGTGGTTAGAGTTATCCCTTCGAGCAATCCTAGAGGTCTTTCAAAATGACTGTCGGCCATTTGAAGCTTCATTCTAGTTGGTCTTAATGTGGGTTTTCCCCATTGCTTCCACAAGGAGGTGGTCGCAATAGCAACATCGGCACCTGAATCTATGACTGCTTTGGTTGTGTAACCTTGGTAGGTGATTGGAAGATAAGTATTACCTTCTTCACCCTCACACATGTCCCCTATTTTGTCTAGAGGTATCTCTGGAACTTTCTGTTTAGAGCCTACTTTTGGCATATTGGACTCAAGTTTTGGAACCTGATCCTTCACATGGTTCCATAGCTCAGGTTTTGCTTTGAGCAGCTCTTCTACAGTGAGATGACACTGAATCTTAGTGTTCTTCACGACATCGGTGTTCCTTGGAACCACTGAGTCTTCATGTCTGACCAGTATTGTGGAAGCTCTGATGTGAAGGGACTCAGATTCCCATGGGCCTGGAAATTGAGGCAGTTCTTCTAAGGTATTAGATTCAAAATCTAATCTTTCGTCTTCTTGTTGTTCTACTTCATCTCCATAAATAGATGGAATGTCTTGGGGAAATTGATCATGAAGATCATCAATCTCACGAATAGGAGGGGAATTACCCTTCTCCTTGGTCCATTTCTCTTCTTGTATTTCCCGCAAGAACTCTTTAGAGTACTGTTGAATTGAAGGAGGTATTCCAGCATCTGTGGAATTAGGAACATAAGTTCCCATTGGTGGTGAGCTTCCTCTTTCAATAACTGGTTGAGCCTGTGGAGGTAAAGAAACTTGCGGTTTGTTTACCAACTGTTCTAATCTTTCTAGTAAGCCCTGGAAATGCAAATCTGATTTGATAGAGTTTGTCTGATTGAACTTTTGACTAGTCTCAAGTATAGCTTGAGCTTGTTCTACCATTTTCATACACATTTTCATCCGTTCAATCTCTAAATCCGCTCTAGGGTAACTCTTGTCTAGGTTTGCAAGTGTTGGCCCTTCTTGAACTCGAGCCTGGTAGGCCTTGAATATCATGTCCAAGCCTTTTGGGGTTGGATCTGTAAGAACAGACCTTGGTTGCGGCCTATTTACAAGGGGTGGTGGGGTGGGATGAGGTGGAGTGGATGGAGTGTCGGCATGCGAGGGGTTTTGAGATGCGATGTCTTCTATTTTTGTTTTTGCGTCTTTCAAGATTTCTTCTAGTTCCGACAACTTTTTATTCCACTTGCGATTAGCCTTCTCTCTAGTATCTTTCCATGTTCTTGTTTTCCTCTTACTAGGTTCTCCCGATTCACTCGACTCCGATTGCTCTGCTGGTTTATCTTGTCTTAATGCTTGTGCCCTAGTAACTACCTGTATAGGAGCCACATTACTGCTACTGGCACTTGAATCCGCCACTAAGCCTACAACATTAATGGGTGTAACTTGGGTGCACTGGAGGGGTTTCTTGGACCATCTCTGGGAAGATGGTCTTTGCCACATTCAAGACAACCACAGGTATAACATCGGTTCAATGAGGTGACTCTTTGTGTTTGTCTATTTTGGACTCCCAGCTTCTTGGCAACTTGCTCAGCTATCTCATCTATTTTCGTGGAGATTTATGAAGTATGACTAGTAGAACTATCAGAATCCGTATAGAGTTTGGACAATCCTAACTCCTCACCCAAGTTATCTTCTATGTCAATGCACGTCCGCACACACTCTTCTATGAATCTGGGCTCTTTCAAGTACACATATGATCTTAACTTTGAGCTCAATAAGCCATCTAAGAACAGAGCCACTTGTTTGGCTGGTGTGGGTAACTCGGGAGCAGGGCACCTCTCTAAATACTGTCTGAATCTTCTACCTGCTAGTCGCACTGTTTCTTGGGGTGTCTGCTTGAAGCTGTGGATCAGGGATGATGTGTTATGCCTGATTCCACTCTTGGAAAATTCTACAATGAATTTGTCTAGCAGCTGACCTATATCGCGATAGTTGCGACTACTCAATGGTTGAAACCAAGCCAAGGCAATGCCCTTAAGAGTCAAACCAAATGCCTCATATTGGGTGAATAAATCCTCAACCTGTTCAGCTCTTAACACTTGTTTGAACTCAGCCACATGATCATAAGGATCTCTTGACCCGTCAAAATAATTCTTCATTGCCTTGATCACTTGAGTGGGTCTAAGGGTTCTTGTGTGCTCTCGGGGTCTAGGGAATGGAAAATCATGTTCATCTCTTGTTGCCTATGTGCTTGATGTCTCTCTCTTTCAGGTCTTTCATTTTCAAATCTTGCTCTATTTCTGCCCACCGTGTGTGCAAAACTTACCTCAGGTCTCTCTCTAGTTCTTTCTCTCTGGGCTTCATGAGCTTGGGATGATCCTACTCCTTGGAGGCCATGGGAAACATTGGATCTTGGTGGAGGGAAAATCAATTCACTCTTCCAAGTATATGCATGTCTATCATGTTCTATTACCAAGACAATTTTCTCTAACGTGTTATCCAGGTAGACAACTTTTCTTGGTATCTCTGGATCCTTGAACTCGTAGATGATGACTATGCCCAATTGGCTAGGTTGATCTGGCTTGAATCTCCAAAAGGCTTCCTCTGTTTCTCTATTCAAGAATAGTTCTATGCTTTTGTTGTCTTGAGGGATCCAGTCTGGAGTGATCACTCTGGTCAAAACTGACTTACCTCTAGGAGTCTAGGGTCCTTGTCCTACATTTCCTTGTTCTAGGTCTCCTATCTCATTCTCAGGAATGATATTTCCAAACTCATCTGTCCTATCTGTTAGGTTGGTGACCACATACATGGTTCCTTCCTTATCAATGTATGAACCCTCTTCGAACTTGACCACCGGGTGTTCAAGTCCAAAGGGTTGATCTGGATTTTTGATTTGGACCACTAATCGCCTCAGACCATCCTCATAGATGCGAGCACCTAATCAGTTGGTCCGAATATATTCCAATTGTGTCTTATAGGGACCTTCTGGTGTTTGTAGATGGGCAGTTCCTGAGCCACCTGCTAGTTTCCCCATACTAAAATACACTTTTGAGTCACTTGTGTCTGAGTTTAGTACGTAAGGACAACCACTTAATTGTTGTGCCCAAGACTTAGCTGTATGGTTGACACTGGACTGAGAAGATCTAATGCTTTGTCTATCCTTGCCTAGGTGTCTACCAGATCTCAGGTTCATAAGCTTTGGCTAAGAGTCCAAAATTTCCCCTTGGTATGGTTCACAAATCCTTTGGAGTCCCCTTGGGTTCCAGGTCCCACTTGAAGCCCAACTTCAAATTATCCTATCTAAAAATCAGGCTATAGAGCTCAAAAAATGGACTTTGGATAAAAAAGTTATGTCAAATCAGGCTCATGGGGGTCAAAACAGGCAAACAAGACCTTTTGGAAAAAATCGCAATTTTATGAAATCAAGAGAATCGCAATTTTGTGAACTTCAAGAGAATCGCGATGCTATGAAATCAGAGAATCGCGATCCTGTTAAACCAAGAGAATCACGATTGTGTGAAATCAGAGAATCCCGATTGTGTGAAATCACAGAATCGCGATTTTGTGAAATCAGAGAATGGCGATTTTGTACCTTGAGAATCGTGTTTTCACAAAATCGTGTTTTTGGCTGAAAATCGTGATTTGTGAGAATCGTGATTTTGAGCAGAGAATCGTGTTTTTGAGAATCGCGATTTTGAGCAGAGAATCATGTTTTTGAGAATCGCGATTTTGAGCAGAGAATCGTGTTTTCACAGAATCGCCTTTTCACAAAATCGTGTTTTTGCTGAAAATCGTGATTGGTGAGAATCGCGATTTTGAGCAGAGAATCGTGTTTTTGAGAATTGCGATTTTGAGCAGAGAATCGTGTTTTCACAGAATTGTGGTTCACAAAATCGTGTTTTCACAAAATCGTGATTTCACAAAATCGTGATTTTACAGAATCGTGTTTTCACAAAATCGTGTTTTAGAGAATCGTGTCTTAGAGAATCGTGTTCTAGAGAATCACGATTTTGAGTAGAGAATCATGGTTTCCAAAAATTTAGAGAATCGCTATTTTGAGCACAACCACAGAATCATGATTTTGAGAATGACCACAGAATTGTGTTCTTTTCAAAAGGCTTTTAGGTAGGAAACAGAGAATCGCAATTTTCAAAAAAAATTTGAATTTTCACAGAATCGCGATTTTCATCATAGAATCGTGTTTTTTGGCGAGAACTTCAAATTTCTAAGCGCCGAGCAATGGCGAGCTCCGTATGTGCAGAAAATCATGAAAAAACACAACGCTTGCACTCTCTTGCACTTCCTAACTCCTCCTCGCACAATAATGCATGAAAGATGGTATGAAAATGATGAAAATGCACTAAAAAACAAGAAATTTCTATGAAGAAGAAGATGGAAGAAGGTGGAGATGATGATGATGAAGAAGATGAAGAAGATGAAGAAGAAAAATCAGAAAATAACAGAAATGACAGATTGTTTTACCTTCCAACGTCGCAATTCTACGATCTTACCATCACAACGCTCGTCCTCGAAGCTCTCTCCCCGGCAATGGCACCAAAATTTGGTGTGGCTCAAGTGTAAGCACCACCTCCTTTACTTGTCAATCCGCGGAGACGTGAGGACCGGTATGAAGACCACGAGCAAGTGAAGGCACAAGTGAGTGAGTGAAAGCACACAAACATGCACACACATACACACACACCTGCACAAGGTAAGATCAAAGAGAGGAACAATGGAAAGCTTCGATTGCAAAAGAGTTCTCTTACAAAAGCTCTATTCTCTAACAAGCTAACCCCAAAAATGAGCTCTCTAGCTCTTTTTATAGTTTTTTGACTAGTTTTGGCCCTGTCTAGACCTAGTGTCTGGCCTAGTTAGAAATTAGGTTCCAAGGCTTATTTGAGGGCTCAAACGAAGTCTAAAAATTATGAAAATTGGTAGGATGATACTTCTAATACTCCTCAAGCTCAAGGACTCCTTGGCTTGAACAAAATGGAGTTAAAAAAATAGAAAATCGTATTTACAATGGTTTTTAGTGCTGAAAATCACTATTGTTGTAGGGGATTCTTCTGAAAATTTGACATACACTTCTTGGAGCTCCCTACTTGCTCCTTCTACTTGTGTGTCCACCTCTTTGATGTGCTCTGTGCTTTGTCCTTGACCTTTAGCTTCAACACTTATCTTTAATGTGTGCATCATAATAGGTTTTTTGTCTCCTTTTGGCGGCACAAATTCTTGCCATTGCTTGTAATCTTGTTTTATGCAATTTTTCAATTTGATCCAATCGTTGATATAGTTCATGGCCCTTCCATTTGTTCTGTTGTGCCACTCACAAGGTAGGGACTAAAACATCAATCGGTAAAATTGTGTTATGCCCATATACTAGGTTAAATGGAGTAGTTCCAATGACAGTCTTGTAAGCCACATGGAAGGCCCATATTGCATGATGAAATTATTTGTCCCAATCTGACCTTCCTTTGTTGACTATTTTGGCCAGAACTGTGAACAATACTTTATTGGAACTTTCAGCTTGGCCATTGGCTTGGGGATGGTAAGGGGCTGATTTCTTGTGAATCACAAAAAATTCATTCATTAGTGATTCTATTACTTCATTGATGAATTGTGTTCCTCTATTGCTCACAAAAATTTATAGGCATTCCAAAGCATGTAAAGATATTTTCTAATAGAAATTTAGCTATGGTTTGCACATCGTTTTTCCTAGTCTCTTTTGCTTCCACCCATTTCTTCAAATAGTCCATGGTTACAGTAATATATTCAACATGTGATCCTTTGGTAGGAGGGTTTATAAGTCCTATGAAGTCAAAGCCCTATTTGGAGAATGCTCTTGCACATATCATGGGTCTGGATATTTTGTTCTTTGGCACACCTCACAACTTCATACATACGTGTTGGCATCCATATGTAGAGTTGGCCACCACAAACCTGCAAAGAGAATCATTTTTATGGTTTTTTTAAAGTTGAAAATTATCCTCCTTCTACATGCACATGTGCCATCTCTAATATGGGTAAATATTCTCCTTCATGTATACATAATCATAGTTGATTATCTTTTCCCTTTTTGAATAATTGTCTTCCAGTTATATTGTAATATTTACCCATTTCTTCTAAAGCCCGCTTTCTTGCTAGACTAGCTCCTTCCTCATATGTTTGTGTTTTTAAAAACTTTACCAATGCCTTACTCCATACCGGTGCTATAGTAGAGAATTGTAAGGAAGAATGGTCCTTAGGAGTATTCTCTTGGCATTCTTGGCAATTTCGAATGTGTTCATGTATGTCTTTTTGCATCTCTGGCTAGTATACTCCCAGTCTTTTCAATTCTCTTGTTGTTCCATGAACGAACTTATGTGTTTTCCATTGATTCACATGATCTTGCTCGAGTAATTTGTTTTATTTTGCATCCTCTACACATGTCAATAGTATGCCATTTGGTTCTTTGTAGTATAAGCTACCAGCTATAATGTGTAGATTGCGTGATTGCATAAATTCCTTTTTGTTGTCTCGGTTGATCCTATGGTGTGTTCCATGCATGAGGACTGGTATTAACTTTTCTGCCCATTTCAGACACACTTCCAAGTTGAATAGATATGTATCATGCAAATCATCTGCTACTCCAATAGGTGGTTCTCCATGTGTCATCCTTGATAAATGATCAGCCCTTACATGGGTATTTCCTTTTTTTACTACTACTTTGAAACCAAACTCCATAAGTAATAGGAACCATCTCACAAGCCTTTCTGTATTATAGGGCTTATTGACCAGATACAACAATGCCTAATGGTCCATAAAAAACTTGAATTATTTCTTGACTGCATACACCATCCCTAGGCCTTCTCTTTCCATAGTGGTATAATTTCTTTCTACTTGATTTAATTGTCTACCCACATATGCGATAAGATGATCTAATTTTCCTTCATCTGCGGGTTGAGCTAGTATACATCCTGTTGCAAAATTTGATGCGTCCACATGGACATGGAATGGTTTGTTCTAGTTGGGTACCTTCAAGATAAGTGTTGAGCTTAATCTGCTTCCATGGTTACTATCACTTTCTTGGTTTGTCCCTTATTATCATAAGGCTCTCCTTCGTGGGCTTCTCTCTTGGGCATTTGAATTGCTATATTTCATTTTTCTATTTCATACCTTTTGAAATGTTCCAAAACTTTGAAGAGACCTGGTGGTCTCTCTACTTGATCTAACATTTCTGCATTGTCCTCTCTCATTTGGGCCGCTTCTACCATGAACACTTTTGGTGCCTCCTTCTCGTTGTCAACCTTAATCTCTTCTAATTATCTGTCCTCTAAATCAAATTCTTGCTCCATCTCTATGCTCTCATAGTCCTCCCTCCATTCCCTTTCTAGTAATTCTCCATCTTCCATTTCTTGAAGGATTACCATGTAAATATTTACATCATAGCCTTCTTCATCCACACATTCATTCATGGTCAGTACTTCCTCATTTACACACACATCTAGTGTGGCTAATATTTCCATTTGATTGTGTGGTTCGAATACTTCATCCGGGAAGATTTGAGGGATGTAAACTAGGTCATCTATGGGCCGGTAATTCTGATGTCCTATAGGCCATAATTGTATCCTCCTTTCTTCTCTCTTTGCCTCCTTGCACATACATAGTGGAACATCTTCATTCATCCATGATTGGTCACTAGTTCCTGCACTATGAATGGATAAGTCATCTTCTTTGTTATCGATTGGGTTTCATTGTAAAGGGGGTACATCCTTGTACGAAAAAGTATGTAAACTTATCTTTGTAGTTATCCCTTGGTGTTGTAAATACAATGCATCTTTTCCTCAATCTTGTACTACTCTAAGTTGTCTCATGATGGTCGTCCCAAAATCATCTCATAGTTGCTGGCTTTTCTGAACTCACATATGGCTAGAGTGTGTTCGAACTCTACTCCATAGGTGGTCAACCTAAATTTTTCTAGTATTCCTAGTGGCCTCTCCACGTGACCATTCGCTAGCTCGAGTTTCATTCATGTAGGTAGTAGGGCTGGTTTTCCCCATTTTTCCCAAATCTCTTTGGTGGCTATGCCTACACCCGCTCCGGTGTCTAAGATTGTTTTAGTAATATATCCGTTAAAGGTGATGGGTAGACACGTGTTTCCTTCATCTCCCTCACTAAATTCTCTAGCTTTATCTATTAGGATCTGCATGGTTGGCGGAGCTTTGACTCCTTTCTTCTCATTGATAAATTCCTCCACTTCTATCTTCAAGTTCTCAGCTAATTGCTCCACAATTGTGGTTTCGCTCATAGTAATTCTTCTATCGTCAATGATCATTATATTTTAGTTTTCTTGAGTCCTGATAAGTTATGTGACGTCTCATCTTGTGATCTTTCTTCTTGGCCCTTGATCATGGGAGCATGGAATACTCCGACCTTCTCTCATATTCTCCCATGTAAGTGGGTATTGTGGACATGCTATTTACTTCTTCTTGATTTCGTTCTAGGATGGAAACTTCCTCATGCACCTTTTCCAAGTTCGTTATGGGTTCATTTTCCCAAGTATCTAATTCTTCAAAGGGTGGTGGAGAGTTCTAATTCTTTTTCCACCATTCCTCTTGAATCCTGACACATAGATCATGTGGCCATTTCACCTCTTATTCTAGAATCACTAAGACTTGTTCTTCCTTGTTACTCTACATGTCTTCCTCCCTATTCTCCTCTTTTTGTTTCTTTATTGGTTTTAAGTTGCTTGCTTCCAAGAATTCCTTGAACAAGTTTTCCAGTATTCTCATCTGAGGAAGGATTGGGATAGTATGTTCGAGTGTGGTTTGAGCTATATCTATTAGTTTCCTACACATTTCCAATCTCTCCTTTTCCCACTCTCCTCGTGGATAGAGTTTTTTGTGTTTCTCTATGCTCGGTCCAGTTGTGATCCTAGACTAATAAGCCTTTAACCACATGATCAAGTCTTTTGGCATGGGGTCCAGCAGAATTGATCCTGTCTCAATTGGCTTACATTCTTTAGTAGTCTGATGAGGGGTCCTTTGCACCTTTCGTTCTTGATGCTACTTCCTTTCTGTTATAGCTTTCTCTTCTTCTTCAATTTTCTTCCTCATCCATTTATTCTTGAGTTTTTCTCTTCTTACCTTCCATCTTTGTGACTTCCTTGTCTTGTTAGTTTCCTCTAGGTCCACTGAGTCCTGGACAACTTGAATCTCTGGTTCTAATCTTTTATCCATCTCAGGCTTGAAATGTATTTTGTTTACCGTGCTCCCGTTGGCTTGGGCTCTAGTGATATCCTTTAATGGTACTGTGTACTCCTTATCACTCCTTGATGATTTGATCACTTCTATCACATTGACCTGGGTAGTTTTGGGAACCTTGTTGGGGTTCTTAGGGAAATCTCTAAATAGATGTTCCTTACCATAGTCATTACAATACCCTTCCCATACCTTGGGGGTGGTGGGTTGTATGGTAAGGTGCACTCTCTTATAAAGTGATCTCCTCCACACCTATAGCATGGTCCTCTAGGAACAGGTGGTCTAGTGGGTGGTCTCATCGAGGCTTGGGCCTTCGGTGCTATGTACATGAGATTCGCGTACTCTGATCCATAGGAATTTTCATATCCCTCATATCCATAGTATTGTTGATCATAATTTTGTTCATATTCTATTAAGCTTGCATCATAAGGGTAGTACTCTCCCTAGACCTAGTCGAATTCGTGATTTGTTGTTTTCGTATTGGCCAAGGGTGTTGTAGGTACTATAGCACCTTCTAAGTTCTCCTCTGGTTGAGTGTACTTAATTGGCACTACATTCTATGGTTGGGGTGGTTGTTGTCCTAATACAAGTTGTGGTTGGCCATATCCTCCCTGTTCGTATGGTCTAGGTGTTATCGATGGTCATGGGTAAGAGTTATATCTAGGAACTTCACTGCCTTATTCTCTAGGAGGATATCCATAGGGTCTATACTGAGGTGGTGCCACTGGTCTTGGCTACCTGTTGAATGGACAATTCTCTGTGTTGTGGTTGGTATGTTTTTGCTCAATTTGGTAGTACATGTTAGGTCCCTGATTTGTCTGTCTTTTATAAGGGTCAGGTTGTGACAATCCTAAGCCTCCTCTTGTGCAGGAATGGGATGGATGATCTCTACCGCATAGTGTGCATCTTCTCAACATAGGCACTCTCAAAGGGGGGTTCTCGTAGTTCCTATGTCCTTGCACTCTGAATTTTTTAGCTACCATCTCTGCTAATTCCTCCATATTACTCAAACTAAAAGTCATTTCGGTCTTGGTCTTCTCCCTAGCTCTAGGGGTCTGATTATTACAAGAATCGCTGGTGATAATGGTTGCATTCCCGGTGCTACACCTAGTTGTGGTCTTACCCTAAGGGGTGGCCTATTCACATTTCCTATCCCTAGATAAGTGTGGTTGTGCAGATTCATTCCTAGCATAGAAAATCCAATGTGGTGTCTAGCAGGAACACTACATTGGCTAGTTCGATGTGATGTCATGTTCTCTGTTCCTTGATGGATTTTGAATGGGTTTTGCGAGGTAGTTGCATGTTCTCGAGGAGGGAATATAGTCAACCCCATATACTTCAGTTGTGACCTATCCACTTCATCTACCAGCCCATATCTCCTTTGATTCTGGTCTAGGTAAGTAACTCTAGACACATCCTCTAGATCACTCAACTCGTATATAGTTACTAGATTCATCCCTTCTCCTCATGTAGGTGAGTCAGTTTGTAGAAGCAGGTCTGATTCATGAATCAAATACACATCCATCAAATAGTCATCTTGAGGTATTAGATCCCCTCTCAAGACTTGAGTCACTAATGACTTGTCCCTTGGAGAAGTCATAGTGTCTGTGTTGTCATGTCTTCTTGAAGTTCCTTGCCCTTCTAATTCCCCTCTATTTTTTATTTGGTCTGGATTTTTAATTACTACATAGATCTGGTCCATCTTGTCCATGTAAACTCCAACTTCATACTTGATAATGGGTCTCGGAACTATTTCTAAATCAGTAATGTTTACCATTCATGCCACTAACCTATTTAGAGCATCAAGGTAAATGGGTACTCCTTGTAGGTTGGCGGACACATATTGTAGGGATGTCCGATATTCTCCCTCTACAATGGACATAAAGCCTTCTTTTGGTAGTAGCATCTTCAAACCAAGAATTATTCTCATCAAAGAATACATGCCTACTATCTATGAATGCCTTGTTCGTGGGATTATAAAGTCTATATCCCTTTTGATTATGATCATACCCAATGAATATGCACTTCTTAGCCTTAGGGTCAAGTTTCTCTCTAATTTGTGATGGGATGTGTGCATAGGCGATGCACCCAAATATCTTGCAATGATACATTGAGGGTCTCCTGCCATTCCAAGCTTCATATGGTGTCATACCATCCAATTACTTGGATGGAAGCCTCCTAACATTTAAAGATTGAGAAATTACCACATTTGGAGCAGTACTTGATTGTCTACCTATAAAAAGAGGTAGCAAAGTGTCATACACATCTCTAGAGATAACTGAAGTCTCCTTCATACATGAAAATAATGGTTGAATTGCATTTTCCACAAAGACAACATCACGGCTAACCAAAATGCACTTATTGTGTGGATAATATAGAGGATATTCGTTGCCTTTTAGAACTATACCTGAAAAGAATACATTCACTCCTTTAACATCCAATTTCCTATGTTATTGTTTAGGCAATAATGCATATGCTAGATAACCAAAGACATGCAAATGAGCAAGAGATGTCTTGCGACCACACCAAGCCTTGATAAATACTCAATTGTACAAGAGAGGAATGGATGTATATCATAGAATCTATGTTCTTGAAGAAAAGTACTTGGAGATGTTGGAATTAGCTCACTGAGGATTGTTGGTGCAAATCCAAGCCATCACACTTGGCTAGACATTGAAGAATATATGTGCATCCATTTGATGGAGCATATGAATACTAGCATGTAAGAATTTGATCATTACCCAATGTAAAAGTGTTTTACATGAAGAGAATCTTGTAAGTCCACTCATTTCGTGGAGTTAGGAGAATTTTATGATACGAGTTTCTCATGAGAGAATATCTCCCCATTTAGAGGAAAAACTTTTAGGTGGAAGATCATTTGAATTTCAAATTCAAATTTGAAGAAAGCACCTATAAAAGTGATTGGAAATCTCACGGCCAAAACACACTCCCTTTGAGAGCCATTCATTGATCATTAGTAGAGGTTGAGTAGCACACTTCATTGCTCACTCAACTTACTATCATTTGGCATCATTTCTCTGCCAATGATTTTGTAAAATCATGTTCCATAATACATATACATCATTAAGTATCTCTATGGGTTTCTCTGCTATGTCCACTCAGTATGGTGAACGTTGATTGCTCATATCTCAGTTATCTCTCCACCATTTCTCAATCTCTATAGCTTGTTAGAACCAGCTCAAAGTCTACTACAAACTATCAAAGTTTCAAAGGATTTGCTTTTGCAAATTGGGAGAAAAATGCCTCGATGTGCTCACTGATCATTCTCTGTGTAGCTCCTAAAAAGTTGGGGGTAAGGTTTCAGTTGCTAAATTGATTGCTCAGTGTGTAGTTTATCATTTGACGTGATTTTGCTTGGAAGCATTAGCTCTCTAAGCACATTTGATTCACCCAAAAGGAATTTTCCTAATTGCTATTGTAATTTGAGCAGTGAGCATAATATCTAGTAGGTGTCAAGACCAAAATAGCAAGTTTTTGGTCACAAGCTAGTTGCAAAGTTATCTGTTTTGATCTAATTGTTTGAAGCATTATCTCCAAAGTACATAGGTCCTTTATATGTGTCATTTGCAAGCTAACAGAGCCTAAAACACAACTTTGAAGTAAAATAGGGAAGGTACTAAGCAAGGTTTGGTAGTATCAATTCATTCTTGTGGTGTCCATCCATCTTTCCCAACAGTGGTATCAAAGCAATTGAGGTAAAGTGGGAGATTGTTGCAGAGAAAATAGACACAAAAGAGGAGCCCCAAAATTTTGAAATCTAGGGGCATAAATTTCTTCTTCAAAAATCCTAGGAAATTCCCTTGAAGCTATATTGTAATTGCACTAGAGGAGTCCTCTATATGCATAACCCCAAATCATTGTAATATATGATCTTTTGTGTGTGTGTGTGTGAAGCTTGGAATGTGTGTGTAGACATCCTCATACGCTTGGTTCAAGTGGTTCGGATTGATAATTAAGCATGTGTCAATCCACCACTATATGCACTTGTGGGGCAAATGAGATTTAGTCTCTTTGACACAAGTCCCTAAGACCTCGTGACTTAGGTACACACGTTTTTGGCGCTGTTGTCGGGGAACAAACTCAACCAAGGTGCCTTCATGATGGTTATAGCTCAGGAGTGAAGGAATTGTACTTGTCAAGGTGAATTTGTTCAATGGCAAGTAGTCAGACACTTCAGCACGTGTTACTTCACATCCTTGAGGTGTGTGTAATGAGTATTTAGGTTTAGGGTTAGGAGTGAAGGAGAGGAGGAAGAGTTAGGGTTAGGTCAAGGAGAGAAGTGGAGTAGGGGGAAGTTGGAATCACCAAGAAAAAAATCTCAAAAAATTGCCAAAATTAGTATAGATAGGCTTCAGGCATCACAAACTACAAAAAACCAACAAAATTAGTTCATTTGACACTAGCTCTGGAACTACTATCGTGTGCAGACAGCGACCGGTATCGCTTGAGCAGTATCGCACCCTACAAGCCCAAAAAGCTACCTTTTGAGCTCAGATCTTAAGCAAGACATCCTTGAAGGTAATCTACAACAAGATTTCAACATCAAAATTACTTTAAAAACACATTTGCACGTGATTAGAGACGTTTCCAGTATTGTACCGTGGGACAGAGAGTTTTGGAAGGTTCTTTAAGTGAGACAGAGGGTCAAAAGTGAAGAGGGGTGAGAAATAAACCATTTTGTGCAAAACATTTTGAGTTTAGAGTGATTTTGGCTGTAGTATCGCAGTCGGTTGAGTTTTGGTATCGTGATACCAAAATTCCCTAGTATCGCGATACTCGCCTAGTATCGTATCGTCGCATACCACTTGAGGTATCACGATCCCATTTTTGGTATCATATCATCAAGTTGGTATCGTGATCGCGATCAGCTAGTGGTATCGTATCGCGGTCCACTTGGTATCGTATCGTCCCGGTCACGGTATCATATCGTTGATCGAGCTGTATCGTATCGCACGCATTACTGGTATCATATCATTTGAATTCTATAGTATCGTATCATGAGAAATTCTAGTATCGTATCGAGTAAAAATCTAGTATCGTATCGTGCAAAGCTTGGTATCGTATCGTCAGAGATTTTGGTATTGTATCGTCTCAAGTTTTGGTATCGTATTGTGCTAAGACTGGTGTTTGTTGTTAACCTTTGGAGTTGTCCTCCCCAATCATTATAGCACAAAAGACCAACTGCTGATCTTTAAATTGTCAATCCGGGAAGTATGCAAAGACCACAAGCCCTTCTAGTTAATGGTGTCCAAGAATAAGGGTTGGAATGACTGATTTTTTGAGAGATTCATGGAAAAGGAAGGTAATAACTAGGGTTTTGATTATCTAGAATTCTATAACAGCGTTTTCAATGATTCTTGTGCCTAAAGTGTGCCATTTTCTCTGTAGAATACAAATATGAAGTCAAATTTCAAAAACAGTACCTGTATCATACAGATGAGACAATTGTGATTATGTTAAAAATGATATTTTCTGATTCCAGCTTCATTCTTCTGCCTATTCCTGCTTAAAACAATAAGATTCACCTATCCTTCTTCATCTCACTCAGAAATACACAGCTGAAGCTCACAAATTCCATGGATCACATAAAGAATAGACTCAATAAATCAAGAGAAAGAGCATGAAAGGAGAAAACATGATTTTTTGCAGGAGAGCTCTTCTCATTACTTGGATAGCATTAATAATACAACCAACCTCTTCAAAATAGAAGAAATTATATTTTATACTTTTCAAGTGTCCTCTTTCACACTTGAATTTTGGTCCTTTTCACCTTCTATTCTAAAAATATGCTATCAAAGAGCTTGCAAAAATTCTAGAAAAAAAACATATGATCCTATTTACATGAGGAAGACTCTTCCTCAATTTTTACATCATTTGTATAAATATTTCTACAATTTTTTTACATTTAACAAATAATTTTCCCTCAAAAATTGCTTCTTCTAACAACCGGTATCGTATCACGAGTGTGGTTGTTAAACGCTGTTCTAACTGTCAGAAACACGTTTAAACGAGTATTGGGTTCTTGGGAGTGGAAGGGGTCTGCAAAGACAAAGGCCCTATGCTTGTTTCCCAAAATTACTTCACAACACAATATACCAACATTCAAGATTTTATCAAGAATTGGTATCCCCTTCTCGATCTTTACAGTTCATCATTTTAACTCTATCAGAGTCTGCCAAACACACTGTACCAGACTATCAGTATTGTGATACCGAATTACCTCAGAACCCTTTTTCCGAATACACATTATTGTAACATTTAACAGTAGCTCAACCTTCACCAAATAGCGCTCACAATCCAACAAACGGAAAACACAGGACTCAACAGTTTCAAGCACACAGTGTTGAAGACTAATACATACTGGAGATAACCATTACTATAGCCAAATCTCTCCGTACAAGTACAGATCTCAATACTGAAGACAACACAATACAGCTCAGAATCCCAAAACACTACCACAACTACACAGACTTCTTCAACGACTGGCATAACATTCCAAGAAAGAGTACCACGATACGCGTAATTAACACAACAATCGCATTAGGGATTCGCAAACTACTCACTCAGACAACAACCCGGCGAGCTACTGGATGTCGAGAAAACTCACAACAAACAGGTCTTGATAGGACAACAGAACAAAATCAAGAACCATACACTACAGTATACTCAGAATACTTGGAATTAGACAAACAACACTACAGTAACGACACAGACAATCACCCAGACAGACAGTCTGGTGATTCCACGAAACGTTACCGGCGCGTCTCTTTTTCATTGCTTTATATAAAGATTACAACCATCTTGTAACAACCTTTTGCTCGTGCTGAATCTAAAAAGATTCAGTTTTATACAAATGCCAATCCGACGGCCGACTAACACTGGCATGCACGGTGGACTCGAACCCGCAGGTTTTTACAAAATTACTGTTCGTCTATAATGCCTTCTAAATACATGTTTCTGGCTAATCTAAAGGTTCGGGCAATTTTCTTCTTTAAAGTTTCTAACATCTGTTTAAGAGTATCCGGTTCTACTAATTGTGCATCTACTCTTACAGAACTTAATGAAATAGCTTCGGTCCGCAAAATTTCTGCCTGAGTCTGCAGAAAGGCTTCTTGTAACTAGAAGTCGTTCGCCAAGGCCGCATCTCTGGAAACCTTCATCTCAGCAACTTGCTTTTCCATTCTGACTACTCTGTCTTTTTGATTGTCCAGCTGATTTTCCCTTCTTTTGATCTCTTGATTCTAAAACTGTATGGTTCTGGAGTATGCATCCCTTTCTCTTCGGAGATTTGTTATTACCTTCTGTGTTTGAGCTTCCTTGGTCAAATAGTGTTTAAGCATGTTGTTGACATCTGATAAAGTTTCGTTTGTTCTTTGGAGTTCTTCTTCTGTTTTCATAGCTTGCTTATGCTGTTCTTGGCTTTGCTGTACTACTTCGTGTAGCTGAACTCTGGTTTCTTCTAATAGATTGCCTAAGGCTACTCTAGCATATTCTTTATCCTGTAGCTCTTGCTTCATTTGACTAATGACGGTATTTGCCTCATTTAATAACTCTTCTTTGGTTTTGAGGTCAGCCAGTGCCCCATTTCTCTGGTTGGTAAGTGTCTGCTGTTTTGCAAGTTGGGCTTAGAGATGGGTAATCTGGTAGTGCAGCTGATGGTTTTCTGCTTTGACCGCATCTATTTCTTCCTGTAGAGGTGTGATGTCTGCTTCTAGGACATCCACCTTGTGTTGTAACTCATTTCAGATGTTATCGGCGACCTCTTTCATCTGGCTTGGTAATTGCTGTGATAGATGAATGAGCAATTGACCCATGTTGGCAAGGTCAAAAATTACGGGAATGGACGGGAGCGAAAGGTGAGGACGAGGTTGAGATGAGGATGCGGTGAAGAGTTGTTGGGAGTTGGGTGGTGAGTAATTTGGGGATGAGGGTGAAGAAGCCGCAGGTTTGTCGGGGACAATGGGTGGAATAGGAAGGATGGGGTTGAGTGGCGGTTCCGGTGGAGGAATGGGAAGGGTAGGGTTAGGTTCTGTTACCTGTTTTGTGGTTTTTTGTGTGGTGTCGGTGGTATCGGCAACTGTAGATTCTACTGCTCTAAGCAGTTTGTCGAAAACATCTTTAATGATTTGTTCTTCGTTTCCTTGATGTTCCTGCTCTGATTGCTGTTGAGATGCTTGTTTGGAGGAGCTTGTGTCAGACTCGTGGTGATCCTCCTATTCTTGTTGCCTTTCTGATGAAGATTGTGCTGATGATTCGTGCTGCATAGATGTTGCGGTGTCATGGAAGGTTTCTTCATCCTGCTTCTCTTCTTCTTTGTCATCTTCTTTATTTCCTTCGCCTGAACCCTATGCTTCACTTTCAGAGGAACTGATTCTAATTCTTTTCCGGCGGAAGAGTTGATTGAGTTCCTCTTCGTCTTCTTCTTCATCGTCCCATAATTGTGCCGAGTCTTCATGGTGCAGGACAAGGCCTCTAGGTGGTGGTTGTGCGGCAAGTATGGCCGGAAAAAGGAAAGATATTATGTGCGGCAGTCTGGACCTTGGCATTCCTCCCTTGTTTACCTGTTTGATTATTGATACGCATTCCTTGTGAATGCGGTGGAAGAAGTAGGATGCAAAATTGACTGGTTCTCGAGCAGCTAAATCAATAGCGGAGTAGAAAGGCCTAGAGATGCCATAATTTCGCTTCTGGAGGTTAAGAATGGCTACGAGGAATTGCAGTGTGGATCTCTCAGGTTCCGGTCGACATAGGATCGCGTATTCGTTTGATGAATACCTAGGAAACAATTATATCATTGTTGCTACTGGGAGGTTTGGGCCAGTTCTCGACCTTGCTGAGGGAGTTGAAACGCATCAGCAAAGTTTTGGAATGTGATTACGGTGCGAGATTGTAGGGAGGTGATTGGCCAACTCTGCTCGGTGGCAGGAGTAGCAGCGATGGCAGCGATTATTTGGGCAAAGAACGGGTGGGATTCCACTGAATGCCAAGGCAATTCAGCAAAATTGGATAACCCACGGGTGCGCAGAAACTCTCCTACCTCGGTAGGGAATCCGTCACGGAAAGCGGCATAGTTTGCCAGAGCTTTCATGGCGTGCACGATGACAGCAAGCATAAGACACAATACGCACAGGGTTTATACAATAAGCACAAGCACAAAACAGAAAAGGTTAAGTAGATGCGCTGAAGGGGAGAGCAATCAAAATCACTAATCATCGTTTGTCGTTGAGATGATAACTTCTTAACTTCGGTGTGCATGTATGAGTAGCTGGAAAGGGCAAGGCGGCTGTTGACATAATTAGGTATCAAAACGCGGGTATTTACAGGCTTATTTTATTAAGCGCGCAAAAACAAAAGGAAAGAAAAGAAAATAAAAAGAAAGAAAAGAGAACACCAAAAGACGCGGACAACCGCGAAACGTTTCAGTGCGGGTTAGATGTTTGTTGATACGGCCACAGCTTCGAACCGTTAATGACTTTCGGAAGAGGAATTCCGGTCAAAGTAGTCAACCGAAAAGTTGTTGGGCCCATTTGTTCAAAAATCTGGTAGGGGCCAAACCATCGTAACTTGAATTTGCCAGTAGAGCGATTCGACTTTGCATTGTAAAAGAGTACAAGTTGTCCCACCGTAAAAGCTGGGGTCTTTAGATAGCGATCATGTGTTCCAGCTTGTCTTAGCTGTATTTCCCGCATAGTCAGAAAACTATGCCATCGATGCTCATCCAGTTCTCTGAGTGTATCCACCCGAAATGACAGAGATTCTTCAGGTAGTAGTTTTTGGTTGATGGCTACTCGTAAGCTTGGTACAATGATCTCCATAGGTGCTATGGCTTCCAATCCATAAGCTAGTTTGAAAGGTGTTAATCCTGTTGCTACCTTGTATGTAGTCCGATATGCCCATAGTATTGCAGGTAATAGTTGATCCCATCTTTTCGGTGATTCCAGAATCAGTTTCGGAAGCATATTCAACAGGGTTTTTTTTGTACTTTCCGCCAAACCATTAGCATGAGGATAATAGGGAGAACTGAATTTATGCGTGATCTGAAAAGAATTTCATTAAATTGTTGACAAAATGAGTGCCTTGATCTGTAACAAGCTCTAAAGGTAAGCCAAAATGCGGAAAGACATCTTTCATTAGACACATTGCGACCGAAACAGCTGTGGCAGACCTTAAAGCCCAAGCTTTTGCCCATCTGGTTGCATAGTCTGTACAGGTCAGAATATAACGATTACTACTGAGGATTATCGGTGTGTTGCATTAGAACACTGCCAATGGCAATATCTGAAGCATCAACAAATACATGAAATGGGCGATCCCAGTCAAGAGGCTGTAGGATTGGAACCTGTGTTAGTAATCCCTTTAGACGATCAAAAGCAATTTGGCATTCCTGAGTCCACTCAAATTGTCGAGGAGTCTTGGTTAATAACCTGTTCAGTGGTATTGCCAAATGAGCAAGCCACCGTAAGTGCCGACCATGCCATCTTACTTGGCCCATGAAGCGCATTACTTCCTTAGGTGTAGTGGGTACAGGTGCTTCTAACACAGCTCTGATTTTATCTGGATCCACCTGTATACCTTGTGCATATACAATGTGGCCAAGTAGCTTTCCACACGAAACCACAAACACGGATTTGTTTGGGTTCAAACAGAGTCTGTATTCTCTGTACTTCTCAAAGCAACACCGTAAATGGAACAAGTGTTCTACCATTTTTCCAAATAATGAAAAATCATCAAGATAAACTTGCATAAACGAGGTAAGGTAAGGGGAGAATATTTCCTGCATACACCTCTAAAAAGTACTTGGGGCATTTCTTAATCCAAACCACATTATGGTACAAGCAAAAACACCCCAATTGGTAATGAAGGTGGTCTTTGGTATATCCTGCTTAGCCATTCTAACTTGACTATACCCACTGTATCCATCTAGGAATGAATACATTTCATGTCCTGCTACTCTATCAAGCATCGTGTCAAGAAAAGGTAGCGGAAATGGATCAGGCACCGTAGCTGCATTCAGTTTTGGGTAGTCCACACAAATTTGCAGTTGCTTATTCTTTTTAGGAACAATAACAATTGGTGAGATCCATTCAGCATGCTCTACTGGTACAATGAATCCGACTTTGAGTAGCCTATCAAGCTCTGCTTTTACCTGTGATGCATAGTTCGGATTCATCCGGTAGCTTGATTGTTTGATTGGTTTTGCTTCCCGCTTTAGCATGACCCTGTGTTGGTAGATGCACGGGTCCAGACCTTTCATATCTTTGTAATCCTAGGCAAAAACATCAGAGAACTCTAGGAGTAGCTGAATTAAGTCCGCTTGAAATACTTCCGGTAAGCTTTCCTTTATCTTAATAGGATGTGGATTTTCTTCATCCCCTAAATTATAGGTGATCAGCTGATCCTCTGGAACATAAAATTGTCGAGGTTTCTCTGTATCCTCAGCTGGCTTAAAAAGTCGTTGTAGGTCAGCGTTATCTATAGCAGCAGTATTTTCCTTCTTATCTTCTTCCGTTACAGGCATCACAGTACAAACTGAGGGACTCCAATTATCTACAACAGATTGTAGATCAACAGTTCTTAGGGAGATCAAGTCAATATTATTTTTCAGAAACTCTTCTTCTTCATCATCTGACAACCCATCTAACATATGAACTGGTTCTGCAAAATACAGTCTAGCATGCAATTCGCAAGGCTTTATAGCATCTAATTTTACAACATATTTACGATTATTATCTTTGAAAGTGAGTTCCTGTGCAGACCAATCTTGTATAACCTTAGCTTGCTTCAGCCAAGGACGGCCAAAAAGAAGATTATAATCAAGGGTGGATTCCGGTAATTCTAGGATTACAAAAGTCATCTTAAATGTGGTACCGTGCAAAGTTATTGGTACATTCCGAACAAGACCTACTGGACGGACTCTTGACTGGTCAGCCATTCTAACAAAGAACTGAACTAGTTGGATTTCGGTCCATCCTAACTTTTTACATAGTGCAGCAGTAGCAATGTTGACACCAGACCCTCCATCAATTAGTACCTGTGTAATTTTATGATTTTTATACCATACCGTAATTAAAGGAACCAAATGATCGACTGTAGAATCAGGTTCCGGTTGCCTTGTTGCTGTTGCCGGAATACAAGAAGATACAGGACTGAATGCTATTGGAATTGTTGTCGAACTCCTGGTACTAGTGCAAGTAATTGGCCAAGAGGAAGAGTAATGGACTCTTTAGATAAAATTTCCCAGGCCTTATGTGATTGAATTGTGTTTTCCACGGATTCTAAAGATGATGCGCCGGCTGAAGATGATGTATCTGTTGAAGATGATGTGCCTGCTACTGAATTAGAATCTTGTTTTTGTGTTCCTTCCTTGGTTAACGGAGCCTGGGTCACCGGAATAGGATCTGGAAACACTGGAGGTTCGGCGGTGGTCCGTTGACTTGCTTTATCATACATCCTTTGTTGTTCACGTATGCCTGGTTCAAAGACTTCTGCTACTGGTTGCAGTTGCTTATCGGATCATGTCTGAATTACTACAGCTTGAGTTTCCACTAGTGTGATTTGTACCATATTAGTCATTGGGTTTTGAAGATCTTTCTTCTTCTGATCATACTCAGCTGCATCCTTACAAAAACTTCTAATGTGGCCAAATTCACCACAAAAATGGCAGCGAGGTGGTGGAAAATTAGTATTTTCCTGTGCTGGTCCGGCCTACCAACGGTTTGCATTGTAGTTATTATTTCTTTGTCCTTTGTAATTTCGATAGCCTTACTGCTGGTTGTTTCTCATTTGCGGAGGTACATAATGATTGGCTCGCTGTCCTGGTTCCTATATATTAGCATTGACAGTTGCTGGTCCTGTACTTTCGCGTTATATGCAAAGTTTTCGATGGAGTGTCCGGTAGTGTTGCAAATAGCACAAAACAACTGATTAAGTGCACAAGTGACACTGGTGTGCCCTGAGTTTTTGCAAGTGGTGCAGTATATCTATCTGGTCGGATCTTTTGCAACAGTTTTATTTGCTTTTAACCAGTCCAGGTCTTCTGTAAATCCTCCAACCTTGTTTTCAAGCTGTAAAGCCATTGCTATCACTGCATCTAGTGTCATAGCTCCTACACAGTGTATGATCATAATCTGTTTGAGTTGCGGAGTCAAACCATTGATAAACCATTGAGTGATAACGTCATCCGGTAGGTTGGCATGTGCTGGAGGTAACTACCTCAAATGAGTTTTGAATAGGGTGGCATATTCCTGCACTCTTTGATTTATCTTCTGTCTATTGTTTTGTAGGTAGTCGAAAATTTTGGCTGGATTCTTCTTTAGCCTGAATCTCTGCAGAAATGCATCCCTTACTGCTTCATAGGTGCTGAAATGGTTAATATCATATTCTGTAAGCCATTTGGCTGCTTCATTAACCAATGTAGACTGGAAGACAATAGCTTTATATGCCGGATCAGGTGGATGATTGAGCACTACGTAACTTATCTCAAATGTGCGTACATGAGCATCTGGGTCATCTCCTAGAAATTGTTCGAGAAACACTCACTAATTGGACATATATTTGAAGGTCAAATCTTAGGAAGAAAACCCCATGCCTATGTGAAGGGACAAATTCACAAGTGTATCATATTTGTAAAGTTAGTTCACTTTAGTTCTAGAAGTTTTTTAAAATCACGAGAATACGAAAATCTATATAAGTTAGTTTGTATCAACTAACGCGGAGAGAGAGAATAGAGAGAAGAAGTAGAAGAAGGAGTTCATTTTTATACGACTGAGTATAGTCGGGCTTCTCTAAGTGAGAAAGCATCTCTAAAACTTCTGAGTTTTCATAGCTATGAGAAAGAACTGAGTAAAGTTCTATGTATGAGTCTCTCTCCATCATCTCCATGCTTGCCTACTGTGTGATGAATTCAAAAGTTCAAGTTTTCTGACAATTCGATGTCTGGCATCGAATCTTGGCTGATAAGTCATTTTTTCATTCTCTGTGTGTTAACTGTTGTTGAATCTTCTAAAAATATGAAGTTTGTGGAGCAACTTCGATGCCTGGCATCGAGTTCCAGCATAAAATGGATGCCCGGCATCGACTTCTAGCATATAAGTCATCTTCTTCATGTGTGTGTAAAATAGAGTGTTTCTGGTGCAGAAAAATAGCCAAAAAAAGCCCAAAGTTGATGCCCGGCATCGACTTGGACTGAAATTCGATGCCAGGCATCGAATTTTTTATTTTTGGACACCAGGAATACTAAAACAGGCAAAGTTTCCAGTTTTGGAAGCTCATATAGGGTCATCTTGTGAGAGCCATAACTTGAGTTCTAGAGATCCGTTTGATGCATATGATAGCTTGTTGGAAAGCTCTACTCGTCTAGTTTCAGCCTATAAAGTTTCATGGAGAAATAATACTTGAGCTAGGAGAAATTAGCAAAATACTGAAGGTATGTTATTTCGGTGACTAGGAATTTCTGTAGAAGCAAAGTTCTCACTTTAGGCTATCATTTCTCAAAGTTTGGAGTGGCAATGAGTTAATGGTGACCATAGAGGTGTTCTAGTGTCAAATTAATTCATTTCTTGTGGTGTTTCATACATCAATAAGTGGTATCAGAGCAGAAAGGTCCTGAAGAGCAGAAGGCGGCAAAGGTACGAGAAGTTTTGGAAAGTTTTCCATTAAAGGTTCAAAGGTGAAGCATTTGAAGACACAAGGCATCAAAAGGTTACTTCAAAAGTATCCTCATACAAAAAGAACTTCAAAAGGTATTATCTTTTATCCTTTAAGCTCAAAGGTTGCAGCAGAAGGGAAGGAGTATGGCAGATCATATCTCCATTGACAAACTGGACAGAGATAATTACCCCGCATGGGTAATGAGAATGGAAGCCTTACTTATGAGTAAGGATCTCATGGTATATGTAACAGGTGAAGAAGAGAAGCCAGTATTTGAAGATGAAAGCCGACCAAAGAAAGAGGAACTTGATGCTTTAAAGCATTGGCAGAAGAAGGATGCAAGTGCAAAAGCATACATCTACAATACAATCTCTGATCATTTGCTACCACACATCAGAGGATTGGAATCATCTGAAGATATATGGAATGCATTGGAGTATTATTTCCAAAGTACTACTAAAGCACGGAAAGCAAGTCTATGGTCAGAGTTTACAACATTCAAGAAGAAGCCAAGTCAAACCATTAGTGATTATGTCACTAAGATGAAGGATCTAGCAGATAGTCTTGGATCCATAGATGAAGATGTTGAAGATCACAGATTGATTGCTCAACTACTTGCAGGTTTGAGAGGGGATGAAAGGTGGAAACCTTTTGTCTTATCAATAGAACTTTCATTAAATCATTATGTTCCAGATTTGAACCAGTTGCTTGGTTTGATGCTCACATATGAGCAAGACTTGAAGGGAGATGGAGATAAAGGACAAAGTTCTGCAATGTACATGAAGAATAAGAAGAAAGGAGATAAAGGTAAAGCAAAGGATGAAGAGGAGTCTAGTTCTCAAGCTTATTATGCAAGAGGTAAAGGCACTGGTAGAGGAAGAGCAAGAGGTTTTGGAAGAGGTAGAGGTAATCAAAATAATAACAAGAAGGCTTGCTGGATCGGTGGATTGAGTAATCATTTGGCTCATGACTGTTGGCACAATCAACAAGGATCAAACCAGAATCAAAACAACAATAGCAGAGGTTGAGGTGGAAGATATCAAAGTGATTTTCAAAGAGGTAGACAAAGTCAAAGAGGAGGCTACGGTAGAGGTGGAGGAAGAAGTTGGGGACAAAATCAATCCTACAACACCACCTACTACAACTATGCAAATGACACACAGAATGAAAGTCATACATCATTGATGATGAACTCAATCAACACATCAGATAAAGAAGATCTAAAGGTATTTTACATTGACTCTGGATGTTCTAATCATTTGTCAGGAAACATAGAATTGATGTCAGAATTGGAAAAAGGCATTTCTAGTCATCCTGTTCAAACAGGTGATAATACAAGACATAGTGTACATTCAATTGGAAAGGTGAAATGTAAGAGTGGAGCAGATTTGATAACCAATGTTTTGTATGTTCCCACAATACCTAAAAACTTGATTAGTGTGGGACAGATAGTTGAAAAAGGTTTTCAAGTCAGGTTTACAAATGAAGGAGTTTTTGTGGAAGATCCAGAGAATGGATATAATCAGATTGTCTCTGGTAAGAAAGAAGGTAGAATCTTTACTTTAAGAGTGCAAGGGAACATTGGTCAATTGCTCACACATGGTGAAGCAGTGATTACAGAACTTGATCTCTGGCATAAGAGATTAGGTCATTTCAATGAAAGAGGAATTAAAGCTATGGTTGCTAATCAGTCTATACTAGGATTACCAAATGTGCAAAGTCAACATATGGTTTATAAATGTGAAGCATGTCAAATGGGTAAAGCACACAGGTTACCATTTCAAAAGAAAGGATTCAAACATGATGGAGTACTTGAGCTCATTCATACAGATGTATGGGGACCAACAAAAGAAGGATCTATCAGTGGCTCAAGGTACTATGTTCTTTTCATTGATGATGCTACAAGATGGATAACATTATATGTTTTGAAGGAAAGATCAGAAGTGTTTGGAGCCTTCAAGCATTTTCATGCATATGTAGAGAGAGTAACAGGTCAAAAGCTTAAAAGACTAAGGTCTGATGGAGGGGGAGAATATTTCTCCCAAGAGTTCAATGATTATCTTTGGAATGCAGGTATTAAGAGAGAAATAACTTGCAGGTATACACCACAACAAAATGGTGTAGCAGAAAGAAGGAACAGGACTTTGGTTGAGTTTGCTAGAGCTATGCTAAAGGAGAAGAATTGTCCAAATTATCTTTGGGCTGAGGCTGTAAATACAGCTACATATCTTGTGAATAGATTACCATGTGCAGCTCTGAATGGAATGACTCCATATGAAGCTTGGTGGGGTAAGAAACCAACACTAGATCATTGTAGAGTGTTTGGATCAATTGCATATGCTTATGTGCCATCACAGCTTAGGCATAAACTTGAACCAAAGGCAGAAAAATATGTGTTCATTGGTTATTATGAAAAGCAGATGGGTTACAGGTTGTGGAATCCTCTAACCAAACAATTTCTTGTTTCTAGAGATGTTACATTTGATGAACAGAAAAGTTGGTATGCAGATCAAAGTCATACAGCTAAAGAATTTGAAGAAGAGGTAAGAAGATGTGAGAAAGGAAAATCAATTGTGCAGGTAAATAGAGATGAAGACTATATGCAAGCAAGTACATTCACAAGTGGATTAACAAGAAGGAATGAAGAAGCTCCTATATTTGATGAAGAGGTGTATCCAGAAACTTATGAAGAATGTGAACCAAGAAGGTCAAGCAGGACTAGAAGACAACCAGAAAGGTATTCTTATGATACTTCTTACATAACTCAGAAGAACTATGCATATATGGTCAAAGATGATGAAGAACCTCAGAACTATGATGAAGCTAAAGGTAAGAAGCAATGGGAAGAAGCAATGAAGGAAGAGTTCAATGCACTGGAGGAGAACAAGACATGGGAACTTGTTCCTAAACCAAATGGTAAGAAAGTTATTGGAAATAAATGGGTTTATAAAGTGAAGAAGCTTGCAGATGGAAGTATAGCCAGATACAAAGCTAGATTGGTGGTGAAAGGCTATGCCCAGACCTATGGCATAGATTATGATGAGACATTCAATCCTGTAGCTAAGATGTCAACTATAAGGACAATCATTGCTATTGCAGCTTCAAAAGGCTGGACTCTAAGTCAATTGGATATAAAAAATGCATTCTTGAATGGATACATATCAGATGAGGTATACATGGAACAACCTCAAGGGTTTATAGATTCCAGGTATCCAAATTTTGTTTGCAGGTTGAGAAGAGCATTGTATGGATTGAAGCAAGCTCCAAGAGCTTGGAACTATAGACTGGTGAAGTATCTCAATGATCTTGGATATCAAAGTTCAAAAGCAGATTCAAGTCTACTTATCAAAAGAACAGAGGAAGGTACAATCTACATTTGTATTTATGTAGATGACATTATAATCACAGGTACTTCAGACGAAGGAATCAAGGAGGTAAAGAGATTACTTGAGAAAGAGTTCAAGATTAGTGACCTAGGAAAGTTGTCATACTTTCTTGGAATGGAAGTTACTTATACAGATCATGGCATATATGTGTCACAAGAAAGGTATCTTCTGAACTTGTTGAAGAAGTTTGATATGGAAAATTGTAGAGAAGCTTCAACTCCACTTGAAGTTAATCACAAGCTCAGTAAATATGATGGTGCAGAATACAAAGATATGAGGAAGTATCAATCTCTTGTGGGTAGTTTGATTTATGCTACACTAACAAGACCTGATCTTACTTATGCAGTGGGAGTCTTGTCACAATTCATGCATTGTCCAAAGGACCCACATTGGATTGCAGGTCAAAGAGTTCTCAGATATATCAAAGGAACTATAAAGGAAGGATTATATTATCCTTTTACATCAGATTTGAAGTTGAGAGCCTATAGTGATTCAGATTGTGCAGGTAACCAGGATGACAGAAGATCAACTCATGGTTACATGATATACATTGGTGATAAGCTTGTAAGTTGGTGTTCAAAGAAACAACATACAGTAGCATTATCATCAACTGAAGCAGAATACAAAGGACTTGTGGAAGCAGCTAAGGAAGTCATATGGATGCAGACATTGTTCAAGAGCTTAGGCATTGATCAAAGTACACCTACAATACATGGAGATAATATGAGTTCACTTTATCTTGCAGCAAATCCAGTATTTCATGCAAGGACAAAGCACATAGAGATACAGTATCATTTTCTCAGAGATACAGTATCATTTTCTCAGAGAAAAGGTAATGGAGAAGGAGATTGAAGTGGAGTACATTTCTACTAAAGATCAGTTATCAGACATAATGACAAAGAGCTTGGATGGTGTGAAGACCAGCAGATTCAAAAGCATGGCAGGAGTAAAAGAAAGAAGATGATATGAAGAAACAGGGAATGTCAATTAGTGATTGAGGGGGAGCTGTTCGAGAAACACTCACTAATTGGACATATATTTGAAGGTCAAATCTTAGGAAGAAAACCCCATTCCTATGTGAAGGGACAAATTCACAAGTGTATCATATTTGTAAAGTTAGTTCACTTTAGTTCTAGAAGTTTTTTAAAATCACGAGAATACGAAAATCTATATAAGTTAGTTTGTATCAACTGACGCGGAGAGAGAGAACAGAGAGAAGAAGTAGAAGAAGGAGTTCATTTTTATACGACTGAGTATAGTCGGGCTTCTCTGAGTGAGAAAGCATCTGTAAAACTTCTGAGTTTTCATAGCTATGAGAAAGAACTGAGTAAAGTTCTATGTATGAGTCTCTCTCCATCATCTCCATGCTTGCCTACTGTGTGATGAATTCAAAAGTTCAAGTTTTCTGAACAATTCGATGCCTGGCATCGAATCTTGGCTGATAAGTCATTTTTTCATTCTCTGTGTGTTAACTGTTGTTGAATCTTCTAAAAATATGAAGTTTGTGGAGCAACTCGATGCCTGGCATCGAGTTCCAACATAAAATGGATGCCCGGCATCGACTTCTAGCATATAAGTCATCTTCTTCATGTGTGTGTAAAATAGAGTGTTTCTGGTGCAGAAAAATAGCCAAAAAAAGCCCAAAGTCGATGCCCGGCATCGACTTGGACTGAAATTCGATGCCAGGCATCGAGTTTTTTATTTTTGGACACCAAGAATACTAAAACAGACAAAGTTTCCAGTTTTGGAAGCTCATACAGGGTCATCTTGTGAGAGCCATAACTTGAGTTCTAGAGATCCGTTTGATGCATATGATAGCTTGTTGGAAAGCTCTACTCTTCTAGTTTGGGCCTGTAAAGTTTCATGGAGAAATAATACTTGAGCTAGGATAAATTAGCAAAATACTGAAGGTATGTCATTTCGGTGACTAGGAATTTCTGTAGAAGCAAAGTTCTCACTTTAGGCTATCATTTCTCAAAGTTTGGAGTGGCAATGAGTTAATGGTGACCATAGAGGTGTTCTAGTGTCACATTAATTCATTTCTTGTGGTGTTTCATACATCAACAGAAATCCACCAAATTTAGTGTACGTTACTCTTGTGGGAGTCGGCCTGGGTGGACATAGTTGTTGTTGTTGTTGCTGCTGCTGCTGTTGTTGTTGAGGTTGTTGTTGCTATTGGTATTGTTGCCCACTCATCGTGCTGGTGGTTGTGTTATGACTATCTTCTGTATCCCGAGGCAGAATATCTGAATCGTCGGAATCTGTATCGTCAACCTGTGCACTTTCCAGTTCGATAATATTGTTCAATATGTTCCTGATCTGAGCTTCAAATAGGCTACCTTCCTTTTTGATGTCAACTGTAGGAAAGATTACTCCCAATAGCGGTGATTGGGCTGAAGATTCACCAAGAAATGGTAAACCGTCATCGAAAAACTGTGAATTCTCAGTAACTTGTACGGAAATAACACCGGAAGGTGTCGATTTTTCACCAAAACAACGTAATTTTTCTCCTTCATTGATGGCTTTGGCCAAGATGTTTCTATTCGTGAACAAATTCGAATCTTTACCTAATGGTGTTAAACTAACTTCATGCTGTGTCTTGGTAGATTCTGGAGTTACTATATCTTCGACAGACTGTGCCCAAATCGCACCGGAATCTGCCAGAGATGTAGTACGTTCCACCGGAATATGACCAGAATCGCTACTAGGGTTCTTCACTTTCTTGACAACTGGGTTAGACCTATCTGTGCTTCTACCTCCTGGAGGCATCCTTAGCAAATTAGGTACCCAAGGCTGTCGGTTTTCTTTGGATACATTTCACCGGATTGAGTAACCGGCATGTATCATCTTTTGGTATTAATCGCGTACTATTACTGTCAATTTACAATCTAGAGTCGCGTTACCACAATCGATTTTGCAACAATCTGATCTGTTGCCACCTTCCCACAGACGGCACCAGTGTTAAACGCTGTTCTAACTGTCAGAAACGCGTTTAAACAAGTATTGGGTTCTTGGGAGTGGAAGGGGTCTGCAAAGACAGAGGCCCTATGCTTGTTTCCCAAAATTACTTCACAACACAATATACCAACATTCAAGATTTTATCAAGAATTGGTATCCCCTTCTCGATCTTTAGGGTTCATCATTTTAACTCTATTAGAGTCTGCTGAACACACTGTACCATACTATCAGTATCGTGATACCGAATTACCTCAGAACCCTTTTTCCGAATACACACTACTGTAACATTTAACAGTAGCTCAACCTTCACCAAATAGCGCTCACAATCCAACAAACCGAAAACACATAAGCTCAACAGTTTCAGGCACACAGTGTTGAAGACTAATACATACTGGAGATAACCATTACTGTAGCCAAATCTCTCCGTACAAGTACAGATCTCAATACTGAAGACAACACAATACAGCTCAAAATCCCAGAACACTACCACAACTACACAGACTTCTTCAATGACTGGCATAACATTCCAAGAAAGAGTACCACGATATGCGTAATTAACACAACAATCGCATTAGGGATTCGCAAACTACTCACTCAGACAACAACTCGGCGAACTACTGGATGTCGAGAAAACTCACAACAAACAGGTCTTGATAGACAACAGAACAGAATCAAGAACCATACACTACAGTATACTCAGAATACTTGGAATTAGACAAACAACACTACAGTAACGACACAGACCCCCCAGACAGACAGTCTGGTGATTCCACGAATCGTTACCAGCGTGTCTCTTTTTCATTGCTTTATATAAAGATTACAACCATCTTGTAACAACCTTTCGCTCGTGCTGAATCTAAAAAGATTCAGTTTTATAAAAATGCCAATCCGACGGCCGACTAACAGTGGTATCGCCCCGAGTGGTATCGCCTCGAGTGGTATCGCCCAGAGTGGTATCACCGAGAACATTCTAAGCCTTTCTAAGGGAAAATTTAGAGGTAATTGAGGAGCCAATTGTGGACTAGTGGGGAACCAAGATAGCCCCAGGGGAGTGAATGAACTTGAGATCAGGATGGGTGCTAAGTAGCCAGAGGAGTGTTATTTCATCGATAGGAAGTGCAACACAAGCAAGTCATCATTCTATCTATTTTGACACCTCTAGTGACTCGGAAGAAGAGATACCAATGGCTTCAGAAGACATGCAAGGTTCTCTCCCTAGGGGAAACTTCATGTCCCCAGTAGAGGGGGAATACCGTACCTCTCTGCAATATGTGTCTACTAATTCCCAGGAGATCCCCATCTACCTGGATGGCTTAAATAGAGTAGTGGCCAGGATGGTGAATTCCACTAACTTTGTGATAGTGCCAACACCTACAATCAAGTATGAAGGAGGAGTGTACATGGGCAAGCTAGGTCACATCTACGTGGTAACAAAACACCCAAATCGGATCAACGAGAGAGGAGGCTGGAAGGACAAGGGAACTCAAGAAGACCGGACCCTGAAGAGTTAGTAACTACACCCAGAGGCAAATCAATAGTAACTCGAGTCTTGAGAGGAGATTTGATACCTCAAGATGATTACCTACTAGAGCTCTACTTGATCCATGGATCAGACCTATTGTTACAAACTGACTCACCCACACGAGGACAAGAGGAAAGCCCATGACCTTCTATGAGTTAAAAGATCCGGAAGAAGAGTCTAGAGTCACATACCTAGACAAGAAACGAAGAAGGTATTGGCGAGTTGATACCATTGATAGGGCTCAATTGAAGTATATGGGGTTGCTTGTATTCCCTCTATGGGAGCAAGAAACTACCTCTCAAATCCCTTTGGGACACAACAGGAGTCAGAAAATACAATGTCGCGGCAGACAAGCCATCGGAGCATTCCAAACCAAACCCATGTGGAATTCACAATGCCACGGTTGCAATCACACAATCAAACTCACCCAGGACTAGGCAACCAACATCAACCACTAGTGAGGCCAAGACCACCATTAGGAGTGCAGTCGGGAATGCCTCCAGTTAGACCAGCAATTCCCGTAATGCCTAGACCACCCGAACCCATAAGAAGGCTAAGACTGATTCAAGTGGCTAAGTGTATGAGAAATCATTATGATGGGATTGGAGAACCTTAAGATCACATAGCTGAATTTAAACAAGTTCTACGGGCTGAACAAGTGGATGATTTCTTTGCAAAGTATGAGTCCTTTGGACTTACTCTCACAGGAACGACTTTGACCTAGTTCCAGCCATTGGATCCCAATCAATTTGGAGACATTGAGCGATTCTTTCAGGAGTTCATTGGGAAATTCACTAAGAGAGGAATTAAACACAAATCTTCCTCTCTAATCCATAGCTTCAAACAAAACCCAAATGAAACGGTGAAAACTTCTGCTCGGAGGTTCAATCAATATGTTGGTAGATGCCCACTAACAAAAAGACCCACACAACAAAAAATGATGTCATTATTCTTAGACGGACTGACGAACGGGACCTTGAGAACTTTAGTCTATGTGAAGAGGCTACAAACATTGAGGGAATGTCTTCAAGAGTGTATTGACCTAAAGGACAACCTAGCTGATGACCTCAAAAGTACACCAAGCCCTATGAAATCAGAAGACACCAGAAGTACAATGACATCCAACTCTAGTAACGTAGAGGAGTTAGTAGAGCTGGTAGCCAAGAAGTTAGGAGTTCAGGAGAGTGGAACTACTAGTATCCACCCATGAGAATACCCATGTTGCGAAGATGCAGCCTATGTGGAGGAGACCATCCTACTCACATGTGCGTAAGAGGAGGAATAGGCTTGCCTCAAGCCTACCCTTACAATAGATAGCCACATCAGGGAAGCGCTCTATATTGCCATATAGAACAAAAATACACTAATCATACCACTGAGAATCATCCTTTCAACAAGCAGCCATGACCCTCAAACCAACCTCCCTATAGGCCATATGGATACCCACCTCGAGAGCCAGGAAGGGAGATCCCAAGATACAATCCCTATCCAAGACCACAAGTGACACCTAGGCCATATGAGCAAGGGAAATATGCACAACCTCAGCCAATGTTAGGACAAGAACCGCCATTTCCACCGAATGTAGTACCAGTTAAATATGCTCAACCAGAGGAAAATTTGGAGAGAGCGATAGTACCAGCATCACCATTAGCCAGTACAGAATCAACGAACCCAGGATACGAGCAAGCCAAAGGAGATTACTATCCCTATGACACCAATATGATGGAGTACGAGCAAGCTTATGACCCGCAATACTATGGATACGAGGGATATGACAATGTCTATGGACGAGAGTTGGCAACACTAATGTACACTACAACCAAAGAACCAGCACCCATGCGACCACCCATCAGATCACCCATGCCAAAAGGACCATGCTATAGATGTGGAGGAGATGACTTTATAAGAGAATGCACTCGGTCATACAACCCACCACCCCCTAGGATGTGGGAAGGGTATTGTAATGATTGTGGGAAGGAACACCTCTTTAGAGATTGCCCAAAGAATCCCAATAAGACTCATGACACTGCACCTATTAATGTGATCGAAGTAATTGAAGCGACAGGAAGTGACAAGGAATACACAGTCCCATTGAAGGCAATCACACGAGCACAAGCGAAAGGACAGGAAAGAAAACGAGTAGAATTGGAGGAAGAACAGAGTAAAACCCTAGAACCTAGAGTACAAGTAGTGGAAGATTCGAAAGACCCACTTGAGAATATTCAATCAATGAAAAGCCAAAAGTGGAAGGATAGGAGGGAAAAACTCAAGGAAAAATGGATGAAAACTAAAAATAAGGAAGACAAGAAGGACACAAGAGGAAATAAGAAACCTAAAGAACCTGAAACTCAAGAGGAAATTCCTGTTGCACCACAGACACTAAAACCAGAGAAGCCAGGATCAATTCTAGCAGACCCAAGACCAGACGATTTAGACATGTGGTTGAAAGCTTACCAAGCTAGAATCCTGAATGGACCAAACATCGAGCAGCATGAGAAATCTTACCCACAAGGAGAGTTAGAAAAGGAGAGATTAGCGATATGTAGAAAACTCATAGAGGTGGCTCAAGCCACTCTAGAGAAGACTATCCTAGTCCTGTCTGAGATGAGAATATCCGATAATCAATACAATGATTTTCTTAAAACCAAGAACTAGAAACCAACAGAGAGGATGAGAAGGAAGAACCGATGAATACCCAGAACAAGCCCACATCCATAGTCCCTGATTTAGAGGTTGATTGGCCAAAAGAGTTGTGGACTAAAATTTGAGAAGATCAATGGAAAAATAATGGAGTTGCAAAACCGCCTTTTGAGGAATTAGATGTGGAAGACTATCAACCAATGCCAAACATGGAGGAAATATATGAAGAAGTTTCGAGGTTAGACCGAAATAGGGAAGAAGCACAGAGCATTTCCACCCTACCAAACTACATGGGAGAATATGAGAAGGAATCCATGATCTTCCGTGCTCCCACAGTACGAGGAAAAGAAAAGGAGTCATCAGATAAGACCTCACACAATCTAGTAGAACTTTAAAAGAACAAAGTACAATGTCAGTTGACTATGGAAGAATTACTTCGTGTCAAACCACAAATATGGTAACAATTAGCGGGACAGATAAAGTTAGATCAGGAGAAGAACGAAAAGGAAAGCAAGGAAATGGAAAACCCCTCTACTATACAAATTCCGATGGATAAGGTTGGAGAATTTAGCGAAGGATATGAGGGCAACACATGTTTACCCCTCATGTACAATGGATACATGACCAAGGCCATACTTGATACAGGAGCGGGAGTAGGCATCACCAGCAAAGAGATTTGGAAGAAATGGGGAAAGCTAGCCCTACAACCAACTCGTATGAAGCTTCAATTAGTAGATGGCCATGTCGAGAAACCCCTGGGAATATTGGAAAAAGTTAGATTAACCACTTGTGGAGTCAAGTTTGAGCATACATTAGCTATATGTCAATTTGGAAAGGCAAATAATTATGAAATGATATTAGGATGACCTTCATGAGGCAACTCAAGGTAGTGTAACACTGGGGATGAGACTCATTATACCTTCAACATCAAGGAAACACTACCAAGATAAATTTGCATACATTCGCGTACAGGGATGTACTCCCATTACAATGGAATCCTGTATACAAGGAAGAAGATGATTTGTCTATCCATAGTGTTGGATCAAGTGACCAATGGATGCACAAGGATGCCCAATTATGGATGTGCAAGGAAGCAAAGAGAGAGGATAGAAAACTTCAGTTATGGCCCTTAGGAAATCAAAATTATCGACCTATAGAGGACCCAATGTACATGCCTCAAGTTTTTCCTCATGAAGCATTCGAACTGCATGGTTGGATGGAGATCCTAGCAACCTTGGATGTATGTGTGAATGAAGAAGTATTGACCATGAATGAATGTGGAGATGAAGAAGGCTATGACGTAAGCTTTTACATGGTAGTCCTTCAAGAGTTAGAAGCAAGAAAAGTATTAGAAAAGGAATGGAAGGAAGAATACAAGAGCATAGAGATGGAACCAGAGTTTGACTCAGAGGATCAATACTTAGAGGCCATTCGAGCCGAGGACAAATGTGGAACACCCAAAGTGTTAGCAATCTAAGCAGCCCTTGTAGTCCCAAACCATGAGGAAACCATGAGTAAGACCAAACCACCCCCGGACCTATTTGAAGTCCTAGAACACTTCAAAAGATACGAAGTAGAAGAAAGGAAACAGCCATTCAGATGCCTAAGAGAGAGGCGAGAGAAGGAGAAGCGTATGACAACAAGGAACAGACGAAAAAAATCATAGTGACCATAGAAAATGGAGAAGAAAGATGTACATACATAGGAAAGGATGTGTCACCTGAGGAGGAGGGAGAATTGATAAGACTGATTCGAGACTATCGAGATGTGTTTGCATGGACCTAGAAGGATCTCAAAGGTGTGGAACCCTCCATTTGTTCTCACAGAATACCAATGACACCTGATGCAAAACCATCAAAGCAATGCCCTTACACTTATAATGATGTCTATGTAGCAAAAATTAAAGAAGAAATAGACGGGCTATTAGCAGCCGGATTCATTTATGAGATAGAACATACCAAATGGGTGTCACCATTAGTAGTGCCCAAAAAGAATGGAAAACTGAGAGTGTGCATTAATCTAAAGAAAGTCAATGCAACCACAATCCGTGATAGCTACCCATTACCTATCACCGATCACCTATTGGAAAGAATTGCAGGCAAAGAAGTCTATAGCTTCTTGGACGGATTCTATGGATACAACCAATTCGCTATCGCTACTGAGGACCAACATAAGACCGCATTTGCAATTGAATGGGGAGTCTATGCTTTCAGAGTGATGCCTTTTGGACTCACTAACACCCCTACTACTTTGCAAAGGTTGATGTGTCACGTTTTCAAAGAATTCCTAAGGAAGAGTATGGAAGTATACATAGATGACTTATGTACATACTCAGATCGAAGACAGGAACACATTCCAGAGTTGTGAAGAATATTTGAGAAATGTCAACAATATAGAGTATGTCTGAATCCTAAAAAGTGCATTTGTATGGTAAGACAGGGAAAACTTCTAGGGCACATCGTATTTAGGAACGGAATATCTATGGATGAAGACATGATCAAAGTAATTCTAGAACTTCAAAGACCAAAAAAGAAGTGCAAGCATTTATGGGTCATTGTGGATACTATCACCAATTCATCCACATGTACGCTATAATTGCCAAGCCATTGTATGGGTTTTTGACTCAATTCACATGGACAAACGAATGCAAGAAAGCATTTAATGAACTAAAAAAATGACTTAGCACGACACCTATTTTGAAAACACCCAATTGGAACAAGCCCTTCCATATTCATGCGGACGCTTCCTATTACGCAATAGGATGCATTTTAGCTCAACCAAAAGATGAGGGAAAATTGGACCATCCTATTGCCTATGCAAGTAGACAACTGAATCAAGCCAAAAGAAACTATACAACTACGAAGCGAGAAGGCTTAGGGATGGTGTACGCTGTCAAGAAATTCAGACACTACCTGTTAGCCAACAAGTTCAAGTTCTTCATAGATCATCAAGCCTTATTGTACTTAGTCAATAAGCCTTGCAACACGGGAAGATTGGTGAGATGTTTTCTGTTATTAATGGACTTCGATTTTGAGGTAATTGTAAAAAAAGGAAATACCTACGTGAGAGCCGATCATCTCTCTAGGTTAACACATGGAGAACCACCGAGTGGAGTACTCGATGATTCGCTAGACACTTACCTGTTCAATTTGGAAGTATGTCCTAAGTGGGCAGAAAAAGTAATTCCAATACTCACTCATGGACCACAACATTCAATTAACAGGGGAAGTAGAAAGTAAATTCTACAATCACCTAACTTACACATTATAGCAGGAAGTTTGTATCATAAAGAACCCAGCAATGTATTGTCTAGATGTGTAGAGGAAGTCGAACATAAGAACTTAATTGAACAAGTGCACTGTTGGCATACAATTCATACAAAGATCATATAGGCACAACGGAGCAGTCATGCACAATACGACAACAAGGCCCAATCATTTATTTTCCATAAACTATTTCCAACTCAAGTGATTTTCATCACTACACACACATTGTAAATCCCATTTTTGGTAGAATAGACTCCATTTTGCTCAAGCCGAGGCATCCTTGAGCTTAAGGAGTATTAGAGTTAGCTCCGTACCAATTTTCATAATTTTTAGACTCCGTTTGAGCCCTCAAATAGGCTCTAGAACCTAATTTTTAACTAGGTCAGACACTAGGTCTAGACAAGGCCAAAGCTAGTCAAAAAACAATAAAAAGAGCTAGAGAGCTCATTTTTGAGGTTAGCTTGTTAGTGATTTGAGCTCATGTAAGAGAATTTTTGACTAACGCAAAGGACTCCATTGTTCCTCTCTTTGTTCTTGCCTTGTGTGCGCGTGTGTGTGTATGTGTGTGCATGTTTGTGTGCTTCTCACTCACGCAATTGTGCCTTCACTTGCTCATAGTCTTCATACTAGTCCTCACGTCTCCACGGATTGACAATTATGAGGTGGATCTCCTCACATTGGTACTTTCCATTGTGCTAGAGTGACACCAAATTTGGCGCCATTGTCGGGGAGAGAGCTTCTAGGACGAGCGTGTGATGGTAAGACGTAGAGTTGAGACATTGGAGTCATAGGTAATATCCTTTCTTTTCCTTATCTTTCTTCATTTTTTCTTGTTTTTTGCTTCACTATTATCACCATCATCATCCTCACCATCTCCCACCTCCATCTCCACCTTCACAAAAGTTTTAGTTCTCGGTCATATTCCACTCCCCACCTTATTTCCCTCATTTCACTTGTGAGAGAGAGCGAGAGAGAGCTTGCATGTTATCTATTTTTGTGTGTTTTTTGAGCTTTTGCTGCACGTTCTAGCTGTACCACCATCTCCAGCAGCTTTCGTAGGTAGGACAAAACTCTGCACAGGTCCCGAGAAGACGACCTCTATCTATCACGACAGACAGAAAAACCTAGTATTTTTTGAATGCATGCTTGGCATGATAACCTATACCATTTGAGCACTCCAAATCACTAGAAGTTTCAAAAGAATTTGCATTTTTTTAGTCTCATCACGATAGATAGTGTGTATTGCAACAGACACCATCTATCACGACAGACAGCATCTATCGCGAAAGACACTGTCTATCGCGACAGACAAGACCCCACGATAGACCCCGTCTATTGTGACAAACCCGTCTATCGCGCCAGACCCGTCTATCACGACAGACAGGACCCCACGATAGACCCCGTCTATCACGACAGACCAAAACTACAACAGATGACAAACAGCATCTATCACGACAGACACTGTCTATCGCGATAGACAGAACCACAACAGACGACAGACTCAGTCTATCGCGATAGACACCCGTCTATCGCGACAAATACCCATCTATCGCGACAGGCACCCATCTATCGCGACAGACAGGACCCCACAATAGACCCCGTCTATCGCAACTGACCCATCTATTACGACAGACCCGTCTATCGTGACAGACCAAAACCAGACAGACGACAAACAGCGTCTATCGTGACAGACACCGTCTATTGCGATAGACAGAACCACGCCAGACGCCAGACTGAGTCTATCGTGATAGACACTCGTCTATCGCGATAGAAAGGACCCCACGATAGACCCCATCTATCGCAACAGACATCGTCTATCATGACAGACAGCCCCACATGACAGTCAGTGTCTATCGCGATAGACACCGTCTATCGTGATAGACAAGCATTTTTGGTAAAAAATAAAGAGGTAATTTTTTTTTAATTTGGGCTAAAATTTGGGCATATTTTCATATTCAATCACCCATACCATTACAAAGGCCTTAGAAAAATGCACTAAACTCCTGAAAGGTCCTGATTGTCTGTTTTAACCCCCTACACCCTGTCTCGAGAACACTGCATTGACTTGGTTTCAACCACTTCACCAAGATCAGTACAGAAATATAGACCAACTTCTTGAATCATTCATCATTGAGTTCTCTAAGAGTGGCATTAGGCATAACACATCTTCCTTGATATATAGCTTCAAGCAAATACCCCAAGAGATAGTGAGGCTCGCAGGAAGAAGATCTAGGCAACACCTAGAGAGATGCCCTGCTCCACAGTTACCCACTCCAGCCAAACAAGTGGCCTTATTTCTAGACGGATTGTTAAGTCCCAAACTGAGATCATATGTGTACTTGAAGGACCCTAGATCCATAGAAGAATGTGTACGCATGTGCATAGACATTGAGGATAATCTAGGGGAGGAATTAGAGCTCTCAAAGATCTATAAAGATTCAGATAGTTCTACAAGCCTCACTGTAGCTCAAGTGTAAGCACCACCTCCTTTACTTGTCAATCCGCGGAGACGTGAGGACCGGTATGAAGACCACGAGCAAGTGAAGGCACAAGTGCGTGAGTGAAAGCACACAAACATGCACACACATACACACACACGCGCACAAAGTAAGATCAAAGAGAGGAACAATGGAAAGCTTAGATTGCAAAGAGTTCTCTTACCAAAGTTCTATTCTCTGACAAGCTAACCCCCAAAAATGAGCTCTCTAGCTCTTTTTATAGTTTTTTGACTAGTTTTGGCCCTGTCCAGACCTAGTGTCCGGCCTAGTTAAAAATTAGGTTCCAAGGCTTATTTGAGGGCTCAAACGAAGTCTAAAAATTATGAAAATTGGTACGATGGTACTTCTAATACTCCTCAAGCTCGAGGACTCCTCGGCTTGAACAAAATGGAGTTACTAAAAATAGATAATGGTATTTACAATGGTTTTTAGTGATGAAAATCACTATTTTTGTAGGGGATTCTTCTGAAAATTTGACATACACTTCTTGGAGCTCCCTACTTGCTCCCTTTCCTTGTGTGTCCACCTTTTGATGTGCTTCCATGCTTTGTCCTTGACTTTGAGCTTCAACACTCCCCCCCCTCTCGAGTCTGTTGTCCCTGACAGACCCTTGTTGGAAGGGCTGTTCTATGTAGTGCTTTGAGAGGTGGTGTCCATCCGTTGTATGAGCTGGTTCCTTGGATTCCAGCAAGAATGTGTCGTTGTGAGCTTTCAAAACTGCAAGTTGCTCAAAAGAGGTTGTCAAGAGTGATTTGGAGCAACTACTGGCTTGAATTTGCTTCCGAGATATGGATGTTCTTCCCATGACGTCCGCTAGCTCTTCCAAAGATGATGGTGAGAGCAGTCATGCCAACTACTCATAACCCATAATGAATGATGGGTAAGTGTGTTCGTGCCTGGGTTGAGAAAAGTATGTGCCTTGTGCACGGCCTTGTAATGTAGCCCTACGCATGCTTACTTGGAAAATGCATTGGAAGAAGTATGGTGCAAAAATTGCGGGTCTTGAGCTAAGTGCTCAAGGGTATACTGACGAAGAGGTTTCCTAAACTATCATGGTTATGGTGTTTCCAGAGTAAAGATACTTACCATGGAGAAGGTTGATGGATGTTTGTCTCTTCGTGTTGTACACTCGGCCTTTGGGATGGAACATTGTTGATGAATGTCCATGTTGATTGTCCACTGATGAGATCTTTTGAGTGGTGGATCCTCTCTCCTCTTTTCAAAGCAACATTTGTCAAATACTGAGAATTGAATTGCTTTATATTCCTTGGCAAGCAACATCGGGTAACTACACCAAGCTGAGTTTCACATATTCGCTTTAGCTCACCATATGCAGGAGTCTTCTCCTCCAGAACTACCTTTTGCAGATATCTCCTTGGATGCTCTGGTACATGAAGTAGTTAAGCATCACTCAAGTTGTGGACCTTCAAGCTCTTCATTCCTACCATGGTAAGAGAAAATCATAGTTGTAGATGCCATGTTCATGCCAAATGCTTGTCATCTACCAGATAAGGCAGCAATAATCTCACTGCTGGCCGAGACACACTTCTATCCAACTTGATAAATGCCTAGTAATCAACAGTTCCACCTTCAACTAAGCATGACTCATTCATGTTTCATAAGCCAAGCCTAGGAACAAGCTCTCTCCCACTTTTCTTTCTCCCTTTTTTTTTTTTTTTTTTTTTTTGAGGAAAAGTATATCACAAAACAAGAACACAAAAGTTAGTATCAATAGAAATGTTTGACATATGTCACTGTGCTCTTGTGCATGGGATTCTCAAGTGTGTCTATGCACGGCCGTGTAATGTGGCCCTATATTAATGCATACTTTGGAAATGCATGACCTCAATGGTGCAAAAGACAGGGTTGTGCAAGGAGCACATGGTTGTTGCTCGTTGGAGGCTTTCGATGTTATTTGCGGAGGTCGATGCCGACCTTGGTGGAGGTATCCATTGAGTCTCGAACTGATGTAATCCTCCTTATTGGAGTCCATTTTAGAACATCATTTGGCACTGTAGAGGTCACTTCAAGCGTCTTTCTCTTTGGATGCTTTCTGAACTGTGGTATCCACTGTGGTTGACGCTTTGGTTCGGTGGAGGCTACTTGCACTTTTGGCTTCCAAACCCATATCCTTTTTGCATGTCTTCCTACTAATGTTGAACAGATGATTTGATCTTCCTTTGGTCTCTGTACGTGGTTCTTACCCTTTTCTCTTTTTGGCTTCTTTGTTGAAACCTTTTGCATGTGGGAGAACAAAGGTTGTTGTGGATGTAGGAGCTTCTTAGGTACCCACATCTGTAATTGCCCTTGTTGAGCTGCAGCTAACTTCTTAGGCACCCAAACTTGTTGGATACCTTGTGATTGAGCTTGTCTGAGCTGCTTCCTTCGTCTTCTGGCCTGGTTGCTCTGCATGGATGGAATTTGTGGGGGCAAGGCTGGTGGTTGCTCTCCTTTGCGTACCCATATCTGCTTCATGCTCGGAACTGCTTTTTTATCGAATGGTGTCTTTCTATTTGATGTAGTAGTTGTCGTGAACGGTTGTGTTTGCTTGTGTGGTGGACTCACTACTGTGGCTACTTGATTCTTTGGAGAAGAAGAAAGATCCACCCGCCTTTGAACCTGGTCTTCCACGATTGACTCCTTCTGCATCATAGAGCTTTTGACACATACAACATCTTCTTTCATATAATTAGTCTTGGAAGAACTAAGAGAGTGTGTGGTGTCATGATTTAGGAGCATGCAGTTCTCTAATTCTAATGTAATGCATTGTTCATGTACCCAAACTTGAAGAATTTGACTTCTTAGGTTTAAGTTATTTGCATGGTCATAGATCCAATCTTGACCCAAGACAAGTGGTTCTGTAAGGTTCTCATCTTGACATACTAGTGCTTTGACTTTCATTGGAACATCTTGAAGGTAGATGGGAAGTTCCACCTCGCCCAAACAAGGGGTTTCCACACCTCCCAATCCTATGAGATAAGCTTCTATGGGATTGATTTTCAACCCCAAGTCTTGGCAGTAGGAAAGTCTAACTGCACTACTTGCTGCACCTGAGTCAATCAATGCTTTCACCGTCCTTGCACCCTTCCCTTGTCCTATCTCTATGGTCACAAAGGGTCTTCGGTCAATGACCTAAGAAGTCGCTATGCGTGACTTTTGACACATATCCATGTGATATTTTGGGGCTTTTGAGTTGACTTCTAGGCCTAATTGCCTTAACTTATTTCGCCTAATACGCTCTCTGGCCTCTACCTGTGCTTCTTCTCTCACTCTTAAATCTTCATCTTTTCGCTTCTTAGCAGTGTTGAGTCTCATTAGCATATCCTCAGTAAGAGGTTCTTGATATAGCTTGACTCTACAGCCACTAATATAGTTTGGCAAGATATCTCCTTCTAGCGTGGCCAACTGAACTGCACCACTAGTGGAAATTCTATTAATGATCATGGGTCCGTATCCTCTTTTTTCCAACTTACGGGCATGTTGTTTTAGTGTGTATACCAACACTAGATCCCCCTCTTTCAATCCCTTATCCTTGATGTGTGCATCAAAGTATGCCTTTTGCCTCTTCTTTGCAGCGTAGATGCCTGCTGCCGCTCGTAGCCTCGTCTCACCCAAGCGTTTGAGATCAAAGATCCTAGAGGACAATTCATGCCCATTCCACTCATACTCTTGTGCTACTTTTAAGGCAGGGATTAAGAAATCTAATGGTAGCACAGCGTTCTGTCCGAAGACCATCTGAAATGGGGTGGCGTTGAGTACTGTTTTGTAGGCAACTCGATAAGCCCAAACAGCATGATGAAGTTGTTTGTCCCAATCAGAGCGTTTATTATTTACCAGTTTTGTCAATACGTTAAAGAGGATCTTATTGGTACTCTCGGCTTGTTCGTTGGCTTCTGGGTGATAGGGGGCAGATTTCTTATGTATCACCAAGAATTCTTGGAGAAGATTTTCAATGACTTCATTCAAGAAGTGTGTGCCTCTATCGCTCACCAACTCTATTGGTAGTCCATATCTCGTGAACACATTCTCGAATAAGAACTTAGCCGTAGTCTGAGCATCATTCTTTGTTGTGGTTTTGACTTCTACCCACTTTGTAAGGTAATCTGTGGCTACAATGATGTACTCTGCATGGGAGTTTCTAGCTGGGGGGTTAATAGGACCTATGAAGTATATGCCCCACTTCGAAAATGCACGTCCTCCCATCATTGGCCTCAAGGGCATCTCGTCTTTTCTCACTGGATATTGTGCACGTTGGCATGTGTCACATTTCTTCACATAGGTATGTGCGTCCATATGAAGAGTGGGCCACCGAAGTCCTTAGAATAGAATGGTCTTGATCACTCGGTCAGGACCAAAATGTCCACCTGCAACACCACTGTGGGCAGTCTCTAAGACCTTTAAATAGTCTGATTCATGAACGCATAGTCTTAAGTAACCATCTTTGCCTCTTCGGTATAGGTTGTCCCCTACTAAGGCATAGCCTTGAGCCTCTTGCTCCATGCTTCGTCTTCTTGCTAGACTAGCCTCTTTGGGTAATCTTCCCGATCTCATAAACTCTACCAATGGAGCACTCCAATCTGGAATTAATGACACTTGATAAAGGGTCGCATGCTCCACTGGGGGTCTCTCTCTGCACCTTGGACAATTCTTAATCCACTCATGTATTTCTTTGTCCATGCTAGGCCAATACACTCCTAAACGCTTTAGATTCTGCAATTATCGTTGTTTGGAATAGTGATTTCCTAGCATTCCTTCATGGGCTTGTTGCAACCAACTACTATGTTCATCATCCTCCACACAACAAGCTAATACACCCTCAGTATCTTGTTTGTACATGCTTCCTGCTAATATGTGATATTTTTGTGATTTTACAATTTCTTCTTGTGATGTTTTCACATTCTTATTTGTAGGGCCAAAGGTTAGGACTGGTACCAACTTATTTGCCCATTTAGGAACAACTTCTAAATTGAACAGATAAGCATCGGGTAATTCGTCAGACACTCCTTGCGGTGACTCTCCTGAAGTGATGCGAGAAAGGTGATCTGCCCGAAGGTGGGTTCTACCTTTCCTGACAACAACTTCAAAGTCATATTCCATTAGTAAGAGGAACCATCTTACTAAGCGTCCAGTATTGCAAGGTTTATTGACCAAATATAACAAAGCTTGATGATCAGTGAAAAACTTGAACTTGTTGGCCAATAAATAGTGTCTAAACTTCTTCACAGCATATACCATGCCTAAGCCCTCTCGCTCAGTTGTGGTATAGTTCCGTTCAGCTGTAGTGAGTTGTCTACTAGCATATGCTATGGGCAAATCTAAGTTTCCTTCACTTGTGGGTTGTGCTAGCACACATCCTATGGCATGATTGGATGCATCCACATGGACATGGAATGGTTTATTCCAATCAGGAGTGGCGAGTATTGGTGCCGTGCACAAACGTTTCTTCAGTTCGTTGAAAGAATTCTCGAATTCGTCGTTCCACTCAAAATTAGACAACAAGGCATAAAGGGGTCTAGCTATGATCGCGTACATGTGGATAAACCTACGGTAGTATCCACAATGGCCCATAAAGGCTTGTACCTCTTTAATATTCCTTGGCCTTGGTAGCTCCGCTATGGCTCGTACCTTATCTTCATCTGTTGAGATTCCATTCTTAGAAACAATATGACCTAAGATTTTACCTTGACGCACCATAAACACACACTTTTTTGGGTTCAGACACACTCGATATTCTCTACACTTGTTGAAGATTTGTCTGAGCTCAGGGATGTGAAACCTTCTTTCTTGGGAATGAGCACATAAATCATCCACATACACTTCTAAGCTCTTTCGCAAGAACTCTTTGAAGACATGACACATGAGCCTTTGGAATGTTGCAGGTGCATTGGTGAGCCCAAATGGCATCACACGAAATGCAAAGATTCCCCACTCTGTAGCAAAAGCTGTTTTGTGTTGATCTTCTGGGGCAATGGCTACTTGATTGTAACCTGAAAATCCATCAAGGAAGCTATAAACTTCCTTGCCTGCAACACGCTCCAATAGGTGTTCTGTGATTGGAAGTGGATAACTATCTCTAATCGTAGCGGCATTAACTTTTTTAAGGTTAATACACACTCGCAACTTCCCGTTCTTCTTGGGTACCACAACAATGGGGGACACCCATTCGGTATGCTCAATCTCATAGATGAATCCAACTTCAATCAACCTATCAATTTCTTCTTTTATTTTGGCTGCATAGGTATCATTATATGTGTAGGGCTTCTGTTTGGTGGGCTTAGCATCAGCGGTCATGGGGATAGTATGAGAGCAAATTCTTGGATCTACCCCTTTCAAGTCTCTATAGTGCCATGCAAACACATCCCTATATTCCCTTAATAGAGCTATGAGCTCCATTTCTTCTCTTGCACTTAGGTCATCTCCTATATATGTGCATCTCTCTTCGTTCTCTTCAATGGTCACTACAATCTTCTTGGTCTTTTCTTTATTATCATATGATTCTCCTATGATGGCCTCTCTCTTAGGCATTCGTACCAAAATTTTGCGGTCGTCAACTTCATATTTCTTGAAGTTTTCTGGTACTTCAAACAATGATTCCTCCTCTTCTTGTTTCACTGCTTTTCTTTTCTTTTTCTTTTGACTACTCTCACTTCCATCCTTTGAGTTTACTGTTTTAATACTTGTGAGAGGTTCTTCTTCTTTCTGGGTGAACACTCCTATATCTTCTAGATAGTGCTGCTCTGAGTTAAAGCAACTATCCATCACAATAGACTCCAAATCATCGTCATTCTCTTCTTCTTCTATGACTTCACTAGGGTCACATTCTTCTAGCAAGGGTTGACACATGAACACTGAGATATCATAACCCTCCTCATCACAATGAGGTGTCCACTGTTCCTCATTGACAGCAATGTCCATGGTGGCTAAGATTTCTGGCCAGCCATGAGGCTCAAACTCCTCATCTAGAAAGATCATCGGTGTGTAAGCTGGGTCTCTAACTGGTCTACCTCCTAGCGAAGTTCCTTCTTCTCTTGCCTTTAAACGTTTTTCCTCTTCCTTTGCGACCTTGCACATCCACAAATGAGTATCTTCATGTAGCCATGATGGATCAGATGAACTTTCAGAATGCACAGAGATGGAATCTTCTCTCGCTTTGTGGATAGAATTCCACTGTAGGGGTGGTACATCTCTGAAGGTGTAATCCTTCAAATTGACCTTGGTGGTGACCCCTAAGTGCTGTAAGTACAAGGAGTTAGTTCCCCAATCCTGTACTATTTGCAATTGTCGTAGGAAGGGTCTTCCTAGGATCATCTCATAGACATTATTTTTCTCAAAGTCACATATAGCAAATGTGTGCTCAAACTCTACACCACAAGTGGTTAGAGTGATCCCTTCTAGCAATCCTAGAGGTCTTTCAAAATGACCATCAGCCATTTGAAGCTTCATTCTAGTTGGTCTTAATGTGGGCTTGCCCCATTGCTTCCACAAGGAGGTGGTCGCAATAGCAACACCAGCACCTGAATCTATGATTGCTTTGGTTGTGTAACCTTGGTAGGTGATTGGAAGATAAGTATTACCTTCTTCACCCTCACACATGTCCCCTATTTTGTCTGTTGGTGCATACCAATCACCAATTGAAGGCTTGGAAGATCAAATGATGAAGGAAGAATCAATTCCTAAAGTGTGGAAGAAGATTACAATCAGAGGACAAAAGAAGTGTACACATATGTACATTAGCATAGTCATAGGTGACTTAGATCTTTTGTTCAGTAAGAATTATGTACAAATTATCTATAAATACCTTGAGAAAAGTCGGGGCATGTATGAGAGCTTATGTGACAATAGTTAGAAGTCAAGAATGAGGGAGATAGAAGTCATGAGATAGAGGAAAGTGAGTTTATGTTAGCTCTCATCACTCAGTTGTATTTTCTCTGAGTAAATGAAAAATTTTGCGCCCGATGTTTCTGTGTGTTCTCCTTCTACAGTAGATCAATTGTGGAATGCTTTTGTACAAGTCTAAGTTGAGAGTTGCTTGATCTCTGTGCAAAGTTTTCAGCTTCCAATTGTAATCAGGCTGAGTGAATTAAGTGTAGGAACATTCATATGTGAAGCATGTTCACTAGTTCCTAAAACAGGCGCAGATTTCGAAGTCAATGTTTTGGTCATTTCTCCTAGCACAGTGTAAAGTTTTGCATGAGTGAGGGCTTAATCTTTAAGTTGGAAGATAAGCTACTTATGTCTAGAAGCATTTTGTAAAACGGGTTCTATTCGAGGAGAACCAAGTCTTAAAAGTTACAGGTGTAAAGTCGACTGTTTTGGATAACAGTTTCTGACATAGGTAACTTGTGAAATCAATTTCTCAAGTTATACTTAATCTTTTGGAGTAATTCAACTTGGAATAGTTGCGCAATCTCTAGGAGATGATTCGTACAAAGTTTCATCAAAAACTTTACAGATTTGATAGGTCAATGTGAATGAACAATGCAGTAGACTTTTCTGTATATCATCTTCTTCACAGATTTGTTAATTTCTGATAAGTTAGCAATTGATCCTCTAAATTAGTGAAGTGTTTGACTTGCTCTTGGTATAGAGGTGCTCTAATCACAAGAGTAAGTTGTTCTTTTGGAGATTAACATTCTCCATCAGTGGTATCAGAGCAGGAGACATCAATTTGAAGGAAAGGAGGATCCCGACTGCTGCAGATTCAAGAGATTCAACATTTGAAGGATCAAGAAGTGAAAGCTTGGAGTCAAAGCTTGAGGAGAAGATTATTTGACATCAAGAAAGGCAAAAGGAGTTCAATTCGAAGTAAAGGTACATACATTGTTTGTAAAGCTTGAAGATTTCAATATACAGGTGGATACAAGATGGGAGAAAGCTTGCAGATTGATAAGCTAGATAGGGAGAACTATCCAGCATGGTCCATGAGGATGGAAGCACACCTCATGAGCAAAGATCTTATATCATTTATTACAGGAGATGAAGAAAAACCAGAATTTGCAGATCCAAGTATTCCTACTAGGGAAGAACTTGCAATGTTGAAGACTTGGATGAGAAAGGATGCTCAAGCAAGGAGTATCATCTACATGGCTGTAAATGATTACCTTTTACCTCACATCAGAGGTTTAGAAAGTGCTACAGATGTTTGGAATGCCTTGGAAGAGCATTTCCAAAATACAACTAAGTCAAGGAAGTCCTCACTATGGGCTGAGTTCACAACTTTCAAGAAGAAGAGCTCACAATCAATTTCAGATTATGTGGCAAGGATGAAAGATATTGCAAATAGCTTGGGAGCAGTGGATGAAGACATTGAAGAAGAAAAGTTGGTAAGACAAATACTTACAGGTCTAAGAGGTGATGAGAAGTGGAAGCCTTTTATCTTGTCCATAGAGTTGTCACTTGATCACTTTACTCCTGACCTTAATCAATTGCTAGGACACATGCTAACCTTTGAGCAGGATCTTAAAGGAGACAATGATAGAAGTACAAGTCAAGCTATGTACTCCAAAGGCAAGAAAAAGAATGGCAAAGGAAAGCAATCAAATGATGATGAAGGGAATTCAAATCAAGCCAACTTCACAAAAGGGAAGACAAATTTCAGAGGTAAAGGAAGAGGAGGTAAGAACAAAGATAATGCTAAAGCTTGTTGGATTTGTGGCAGAACAAATCATTTGGCAAATGATTGTTGGTATAACAATCAAAGTGGAGGATACAACAATCAGAATTATAGTCAAAGAGGTAGAGGAGGCAGAAACCAAAGAGGCAACTTCAGAGGAAGAGGTGGTAGGACATCATATGGTAGAGGAGGTGGAAGGAACTTCCAATCTCAGTCCTACAACAATAATTATTACAATTATGCAACAGATCAGAAGGATGACATGACTCTTATCTTGAATGCAACTCATGAATCAATGGGAGAAGATCAAAGAGTGTTCTATATTGACTCAGGATGTAGCAACCATCTGAGTGGGAATCTATCCTTGATGACTGATATGGAAGCAAGAGTGAATGGACATACAGTTCAAACAGGTGACAATACCAAACATAAAGTGGAGAGCATTGGATCAGTGAAGACAAAGAGTGGAAGTACACTTCTGAGCAAGGTACTTTATGTCCCTACTATTCCTAAAAATTTGATAAGTGTAGGGCAAATTGTGGAGAAAGGATATGAGGTAAGATTCACAAATGATGGTGTTTATGTACAAGATCCAAATCAGGGATATAGAAACATAATTGCAGGTAAAAAGGAAGGAAGATTGTTCACTCTCAAAGTCCAAGGTAATGTGGGACATGCATTGTTTACCTATGGAGGTCAAAAGGTATCTGAATTAGACCTATGGCATAAGAGGCTAGGTCATTTCAATGAGAGAGCTATAAAGGAGATGTCAAAGAATCAGGTGGTGCTTGGATTGCCAAACATTGAAGGGCAACATATGGTGTACAAGTGTGAAGCTTGTCAATTAGGTAAAGCACATAAAAGTTCTTATAACAAATCAGGGTACAAGTATTCAAACATGCTTGAATTGGTTCATACAGATGTATGGGGTCCCTCAAGGGACTATAGCATAAATGGATCCAGATATTATGTGTTGTTTGTTGATGATGCAACCAGGTGGATTACTTTGTATGTAATCAAGGATAAATCAGAAGTCTTCAAGACATTCAAACATTTCCATGCTTATGCAGAAAGGATCACAGGACAAAAGCTAAAGAGGTTAAGATCAGATGGAGGGGGAGAGTATTTCTCAAAAGAGTTTGATGATTATTTGTGGAATGCAGGTATCAAAAGAGAAGTGACTTGCAGGTACTCCCCTCAACAAAATGGAGTAGCAGAAAGGAGGAATAGGACTCTTGTAGAGTTTGCAAGAGCCATGATGAAGGAAAAGAATTGTCTAAATTACTTATGGGCAGAGGCCATTAACACTGCAACATATCTTGTGAATAGGTTGCCTTGCAAAGCTTTGGATGGAGGAACCCCTTATGAAGCATGGTGGGGTAAGAAGCCTAGTCTTGATCATTGCAAAGTATTTGGATGTATTACATATGCTTATGTTCCTTCACAATTAAGACATAAGCTAGAACCAAAAGCAGAGAAGTATGTGTTTATTGGATATGATGATAGACAAATGGGTTACAGGTTGTGGAGTCCATCCACAAAGCAATTTCTTGTTACTAAAGATGTGACATTTGATGAGCAAAACATGTGGTATACAGGATCACCAAATGAGTATACAGGTGTTGAAGAAGTTCAAAGGAAAGGAAAGGCAAAGGTAAAAGTTTGTGAAGAAATTGTTGATGAAGTTGACTCTAGATGTAGAGTGCAGGATCATGAAGAAGAAGGGCCAAGATTTGATCCAGAATCAAATGAGGCTGAAACTTCAAGAAGTGCAGAAATCAGAAGATCTACAAGAGAAAGAAAAGAGCCTATAAGGTATAGTTATGATACATCTTTCCTAACAACAAAAGATTATGCCTACATTGTGAAAACAGAAGAAGATCCAACTACTTATGAAGAAGCCAAAGGTAAACAGAATTGGGAGAAGGCAATGCAAGAAGAGTATGATGCTCTACTTGAAAATGAAACTTGGGAATTAGTACCAAGACCAAAGAATCAGAAAGTCATTGGATGCAAGTGGGTATACAAAACAAAGAGGTTTGCAGATGGTAAGGTGTCTAGATATAAGGCTAGACTTGTGGTCAAAGGTTATGCCCAAACTTATGGGGTAGATTATGATGAAACCTTTAGTCCTGTTGCTAAGATGTCTACAATTAGGACATTGATTGCTATTGCTACTTGCAAGGGATGGAAATTATCACAATTGGATGTGAAGAATGCATTTCTTAATGGTTATATTGCAGATGAAGTATATATGGAGCAACCAGAAGGCTTCATGGAATCAATTGAATCAGATTATGTGTGTAAGCTCAAGAGAGCTTTATATGGGTTGAAGCAAGCCCCAAGAGCTTGGAATTACAGATTGGTCAAGTTCTTGAATGAATGTGGATTTCAAGCATCAAAGGCAGATAGTAGCTTGCTAGTGAAGGCAAGTGAAAATGGATACATTTACATGTGCATTTATGTTGATGATATTATTGTTACAGGAACAGATGCTCAAGGAATCAATGAACTCAAGAAGCAAATAGAGAAGGAGTTTAAGATAAGTGACTTGGGAAACTTATCTTATTTTCTAGGAATGCAGATTGTGTATACTCAACATGGAGTATATGTTTCACAAGAGAGATACTTGAAGAATCTTCTAGTCAAGTTTAACATGGAAGATTGCAGGACCTCAACCACACCATTGGAGATAAATCATAAGTTAAGCAGGTATGGAGGTGAAGAGTTCAATGATATGAAGAAATATCAGAGTTTGGTAGGTAGTCTAATCTATGCTACCTTGACAAGGCCAGATCTATCATATGCAGTAGGTGTGTTGTCACAATTCATGCATTGTCCAAAGAAGACTCATTGGATTGCAGCCCAAAGGGTACTCAGATATATCAAGGGAACCCTAAGTGAAGGTTTGTATTATGGTTTCACTTCTGACACAAGAATCAAAGTGTTTAGTGATGCAGATTGGGCAGGTGATTCAGATGATAGAAGGTCTACCCATGGATATCTATGTTATGTTGGAGACAAGTTAGTGTCTTGGTGTTCAAGGAAGCAACATACAGTTGCTTTATCATCCACAGAAGCTGAGTATAAGGGAATGGTAGAAGCTGCAAAAGAAGTCGTATGGTTGAAGACCTTGATGAAAAGTTTTGAGACTGATCATAGTACTCCAATAATTTTTGGAGACAATATGAGTTCTTTGTATTTGGCAGCTAACCCTGTTTTTCATGCCAGGACTAAGCATATAGAGATACAGTATCATTTCTTGAGGGAAAAGGTACTAGATAAAGAGATTGAAGTGATGTACACTCCAACAAAAGAACAGGTGGCAGATATGATGACAAAGAGTTTGGATGGACCTAAATTACAAAGGTTCAAAGACATGGCAAGTATCAAGAAGACAGAGAAAACCTCAATTGATGATTGAGGGGGAGCTGTTGGTGCATACCAATCACCAATTGAAGGCTTGGAAGATCAAATGATGAAGGAAGAATCAATTCCTAAAGTGTGGAAGAAGATTACAATCAGAGGACAAAAGAAGTGTACACATATGTACATTAGCATAGTCATAGGTGACTTAGATCTTTTGTTCAGTAAGAATTATGTACAAATTATCTATAAATACCTTGAGAAAAGTCGGGGCATGTATGAGAGCTTATGTGACAATAGTTAGAAGTCAATAATGAGGGAGATAGAAGTCATGAGATAGAGGAAAGTGAGTTTATGTTAGCTCTCATCACTCAGTTGTATTTTCTCTGAGTAAATGAAAAATTTTGCGCCCGATGTTTCTGTGTGTTCTCCTTCTACAGTAGATCAATTGTGGAATGCTTTTGTACAAGTCTAAGTTGAGAGTTGCTTGATCTCTGTGCAAAGTTTTCAGCTTCCAATTGTAATCAGGCTGAGTGAATTAAGTGTAGGAACATTCATATGTGAAGCATGTTCACTAGTTCCTAAAACAGGCGCAGATTTCGAAGTCAATGTTTTGGTCATTTCTCCTAGCACAGTGTAAAGTTTTGCATGAGTGAGGGCTTAATCTTTAAGTTGGAAGATAAGCTACTTATGTCTAGAAGCATTTTGTAAAACGGGTTCTATTCGAGGAGAACCAAGTCTTAAAAGTTACAGGTGTAAAGTCGACTGTTTTGGATAACAGTTTCTGACATAGGTAACTTGTGAAATCAATTTCTCAAGTTATACTTAATCTTTTGGAGTAATTCAACTTGGAATAGTTGCGCAATCTCTAGGAGATGATTCTTACAAAGTTTCATCAAAAACTTTACAGATTTGATAGGTCAATGTGAATGAACAATGCAGCAGACTTTTCTGTATATCATCTTCTTCACAGATTTGTTAATTTCTGATAAGTTAGCAATTGATCCTCTAAATTAGTGAAGTGTTTGACTTGCTCTTGGTATAGAGGTGCTCTAATCACAAGAGTAAGTTGTTCTTTTGGAGATTAACATTCTCCATCATTGTCTAGAGGTATCTCTGGTACCCTTTGCTTGGAGCCTGCTTTTGGCATGTTGGAATCAAGTTCTGGAACATGATCCTTCACATGATTCCAAAGCTCAGGTTTTGCTTTGAGCAGCTCTTCTACAGTGAGATGACACTGAACCTTCGTGTTCTTCATGACATCCGTGTTCCTTGGAACCACTGAGTATTCATTTCTTACTAGTATTGTGGGAGCTCTAATCTGGAGAGATTCAGATTCCCATGGGCCTGGAAATTGAGGCAGTTCTTCTAAGGTATTAGATTCAAAATCTAACCTTTCGTCTTCTTGTTGTTGTGCTTCATCTCCGTAAATAGATGGAATGTCTTGGGGAAATTGATCATGAAGATCATCAATCTCAGGAATAGGAGGGGAATTACCCTTCTCCTTGGCCCATTTCTCTTCTTGTATTTCCCGCAAGAATTCTTGAGAGTACTGTTGAATTGAAGGAGGTATTCCTGGATCCATGGAATTAGGAACATAAGCTCCCATTGGTGGTGAGCTTCCTCTTTCAATAACTGGTTGAGCCTGTGGAGGTAAAGAAACTTGTGGTTTGTTTACCAACTGCTCTAATCGTTCTAGTAAGCCCTGGAAATGCAAATCCCCTTTGACAGAGTTTGTCTGATTGAACTTTTGACTAGTCTCAAGTATAGCTTGAGCTTGTTCTACCATTTTCATGCACATTTTCATCCGTTCAATCTCTAAGTCTGCTCTAGGGTAACTCTTGTCTAGGTTTGTAGCTGTAGGCCCTTCTTGAAGTCGAGCCTGGTAGGCCTTGAACATCATGTCCAAGCCTTCTGGGGTTGGATCTGCAAGAACAGACCCTGGTTGCGGTCTATTTACAATGGGTGGTGGGGTGCGATGAGGTGGAATGGATGGAGTTTCGGCATGCGAGGGGTTTTGAGATGCAATGTCTTCTATTTTTGTTTTTGCGTCTTTCAAGCTTTCTTCTAGTTCCGATAACTTTTACTCAGTGGTTGAAACCAAATGCCTCGTACTGTGTGTGGGAAGGGAGTGGTGCTGTGACTGGTGATGTTTCCATGGTGTCAAAAGTGTGTGTGACTTTGTAGATGGGGACCGTGGGTGGGGTGGATGTGATGTTTGTGAATATTGTTGTAAATGTGGGCATAGGAATCCCTCCAAATTGGGTGCCTAGAGAGATAGGAATTCCCATAACATATGTGGTGATTGTGGAGGTTTGGGTGGTCATGTCGTGGGGAGGAGTGAATGGTGCGGTGAGGGGTGAGGGGCGTGGTGATGGTGGTGCCTCGTGGTGTTCCTCTCTCTGTGTAGTGTCTCCTGGTGTCGATACTTCTATGTGAATTTGCTTTCCGGAGTGAAGGGGGCAGGTTGGCACTCGTTGCTTGAAGTGATGAATGTAAGCCATAGCCGAATGAATGGCTTCATCCAGGCCAAGCACGTATGCTTGCAGGTTCATGGATTCAATAAACATTTCATCCACTCCTTCTTCTGCTAACATCTGACTTATTAGCATCTTTCCTGTTTCCAGTGACAGCTTGTGATGCTCTTGGACTCTCTTCATAGTTTCATACAACCTTTTTATTTGCGCACTATAAGCTGGGGCACTTGCTAGTTATGAAGCTTCTTCGTATTCTTGATCATGTTCCTCGTCTGCTTCCTCGTCAATCTCTTCTCATCTTCCTCTACTTCCACTACTTCCGATTGGGTCGGGGCTGAAGTTGTTGTGGTAGATTGTGGTCCTTGGGTCTGCTCTGCTTCCGTCTCAAGGTTAGACTCATTAATCATCCTAGCGATTTCTTCATCCGTTAGATCATCCAGGGTGTAGCCCTATGGGAACTCCAGGTCAGAGGGGATCGGAGGGAAAACTAGATTGGGTCCTTTTGCACTCTGTCTAGGTAAGCGAATCATAAACGGACAGACACCTCGCATTTGTGGAGGGGTCACCTCTGGTGTGGTGGTGGCTCCCCTTGCTTGGGCACACGGTAATTGGACTGCACCTCTCATTTTCTTCGATGGAGGACTCGTTGTTGATAGCCGTCTTGTAGCTCAAGCGTAAGCACCACCTCCTTTACTTGTCAATCCGCGGAGACGTGAGGACCGGTATGAAGACCACGAGCAAGTGAAGGCACAAGTGCGTGAGTGAAAGCACACAAACATGCACACACATACACACACACGCGCACAAAGTAAGATCAAAGAGTGGAACAATGGAAAGCTTAGATTGCAAAAGAGTTCTCTTGAAAAAGTTCTATTCTCTAACAAGCCAACCCCAAAAATGAGCTCTCTAGCTCTTTTTATAGTTTTTTGACTAGTTTTGGCCCTGTCCAGACCTAGTGTCCGGCCTAGTTAAAAATTAGATTCCAGGGCTTATTTGAGGGCTCAAACGAAGTCTAAAAATTATGAAAATTGGTACGATGGTACTTCTAATACTCCTCAAGCTCGAGGACTCCTCGGCTTGAACAAAATGGAGTTACTAAAAATAGATAATGGTATTTACAATGGTTTTTAGTGATGAAAATCACTATTTTTGTAGGGGATTCTTTCTTGGAGCTCCCTACTTGCTCCCTTTCCTTGTGTGTCCACCTTTTTATGTGCTTCCATGCTTTGTCCTTGACTTTGAGCTTCAACACTCCCCCCCCTCTCGAGTCTGTCGTCCCTGACAGACCCTTGTTGGAAGGGTTGTTCCATGTAGTGCTTTGAGAGGTGGTGTCCATCCGTTGTATGAGCTGGTTCCTTGGATTCCAGCAAGAATGTGTCGTTGTGAGCTTTCAAAACTGCAAGTTGCTCAAAAGAGGTTGTCAAGAGTGATTTGGAGCAACTACTGGCTTCAATTTGCTTCCGAGATATGGATGTTGTTCCCAAAATGTCCGCTAGCTCTTCCAAAGATGATGTTGAGAGCAGTCATGCCAACTACTCATAACCCATAATGAATGATGGGTAAGTGTGTTCGTGCCTGGGTTGAAAAAAGTATGTGCCTTGTGCACGACCTTGTAATGTAGCCCTATGCATGCTTACTTGGAAAATACATTGGAAGAAGTATGGTGCAAAAATTGCGGGTCTTGAGCTAAGTGCTCAAGGGTATGCTGACGAAGAGGTTTCCTAAACTATCATGGTTATGGTGTTTCCAGAGTAAAGATACTTACCATGGAGAAGGTTGATGGATGTTTGTCTCTTCGTGTTGTACACTCGGCCTTTGGGATGGAACATTGTTGATGAATGTCCATGTTGATTGTCCACTGATGAGATCTTTTGAGTGGTGGATCTCCTCTACTCTTTTCAAAGCAACATTTTTCAAATACTGAGAATTGAATTTCTTTATATTCCTTGGCAAGCAACATCGGGTAACTACACCAAGCTGAGTTTCACATATTCTCTTTAGCTCACCATATACAAGAGTCTTCTCCTCTAGAACTACCCTTTGCAAATATCTCCTTGGATGCTCTGGTACATGAAGTAGTCAAGCATCACTCAAGTTGCGGACCTTCAAGCTCTTCATTCCTACCATGGTAAGAGAAAATCATAGTTGTAGATGCCATGTTCATGCCAAATGCTTGTCATCTACCAGATAAGGCAGCAATAATCTCACTGCTGGCCGAGACACACTTCTATCCAAATTGATAAATGCCTAGTAATCAATAGTTCCACCTTCAACTAAGCATGACTCATTCATGTTTCATAAGCCAAACCTGGGAACAAGCTCTCTCCCGCTTTTCTTTCTCCCCTTTTTCTTTTTTTTTTTTTTTTTTTTTGAGGAAAAGGATATCACAAAACAAGAACACAAAAGTTAGTATCGATAGAAATATTTGACATATGTCACTGTGCTCTTGTGCGTGGGATTCTCAAGTGTGTCTATGCACGGCCGTGTAATGTGGCCCTATATTAATGCATACTTTGGAAATGCATGACCTGAATGGTGCAAAAGATAGGGTTGTGCAAGGAGCACATGGTTGTTGCTCGTTCGAGGCTTTCGATGTTATTTGTGGAGGTTGATGCCGACCTTGGTGGAGGTATCCATTGAGTCTCGAACTGATGTAATCCTCCTTATTGGAGTCCATTTTAGAACATCATTTGGCACTGTAGAGGTCACTTTAGGCGTCTTTCTCTTTGGATGCTTTTTGAACTATGGTATCCAGTGTGGTTGACGCTTTGGTTCGGTGGAGGCTACTTGCACTTTTGGCTTCCAAACCCATATCCTTTTTGCATGTCTTCCTACTAATGTTGAAGAGCTGATTTGATCTTCCTTTGGTCTCTGTACGTGGTTCTTACCCTTTTCTCTTTTTGGCTTCTTTGTTGAAACCTTTTGCACGTGGGAGAACAAAGGTTGTTGTGGATGTAGGAGCTTCTTAGGTGCCCACATCTGTAATTGCCCTTGTTGAGCTGCAGCTAACTTCTTAGGCACCCAAACTTGTTGGATACCTTGTGATTGAGCTTGTCTGAGCTGCTTCCTTCGTCTTCTGGCCTGGTTGGTTTGCATGGATGGAATTTGTGGGGGCAAGGTTGGTGGTTGCTCTCCTTTGTGTACCCATATCTGCTTCATGCTCAGAACTGCTTTTTTATTGAATGGTGTCTTTCTATTTGATGTAGCAGTTGTCGTGAATGGTTGTGTTTGCTTGTGTGGTGGACTCACTACTGTGGCTACTTGATTCTCTGGAGAAGAAGAAAGATCCACCCGCCTTCGAACCTGGTCTTCCACGATTGACTCCTTCTGCATCATAGAGCTTTTGACACATACAACATCTTCTTTCATATGATTAGTCTTGGAAGAACTAAGAGAGTTTGTGGTGCCATGATTTAGGAGCATGCAGTTCTCTAATTCTAATGTAATGCATTGTTCATGTACCCAAACTTGAAGAATTTGACGTCTTAGGTTTAAGTTAACAACATGGTCATAGATCCAATCTTGACCCAAGACAAGTGGTTCTATAAGGTTCTCATCTTGACATACTAGTGCTTTGAATTTCATTGGAACATCTTGAAGGTAGATGGGAAGTTCCACCTCGCCCAAACAAGGGGTTTCCACACCTCCCAAACCTATGAGATAAGCTTCTATGGGATTGATGTTCAACTGCAAGTCTTGGGAGTAGGAAAGTCTAACTGCACTACTTGCTGCACCTGAGTCAATCAATGCTTTCACCGTCCCTGCACCCTTCCCTTGTCCTATCTCTATGGTCACAAAGGGTCTTCGGTCAATGACCTGAGAAGTCGCTATGCCTGACTTTTGACACATATCCATGTGATATTTTGGGGCTTTTGAGTTGACATGTAGGCCTAATCGCCTTAACTTATTTCGCCTAATACGCTCTCTGGCCTCTACCTTTGCTTCTTCTCTCACTCTTAACTCTTCTTCTTTTTGCTTCTTAGCAGTGTTGAGTCTCATTAGCATATCCTCAGTAAGAGGTTCTTGATATAGCTTGACTCTACAGCCACTAATATAGTTTGGCAAACCTTCTAGAGTGGCCAACTGAACTGCACCACTAGTGGAAATTCTATTAATGATCATGGGTCCGTATCCTCTTTTTTCCAACTTACGGGCATGTTGTTTTAGTGTGTATACCAACACTAGATCTCCCTCTTTCAATCCCTTATCCTTGATGTGTGCATCAAAGTATGCCTTTTGCCTCTTCTTTGCAGCGTAGATGCCTGCTGCTGCTCGTAGCCTCGTCTCACCCAAGCGTTCGAGATCAAAGATCCTAGAGGACAATTCATGCCCATTCCACTCATACTCTTGTGCTACTTTTAAGGCAGGGATTAAGAAATCTAATGGTAGCACAGCGTTCTATCCGAAGACCATCTCAAATGGGGTGGCGTTGAGTACTGTTTTGTAGGCAACTCGATAAGCCCAAACAGCATGATGAAGTTGTTTGTCCCAATCAGAGCGTTTATTATTTACCAGTTTTGTCAATACGTTAAAGAGGATCTTATTGGTACTCTCGGCTTGTCCGTTGGCTTCTGGGTGATAGGGGGCAGATTTCTTATGTATCACCAAGAATTCTTGGAGAAGATTTTCAATGACTTCATTCAAGAAGTGTGTGCCTCTATCGCTCACCAACTCTATTGATAGTCCATATCTCGTGAACACATTCTCGAATAAGAACTTAGCCGTAGTCTGAGCATCATTCTTTGTTGTGGCTTTGACTTCTACCCACTTTGTAAGGTAATATGTGGCTACAATGATGTACTCTGCATGGGAGTTTCTAGCTGGGGGGTTAATAGGACCTATGAAGTCTATGCCCCACTTCGAAAATGCACGTCCTCCCATCATTGGCCTCAAGGGCATCTCGTCTTTTCTCACTAGATATTGTGCACGTTGGCATGTGTCACATTTCTTCACATAGGTATGCGCGTCCTGAGAATAGAATGGTCTTGATTACTCGGTCAGGACCAAAATGTCCACCTGCAACACCGTTGTGTGCAGTCTCTAAGACCTTTAAATAGTCTGATTCATGAACGCATAGTCTTAAGTAACCATCTTTGCCTCTTCGGTATAGGTTGTCCCCTACTAAGGCATAGCCTTGAGCCTCTTGCTCCATGCTTCGTCTTCTTGCTAGACTAGCCTCTTTGGTTAATCTTCCCGATCTCATAAACTCTACCAATGGAGCACTCCAATCTGGAATTAATGACACTTGATAAAGGGTCGCATGCTCCACTGGGGGTCTCTCTCTGCACCTTGGACAATTCTTAATCCACTCATGTATTTCTTTGTCCATGCTAGGCCAATACACTCCTAAACGCTTTAGATTCTGCAATGTTCGTTGTTTGGAATAGTGATTTCCTAGCATTCCTTCATGGGCTTGTTGCAACCAACTACTATGTTCATCATCCTCCACACAACAAGCTAATACACCCTCAGTATCTTGTTTGTACATGCTTCCTGCTAATATGTGATATTTTTGTGATTTTACAATTTCTTCTTGTGATGTTTTCACATTCTTATTTGCAGGGCCAAAGGTTAGGACTGGTACCAACTTATTTGCCCATTTAGGAACAACTTCTAAATTGAACAGATAAGCATCGGGTAATTCGTCCGACACTCCTTGCGGTGACTCTCCTGAAGTGATGCGAGAAAGGTGATCTGCCCGAAGGTGGGTTCTACCTTTCCTGACAACAACTTCAAAGTCATATTCCATTAGTAAGAGGAACCATCTTACTAAGCGTCCAGTATTGCAAGGTTTATTGACCAAATATAACAAAGCTTGATGATCAGTGAAAAACTTGAACTTGTTGGCCAATAAATAGTGTCTAAACTTCTTCACAGCATATACCATGCCTAAGCCCTCTCGCTCAGTTGTGGTATATTTCCGTTCAGCTGCAGTGAGCTGTCTACTAGCATATGCTATGGGCAAATCTAAGTTTCCGTCACTTGTGGGTTGTGCTAGCACACATCCTATGGCATGATTGGATGCATCCACATGGACATGGAATGGTTTATTCCAATCAGGAGTGGTGAGTATTGGTGCCGTACACAAACGTTTCTTCAATTCGTTGAAAGAATTCTCGCATTCGTCGTTCCACTCAAAATTAGACAACAAGGCATAAAGGGGTCTAGCTATGATCGCGTACATGTGGATAAACCTACGGTAGTATCCACAATGGCCCATAAAGGCTTGTACCTCTTTAATATTCCTTGGCCTTGGTAGCTCCGCTATGGCTCGTACCTTATCTTCATCTGTTAGAGATTCCATTCTTAGAAACAATATGACCTAAGATTTTACCTTGACGCACCATAAACACACACTTTTCTGGGTTCAGACACACTCGATATTCTCTACACTTGTTGAAGATTTGTCTGAGCTCAGGGATGTGAAACCTTCTTTCTTGGGAATGAGCACATAAATCATCCACATGCACTTCTAAGCTCTTTCGCAAGAACTCTTTGAAGACATGACACATGAGCCTTTGGAATGTTGCAGGTGCATTGGTGAGCCCAAATGGCATCACACGAAATGCAAAGATTCCCCACTCTGTAGCAAAAGCTGTTTTGTGTTGATCTTCTGGGGCAATGGCTACTTGATTGTAACCTGAAAATCCATCAAGGAAGCTATAAACTTCCTTGCATGCAACACGCTCCAATAGGTGTTCTGTGATTGGAAGTGGATAACTATCTCTGATCGTAGCAGCATTAACTTTTTTAAGGTTAATACACACTCGCAACTTTCCGTTCTTCTTGGGCAGTACTACAATGGGGGACACCCATTCAGTATGCTCAATCTCATAGATGAATCCAGCTTCAATTAACCTATCGATTTCTTCTTTTATTTTGGCTGCATAGGTATCATTATATGTGTAGGGCTTCTGTTTGGTGGGCTTGGCAGCAGCAGTCATGGGGATAGTATGAGAGCAAATTCTTGGATCTACCCCTTTCAAGTCTCTATAGTGCCACGCAAACACATCCCTATATTCCCTTAATAGAGCGACAAGCTCCATTTCTTCTCTTGCACTTAGGTCATCTCCTATATATGTGCATCTCTCTTCATTCTCTTCGATGGTCACTACAATCTTCTTGGTCTTTTCTTTATTATCATATGATTCTCCTATGATGGCCTCTCTCTTAGGCATTCGTACCAAAATTTTGCGGTCGTCAACTTCATATTTCTTGAAGTTTTCTGGTACTTCAAACAATGATTCCTCCTCTTCTTGTTTCACTGCTTTTCTTTTCTTTTTCTTTTGACTGCTCTCACTTCCATCCTTTGAATTTACCGTTTTAATACTTGTGAGAGGTTCTTCTTCTTTCTGGGTGAACACTCCTATATCTTCTAGATAGTGCTGCTCTGAGTTAAAGCAACTATCCATCACAATAGACTCCAGATCATCGTCATTCTCTTCTTCTTCTATGACATCACTAGGGTCACATTCTTCTAGCAAGGGTTGACACATGAACACTGAGATAGCATAACCCTCCTCATCACAATGAGGTGTCCACTATTCCTCATTGACAGCAATGTCCATGGTGGCTAAGATTTCTGGCCAGCCATGAGGCTCAAACTCCTCATCTAGAAAGATCATCGGTGTGTAAGCTGGGTCTCTAACTGGTCTACCTCCTAGCGAAGTTCCTTCTTCTCTTGCCTTTAAACGTTTTTCCTCTTCCTTTGCGACCTTGCACATCCACAAATGAGTATCTTCATGCAGCCATGATGGATCAGATGAACTTTCAGAATGCACAGAGATGGAATCTTCTTCCGCTTTGTGGATAGAATTCCACTGTAGGGGTGGTACATCTCTGAAGGTGTAATCCTTCAAATTGACCTTGGTGGTGACCCCTAAGTGCTGTAAGTACAAGGAGTTAGTTCCCCAATCCTGTACTATTTGCAATTGTCGTAGGAAGGGTCTTCCTAGGATCATCTCATAGACATTATTTTTCTCAAGGTCACATATAGCAAATGTGTGCTCAAACTCTACACCACAAGTGGTTAAAGTGATCCCTTCTAGCAATCCTAGAGGTCTTTCAAAATGACCATCAGCCATTTGAAGCTTCATTCTAGTTGGTCTTAATGTGGGCTTGCCCCATTGCTTCCACAAGGAGGTGGTCGCAATAGCAACACCAGCACCTGAATCTATGATTGCTTTGGTTGTGTAACCTTGGTAGGTGATTGGAAGATAAGTATTACCTTCTTCACCCTCACACATGTCCCCTATTTTGTCTAGAGGTATCTCTGGTACCCTTTGCTTGGAGCCTGCTTTTGGCATGTTGGAATCAAGTTCTGGAACCTGATCCTTCACATGATTCCAAAGCTCAGGTTTTGCTTTGAGCAGCTCTTCTACAGTGAGATGACACTAAACCTTAGTGTTCTTCACGACATCCGTGTTCCTTGGAACCACTGAGTCTTCATTTCTTACTAGTATTGTGGGAGCTCTAATCTGGAGAGATTCAGATTCCCATGGGCCTGGAAATTGAGGCAGTTCTTCTAAGGTATTAGATTCAAAATCTAACCTTTCGTCTTCTTGTTGTTCTGCTTCATCTCCATAAATAGATGGAATGTCTTGGGGAAATTGATCATGAAGATCATCAATCTCAGGAATAGGAGGGGAATTACCCTTCTCCTTGGCCCATTTCTCTTCTTGTATTTCCCGCAAGAATTCTTGAGAGTACTGTTGAATTGAAGGAGGTATTCCTGGATCCGTTGAATTAGGAACATAAGCTCCCATTGGTGGTGAGCTTCCTCTTTCAATAACTGGTTGAGCCTGTGGAGGTAAAGAAACTTGTGGTTTGTTTACCAACTGCTCTAATCGTTCTAGTAAGCCCTGGAAATGCAAATCCCCTTTGACAGAGTTTGTCTGATTGAACTTTTGACTAGTCTCAAGTATAGCTTGAGCTTGTTCTACCATTTTCATGCACATTTTCATCCGTTCAATCTCTAAGTCCGCTCTAGGATAACTCTTGTCTAGGTTTGCAGCTGTAGGCCCTTCTTGAAGTCGAGCCTGGTAGGCCTTGAACATCATGTCCAAGCCTTCTGGGGTTGGATCTGCAAGAACAGACCCTGGTTGCGGTCTATTTACAATGGGTGGTGGGGTGCGATGAGGTGGAATGGATGGAGTTTCGGCATGCGAGGGGTTTTGAGATGCAATGTTTTCTATTTTTGTTTTTGCGTCTTTCAAGCTTTCTTCTAGTTCCGATAACTTTTTATTCCACTTACGATTGGCCTTTTCTCTAGTATCCTTCCATGTTCTTGTTTTCCTCTTACTTGGCTCTTCTGATTCACTCGACTCCGATTGCTCTGCTGGTTTATCTTGTTTTAATGCTTGTGCCCTAGTAACTTCCTGTATAGGTGCCACATTACTGCTACTTGAACTTGAATCCGCCATTGAGCCTACCACATTAATGGGTGTAATCTTGGGTGCACTGGAGGGGTTTCTTGGACAATCTCTAGGGAGATGGTCTTTGCCACAATCAGGGCAAAAAGCCTGTATTGTGATAGCCTGTCCTTGACTCGGAGATGATGGGTGGGGACAGTCACGAATGAAATGATCACCTTGACATCTAAAACAAGATCCTCTAGGGGCTTGTGGTCTCATTTGTCTCAATTGGGGCCTAGGGTTAGGATTTGTGTACATGACATTGGAGTATTCTGGCTCCCAATTTTGCTCCATAGGTGGTGCCTCATATTGATACGAGTAAATCTCACTATGTTCAGGTGACTCTGTGTAATATGCATGTGGACTACCTTCATGGGAGTAGTCTGAACTATGAGCATGAGAATCATTATCTGGTATCAATGGGGTTAGGGGCACCAATGCTCTATTTGGATTTTCCTCTCCCACAGCATATTTGACTGGAATCACGTTGGCTGGAGCTGGTGGTTGGTTTCCCAAGACAGGTTGTGGCCTATATGGTACCTGATATTGCTGTTGTGGTCTATAATATGGCTGTTGGTATTGGTTCTGATACCTACCTTGTGGGTAAGGTTGCTGATAATTCTGTCTAACAGCCTGCCTATTGTAGGGACAATCTTGAGCCGTGTGGTTTGTGTATTTTCTTTCAATAGTACAATAGGAAGCATTCCTTTCTCTAATATTTTGGTTTTGCATTGGGCATACGTTAGCCATGTGGTCACCTCCGCAAGTATAGCACCGATTCAATGGGGTGACTCTCTGTGTTTGTCTATTTTGGACTCCCAGCTTCTTGGCAACTTGCTCAGCTATCTCTTCTATTTCTGTGGAGATCTTTGAAGTATGACTAGTAGAACTATCCGAATCTTTGTAGAGTTTGGACAATCCTAACTCCTCACCCAAGTTATCTTCTATGTCGATGCACGTCCGCACGCACTTTTCTATGGATCTAGGCTCTTTCAAGTACACATATGATCTTAACTTTGTGCTCAGTAAGCCATCTAAGAACAAAGCCACTTGTTTAGCTGGTGTGGGTAACTCTGGAGTAGGGCATCTTTCTAGGTACTGTCTGAACCTTCTACCTGCTAGTCGCACTGTTTCTTGGGGTGTCTGCTTGAAACTGTGGATCAGGGACGATGTGTTATGCCTGATACCACTCTTGGAAAATTCTACAATGAATTCGTCTAGCAGTTGACCTATATCGCGATAGTTGTGACTACTCAGTGGTTGAAACCAAGCCAAGGCAGTGCCCTTAAGAGTCAAACCAAATGCCTCGTACTGGGTGAACAAGTCCTCAACCTGTTCAGCTCTTAACACTTGTTTGAACTCGGCCACATGATCATAAGGATCTCCTAACCCGTCAAAATAATTCTTCATTGCCTTGATCACTTGAGTGGGTCTAAGGGTTCTTGGGTGCTCTCGGGGTCTAGGCAATGGAAAATCATGTTCATCTCCTTGTTGCCTATGTGCTTGATGTCTCTCTCTTTCAGGTCTTTCATTTTCAAATCCTGATCTATTCCTGCCCACGGTGTGTGCAAAACTTACCTCAGGTCTCTCTCTAGTTCTTTCTCTCTGGGCTTCATGAGCGTGGGATGATCCTACTCCTTGGAGGCCATGGGAAACATTGGATCTTGGTGGGGGGAAAATCAATTCATTCTTCCAAGTATATGCATGTCTATCATGTTCTGTTACCAAGAAAATTTTCTCTGATGTGTTATCTAGGTAGACAACTTTGCCTGGTATCTCTGGATCCTTGAACTCGTAGATGATGACTATGCCCAATTGGCTAGGTTGATCTGGCTTGAATCTCCAAAAGGCTTCCTCTGTTTCTCTATTCAAAAATAGTTCTATGCTTTTGTTATCTTGAGGGATCCAGTCTGGAGTGATCACTCGGGTCAAAACTGACTTACCTCTAGGAGTCTGGGGTCCTTGTCCTACATTTCCTTGTTCTAGGTCTCCTATTTCATTCTCAGGAATGACATTTCCAAACTCATCAATCCTATCTGGTAGGTTGGTGACCACATACATGGTTCCTTCCTTATCAATGTATGAACCCTCTTCGAACTTGACCACCGGGTGTTCAAGTCCAAAGGATTGATCTGGATTTTTGAGTTGGACCACTGATCGCCTCAGACCATCCTCATAGATGCGAGCACCTAATTGGTTGGTCCGAATATATTCCAACTGTGTCTTATAGGGACCTTCTGGTGTTTGTAGATGGGCAGTTCCTGAGCCACCTGCAGGTTTTCCCATGCTAAAAGACATTTCTGAATCACTTGTGTCTGAACTTAGTAAAAGATGACCACTTAGTTGTTGTGCCCAAGACTTGGATGTATGGTTGACACTAGCCTCAGAAGATCTAATGCTTTGTTTATCCTTGCCTAAGTGTCTACCAGATCTCAGGTTCATAAGCTTTAGTCAAGAGTCCAAATTTTCCCCTTGGTATGGTTCAAAATTCTTTGGAGTCCCCTTGGTTCCCTAGTCCCACTTGAGGGTCAACTTCAAATTATCCTATCTCAAAATCAACGCGTTATTCTTGAAAAAAACAGTTGTTGGAAGCAGCCAGAGGCACAGACGCCACGGAAGCATGTAACGACGGAGCAAGGAGCCAGTCGGATCAATTTGTCAAACAAATATGTTTCTTATTATTTCTTCAAACATTCAACAGTGATTTTTATCACTAATTGTAACATATGTAACATAGAAAACCCCATTTTGTAATCCATAGCTCCATTTTGTGCAAGCCGAGGAGTCCTCGAGCTTGAGGAGCTTAGGTAGAATGCACATACCAATTTTTGTTATTTTTAGATACCGTTTACCCTTCCAAATAGCATCTAGGACCTAATTTTTAACTATGCCGGTCACTAGATGTGAAACCGGTCAAAACTAGTCTAGAAACTATAAAAAGAGCTAGAGAGCTCATTTTTGAGGTTGGTTCATGTTAGCTAGTGTGAGCTTAGAGTTCTTTGGAGCTTGTAATAGTGTTCTTGAGTAATAGAGCTAATTTCCCACCTTCCATTGTGTCTTGCTTGTCTCTTCATTGTGTGTGTATGTGTGTGTGCATTTTGGTGCTTCTCACCTTCACTCTCACATCATCTCACGTTCACGATCTTCATATCACTCCTACCTCTTCCGCGGATTGACATTAAGGAGGTGAAGCTTCTTAACGTGGTACTTACCATTGTGCTAGAGCAACACCAAATTTGGCGCCGTTGCCGGGGATCGAGTCTAGGACGAATGTGTGATGGTAAGAGTATAGCAAGAAGTGGCGTTGGAAGGTAAAAATTTCAGTTTTTGTTGTTGTTTTTACTTAGTTATTAGTGTTTTTCACCTCCCCCACACTCCATCTTCATCACCGCATCATCATCTTCATCTCCAAAAAAATCAGAAAATTCACCATATCCACCATTCTCCTCATTTCCCCTCATTTGTGCATGCGAGAGAGTGAGAGAGAGCTTTTGTGCTTGTGTGTACTTTGGTTTTCTTGAGTTTTCTTGCAGGTACAGAGCTCCAGTGCATCAGGAAAGCTTGGAAAAGGTAAAATTTTCAGTTTCTGTCAGAAATTGCCGACTGTGTCAGACCATCGCGATGGTCTGCAAAGTTCGGATTTTGAGGAAGGCGACCACACCAGCGTGTAGGCGACCCCTGCGTGTGTAGGAATCCATAGCTGCATTGCAAAAAATCACTGTTTGGTGGACCATCGCGACGGTCTCTGACCATCGCGATTGTGTCGCACCATCGCGAAGGCTTGGCCGGACCATCGCGATGGTCTCTGACCATCGCGATTGTGTCACGCCATCGCGATTGGCTCACGCCATCGCGCCGACGGTGCCACGTGGCAATCCAGACCATCGCGACGGTGCACTCCAGACCATCGCAACGACACCCTCACACCATCGCGCCCAGACCATCGCGGTTGGCTCACGCCATCGCGTTCAGACCATCGCGCCCAGACCATCGCGGTTGGCTCACGCCATCGCGTTCAGACCATCGCGCCCAGACCATCGCGATTGGCTCACGCCATCGCGTTCAGACCATCGCGACGGTTCTTTGGACCATCACGATTGTCCACGTTGACCGTTGACCGACGCCATCGCGATTGTGCAAGTTCACGCCATCGCGATTGTGCAAGTTCACGCCATCGCGATTGTGCAAGTTCACGCCATCGCGATTGTGCATTTTCACGCCATCGCGATTGTGCAATCCCACGCCATCGCGATTGTGCATTTTTAGGCCATCGCGATTGTGCATTTTCAGACCATCGCGATTGTGCAACCTCACGCCATCGCGACGGTCCTAGACCATCACGATTGTGCACCCCCATCGCAAATTTTAGGGTTTCATTTTTTGGCCAATTTTGGGGCTATTTTTGGGAAATTTTTGGGTGATTAGACTCATAGGAGACCCCTTAGCTCATATTTGGAGAAAAACCTGTTTGTCAGTTTTTACCCCCCAGGGCCTGAACGATCATAACTTTGTCATCCGAAGTCCGTTTTTTGAGCTTAATAGCTCGTTAGAAAGCTCTTGACGAGTACTACCACCTCAACTGTTTTTTCTTAAAGGATACGTCTATTTTTTGATAAGCTATTTTGAGGTTGACCTAGTTTGGGACTAGAAAGCCAGGGGGCAAACATTGAAAAGTTGGGCAAGGGACTTAAAAGGTGTATATACTCAATTGCTTGATCATCCAACTGTGAATTGGTCTAATATTGGATTTGTCCAGGTCTAGCAAGGGCAATCAAAGGCAACCAAGGCAAGGCAGTGAAGGGCATAAAGCTTGGGAAGCGCGGCTTCTTGGGCATCAGCGCAACCAGAAAAGCGGACTCGAGGTTGGAAGATTACTCAACCCCCTCAGTCAATTCTTAGCTTAGGCTAAACGATAGTGTTGTGGATTAATGACGATAGGAACGCCTCAAGTTCAAGATATTTAATTCTTTCAAGTTCAAGGCTAAGTAAAGGTGTGTGACACGAAAACCTAAAGGAAAGAACATAAGTCTGACGGAACGAGAACTCAAGATTATAACGGAAAGTCGAATTCCTGACGCATATATTAAGACAAGAATCCAAAGAAAATTAAAAAGAATCAAGAAAGTAATAACAAAGAACCATTGACGATCTAAGTGTGTAATTGAGTGTGCAAGGAAGAAAATTAATGAACCTTAGATCAGGGAGACACATAGGTAAGTCGGACCGACGAAGCCTTAGATCATCAGAGGCAAGTGTAAGAACTACTGCACGATCGTGGGCTCAGCAATTGAATAGTAATTATCCCTACGAGAGCTCAGATACTAGCGAATCAGAAATGGCATTTAGCACAGACAAACCAGAAGGAGGGTCTCATGTAGCATACTTAGAAAAACCTGAAGGACCCTATAGAACGCAATTAGAGTTTCTCCGAACCAACCGATTAGGTGCTCGCATCTATGAGGATGGTTTGCGAAGGCAAGTGGTGCAAATGCACAACCCTGATCAACCCATTGGATTGGAAAGACCAGTGGTGAAATTTGAGAGAGACGCGTACATAGACAAAGAAGGAACCATGTACGTTCTAAGTACGCAGCCAAGCAATACCAACGAGTTTGGCGTGATTCAACCAGAGACGGAAGCAAAATTTCAAGGAAAAGAACCATTAGAAGAACCTAGAACACCTAGAGGGAAATCCGTGTTAACAAGAGTACTCATCCCAGAGTGGATCCCTCAAGATAACAGGAGCACCGAGTTGTTTGTAAATAAAGAGACAGATGAAGCCTTTTGGAGGTACAGAAAGGAACACCCTGGTGAGATAGGCATCATTACAATTTATGAATTCAAGGACCCAGATACACCTGGAAAGGTTGTATACCTGGATGAGACTTCAGAAAGAGTCTTTGTGGTGCCTGACCGCGGTAAAAACACATACACATGGAGAGGTGAATTGGTATTCCCTCCATCTAGAACGAACATGAATACAAGTCAACAAGGGGCAGGAACATCCTCAGCCCATGGAAATCAAAGAGAGGGAAATAAAGAGAGACCGGAAGTAAGCTTTAATCACCCCATAGGGAGAGATAGAACAACCACAGACACTAATACATCGGATAGACAAAGAGATCATGGAGTACTAGGTGGTAGAGATGATTTTCCTCTACCTAGGCCACGTGAACACGCAAGAGTACAGTGAGACGCACTCAATTAGTGAAATCAATGAAGAATTATTTTGATGGGACAGGAGATCCCTATGACCATGTTGCAGAATTCAAGCAAGTACTAAGAGCAGAACAAGTTGAAGACATGTTCACGCAATACAATGCATTTGGACTAACATTAAAGAATACCGCTTTAACTTGGTTCCAACCATTGCAACAAAGGCAATTTAGAGACATCCATCACTTTTTAGAGTCATTCATCACTGAATTCTCTAAAAGTGGGATTAGACATGACACGTCTTCGTTGATTCATAGCTTTAAACAGACCCCTCAAGAAACAGTTAGACTGGCAGGACGTAGGTTTAGACAATATGTTGAACGATGTCCAATGCAAGAGCTACCCTCACAAGCCAAACAAGTATCACTGTTCCTAGATGGCTTGTTGAGCGCTAAACTACACTCCTATGTGTACCTAAAAGAACCCAGAACGCTAGAGGAGTGTGTAAGAATATGTATAGACATCGAGGACAACCTCGGAGATGAATTAGAACTCTCAAAGGTCTATAAAGACTCAGATTGTTCTTCTCTAGCATCCACAAAATTGTCTAATTCGATAGAGGACCTAGCAGAAAAAGTGGCCCAAAAACTAGGAGTTTCTAGTAAACAGGTGCCCAAGCTACCAACTAATGTATGTTGTTACACTTGTGGTGGAAATCATTTGGCAAACGTGTGTCCCAATGCACCACAACCTCAAGCCAACCCTAGTGGCCAATATTGTACAATTGAGAGAAGATACACGAATCATACGGCTCAGGACTGCCCATACAACAAACAAACCGGGAGACAGAACTATCCGCAAGCATACCCGCAGCCAGGTAGGTATCAAGGCCAATACAATGCTCAGCCTTATTACTATAGGCCTCCTCAGAACTACCCATACCAGGCTCAACAGAGACCTCAACCCGTCTTAGCTCAGCAGCCACCCCCACCAGCGAATGTCATCTCAGTCAAATACGCTGCTGCAGAAGAGAACCTAAGTAGGGCCTTAGTGCCTTCTTCACCCTTGATCACGGAAAGTGACCCGAACTCAAATAGTTTTGACTCTACCCATGTAACTAGTCCACCCGCTTATTACACGGAGTCACCAGAACATGTGGAGACGTATCATTATGATAGTCCACCAATGGAACCTAGTTGGGAGCCAAACTATGCTAATGTGATGTACGCAAACCCAAACCCACGGCCCCAATTGAGACAACAGAGACCACAGGGCCCTAGAGGACCATGCTTTAGGTGCCAAGGAGATCACTTCATAAAGGATTGTCCACATCCCCTAATAGCAAGGCAATCACAGTATTATAGCATACAAGGCTTTTGTGCCGATTGTGGCAAAGAGCACATAATTGTCCTAAGAACCCAGTTAACACTTCGAATGTGACACCGATCAACGTGATAGGTATTGTAAACAATGCAGATGGATCCAATCCTACATACGTGCCTATCCAAGCTATAACCAGAGCCCAGGCGCTCTTACAAAACCAACAGCTTAATCAGGAGAAAGTAGCCGGAACTAGTGAAGTTGCAGAATCTAGCAGTAAAAAGACAAAATCTTGGAAAGATTCTAGAGAAAGAATAAAGAGAAAGTGGAGTAAAAAGATAACGGAGTTGGAAGGAAGTTTGAAGGAATCTAGAGCCAAAATCCAAGAATTGACTTCACAGGAATTAAACCAAGAAAACCCAGCTCAAAAATCAGGATCAGTTTTAGCGGAACCCATACCAGAAGATCTAGACATGATGTTTCGTGCATATCAGGCTAGAATAAAAGAGGGACCTCAGGTAGCTGAAATGAGTAAAAACTACCCTCGAGCTGATCTAGAAATTGAGAGAACTAAACTTTGCATGAAGATGGTAGAACTAGCACAAGCCTTGTTCGAAGCCTCTAAATATCTTAATTGGAATAACATGGCAAAACCGGAATTACACTTTCAAGGACTAATGGAGAGGCTAGAATATTTGATAGAGAGCAAAGAGAAAAAGGATCAGCCTAGGAACCCTATTGTCCCAGAGACACAGGAAGGGAATGCACCATCCCTGTCTCAAGTACCCAACTCAGAAAGTCAAGACAATTTGTCTTCCATACATAAGTACTCACATGAATTTTTGAGAGAAATACAAGAAGAGAAATGGAGAAAAGAACAAGGAACTCATCCTCCTATCCAAGAAATAGACGACTTGCAGGAACAATTTCCCCAAGACATCCCCTCTATATATGATGATGTAGAGGTGGAACAATTGAGTGAACCCACAGGATTTGAATCTAATTCTCTACAAGAATTACCTCAGTTCACAGGACCTTGGGAAGCAACGTCTATTAGTATGAGAGCACCCACGATAATAGTGACGAATGAAGAATTAGTGATCCCTAGGAACACGGAAGTGATCAAGAACACTAAAGTACAGTGTAATCTCACTCTGGAGGAGTTGTTAAAGATAAAACCAGAATTGTGGAAGCACGTAGCAAATCAATTCCCTGAGCTTGCTACCACACCCTCTCAGATAGGATCACATAAGAAGGTACCAGAGATACCCGTGGAAAAGATTGGAGACGTAAGCGAAGGAGAGGAAGGTAACACATATCTTCCAATAATCCATCAGGGCTACACCACGAAAGCCATCTTAGATTCAAGAGCCGGAGTAGCCATCGCTACCACCGCTTTGTGGAAACGTTGGGGTAAGCCAGCACTCAGACCCACCAGGATGAAACTACAAATGGCTGATGGACACATAGAAAAACCGTTAGGCCTACTAGGAGGCATATCTCTCACCACTTGTGGTGTAGAATTTGAGCATACTTTCGCCATTTGTGACTTTGCGAAAAATCGTGCTTATGAGATGATATTGGGACGACCATTCATGCGTCAGTTGCAAATTGTACAAGATTGGGGAACTAATTCTTTGTACTTGCAACATTTATGAGTGACTACTAAAGTCAATCTTAAAGACTACTCACACAGAGATGTACCCCCAATACAATGGAATACCATCCATAAGACACCAGTAGAGACGGAATCCGTGCACTCATTAGAATCAGATCCTTCTTGGTTACATGAGGATACTCATTTATGGATGTGTAAAGTAGCCAAACAAGAGGAAGAAAGGTTAGAAGCCAGAACCTTAGGTGCAGAACAACATCCAAGAACCCTCCAAGATCTAGCCTATGCACCTGTAGTATTCCCAGACGAAGAGTTTGAACCCCATGGTTGGGCAGAAATCCTAGCAACCATGGATGTAGCCATCAATGAAGAACAATGGACACCCCAGTGTGACGAGGATGGCTATGACATTTCAGTTTTCACGATAGAGCCAATCATGTGCGATGCAATTTTAGAAGAGTGTGAACCTAACACTGATGCATTTGAGGATGCAAGCGATTTCGATTTAGAATCAATTATCATGGACCCACCCTTTGCATTAGAGGAAGAATATTTCTACGAAGTAGAGACTCACACTCAGAGACACGAGGAGATTACGAATGAGGTGAGGTTAGCCACAGAAGTGACTACCAAGAGTGAAGGCAAGACAAGAAAGAAGAAAGAAACCATGTCAGAAAAAGAAGAATCTTTATTTGAAGTACCCGAGAACTTCAAGAAATATGAAATCGAAGATAGAAGGATCATGGTACGAATGCCTAATAGAAAGGCGAATGACGGACAAGTATATGATAACCGAGAAAAAACCAAGAAAATAATAGTTGCTATCGAAGGAGAAGAAGAAAAATGTACATACATAGGGCATGATTTGACGAAGGAAGAAGAAGAAGAACTAGTTGCCCTATTGCGCGAATATAGAGATGTTTTTGCGTGGAGTTACAAAGATTTGAAAGGAGTAGATCCAGATATATGTTCTCATAGAATCCGTATGACTCCAGATGCAAAACCGACAAAACAGAAACCGTACACGTATAATGATAACTACGCTGCGAAGATTAAAGAGGAGATAGATCGCTTGATAGAAGCAGGATTCATTTACGAAATTGAGCATACCGAATGGGTATCCCCCATTGTGGTTGTGCCCAAGAAGAATGGAAAATTGCGTGTGTGTATTAACCTTAAAAAAGTTAATGCCGCAACGATTAGAGACAGTTATCCTCTTCCTATCACAGAGCATCTATTGGAAAGAGTTGCGGGCAAGGAAGTTTACAGCTTTCTTGATGGCTTTTCACGCTATAATCAAGTAGCCATCGCTCCAGAAGATCAACACAAGACGGCATTTGCCACTGAATGGGGCATATTTGCATTTCGTGTGATGCCATTTGGCTTAACAAATGCACCCGCCACTTTCCAGCGACTCATGTGTCATGTTTTTAAGGAATTCTTACGCAAGAGTGTGGAAGTTTATGTCGATGACATATGTGCTCATTCAAATATAAGACAGACACATATCCCTGAGTTAAGACAAATATTTGACAAATGTCGAGAATATCAGGTTTGTTTGAACCCAGAAAAGTGCGTTTTCATGGTCAGACAAGGCAAAATTCTAGGACACATTGTGTCAAAGAATGGAATCTCTACGGATGAGGAAAAAGTGAAGGTAATTGCAGATCTACCTAGGCCGACGAACATCAAAGAGGTACAAGCATTTATGGGCCATTGCGGTTATTATAGGAGATTCATACACATGTATGCAATCATAGCCAAGCCTTTGTACTCTCTTTTAACCAACTTTGAATGGACAGAAGAATGTGAAAATTCATTTAATGAACTTAAACGACGTTTGTGCTCAGCACCTATATTGACAACCCCGGATTGGAGTAAGCCATTCCATGTACATGTGGATGCATCCAATTACGCCATAGGATGTGTGTTAGCACAACCCACGAATGAAGGTAACATAGACCTCCCCATAGCTTACGCGAGCAGACAATTGAACGCAGCAGAAAGAAATTACACCACAACGGAACGAGAAGGATTAGGGATGATCTATGCGGTAAAGAAATTTAGGCACTACTTGTTGGCCAACAAATTCAAGTTCTTTACAGATCATCAAGCCCTATTGTACTTAGTCAACAAACCATGTAACACAGGACGACTGATACGTTGGTTTCTATTACTCATGGAGTATGATTTTGAAGTGGTAGTCAGGAAAGGAAAGACGCATCTTAGAGCTGACCACCTTTCAAGATTAACCTCAGGAGAAGCTCCTCAAGGAGTAGCGGATGAATTACCAGATGCATACTTGTTTAACCTTGAGATAGCACCAGAATGGGCTAAACCTATAGTCCCTATTCTGACATACGGACCCAAGACTTCTAAGATAAAGATCAAAGAGGGAGAGATTACCAAGTCTCAGAGATACCAAATAATGGCAGGAAGCATATATAAACAGGATAATCAAAAGATTCTTGCTTGTTGTGTAGATGAATCAGAACATGCGAATTGGTTGCAATTAGCACACATAGGTGCATTATAGCAACACCATTCAAAACATCGAACATTACAGACTCTGCATAGATTAGGAGTATATTGGCCTACGATGGAAGCAGATGTCTACAAGTTGTGTAAAGAATGCCGTGTTTGCTATGAGAGACCACCAGTAGAGCATGCTACATTATATCACGTGTCCCTCACACCAGACTGGAGTGAACCATTAGTGACATACCTGAGGACGCACACATTCCCTCAAGGAATGACTTTAGCACGACAACGCAGTCTAGAGCAGGAAGCTCAAGATTATTCACTTATTGGCGATAACCTATACAAAAGAGGACGAGATGGATACCTAAGACAATGCGTTCATGAAAGCGATTATCTGAGCATACTAGAGACTGCACACCAAGGTGTTGCAGGAGGTCACTTTGGACCAGATAGGATAGTCAAAGCCATTCTCTTTGCAGGATTATGGTGGCCCACTCTTCACATGGATGCTCATACCTATGTAAAGAGATGTGATGTGTGCCAAAGAACTCAGTTTCCTACTCGCAGAGATGAAATGCCATTGAAACCCATGATGGGCGGACGTGCATTTTCTAAGTGGGGTATAGACTTTGTAGGACCCATTAACCCCCCTGCAAAAGGTACACATGTTGAATACATTATTGTTGCCACAGATTATCTTACGAAATGGGTAGAGGCAAAAGCCACAAAAAAGAATGATGCTCACACGACTGCAAAATTCTTATTTGAAAATGTCTTTACGAGATATGGATTGCCTATAGAGTTAGTGAGCGACCGAGGCACTCACTTTCTAAACCAAGTCATTGAATATTTGTTACAGGATTTTATGGTGATTCACAAGAAATCTGCACCATATCATCCTCAGGCCAATGGTCAGGCTGAGAGCACTAACAAGATACTTTGTAACGTACTGACGAAACTCGTGAACAACAAACGTTCAGATTGGGACAAACAGTTACACCACGCTGTTTGGGCATATCGAGTGGCCTACAAGACCGTACTCAATGCAACTCCCTTTCAGATGGTTTTTGGTCAGAATGCAGTGCTTCCTTTGGACTTCTTGATACCGACCCCTAAGGTTGCACAAGAACATCAGTGGACCGGCCATGAATTATCAGCGAGAATAATGGACTTGGAACGATTAGGAGAAACCAGACTGAAAGCGGTGACAATTGCCCCATCAAGACTCGCTTTCACGACAGAAAGCATATTTTGATGCACATGTGAAAGATAAAGGCTTAAAAGAAGGAGATTTAGTTCTCGTGTATACGCTGAAACAGCACGCAAGGAAGTTAGAAAAGCGAGGTTATGGACCTATGATCATTAACAGACTCTCAACAAGTGGAGCAGTACAGTTAGCCACCTTAGAAGGAGATATAATGCCTAATTACATTAGTGGTTGTAGAGTCAGATTATATCAAGAACCTCTTACTGAGGATATGCTTAGACGACTCACGTTGGCAAAGAAGCGTAAGGAGGAAGAAAACAGAATACGAGCTGAAGCTCAGGCAGAAGCCATAGAACGCATTAAGCACATGAAGCTAAGAAGACAAGGACTAGGGAGAGAACATTATAACCATCTGGAAACATCACCCAGATATCCCATGGCCATGTGTCAAGTAAAGTCAACCACTCATCCTAGCATAGTGGACAGGAGACCATTCATTACAGTCAGGTTAGAGCATGGCAACCCTTGCCAAGAGCTCAGGGCTTTAATTGACTCAGGTGCTGCGACTAGTGCGATTAGATGGTCCCACTATAAGGATTCAGGAATAGAAATGCGGCCAATTGAGGCATACCTCATAGGCCTAGGAGGCATGGAAACCCCTTGCATGGGTGAGGTGGACCTTCCTATCCTCATTAAGGATGTGACCATGACAGCGAAGCTACTAGTGTGCCATGACGACGACCTGATAGAACCCCTAATCCTTGGCCAAGATTGGCTATACGATCACTCAGTGGACCTAAATATTAGACAAGGCTCCTTACAGATTGGAACCTTAGAACAGAAGCGAGTGATACCGCTTGACTTCCCTAACGACATTCCGATCGAGGTTTGTAACCCTAGACCCTATGAAACGCATGCGACGGAAGACCGGAAGATCTTGGGTCAGACCAGTCACGTTATGTCTACTCCAACCCACTCGGGCTTGGCGAGGGATAGTTGTCAATCAGAAGGTCGACAGGAGATCTTCCCTGGGGCTTCCTGCAAACTAGAAGGGGCAGCTACCCAACCGCTAGGGCAGATGAACACAATCAGCAGTCAGGTGGGTTGCAGCAGTGGCCAAATGAGCACGACACCCTGCGGTGCTCATCCTTCCAAACTTGCTGTGGACTGGCCTAGATTAAAGATAAAGAACGAATCACTTCCTAATGGGCAGGTCACGCAAGTGTTGGATCTCCCTTCTTTTCCAAAGCAGAGCGTCCATTGGACCTCTCAAACCCAACCACGAACGAGTCAACCACAACGGAGGAACCCAGACCGATGACATCACGAGACAAGGCAAAGAAAGCAGAAGTATCAACATCACAGAACAAGTGGCACGAAACAAATATGGGTGCCAAAAGGACAGCAACCACAGGCTATTGGCAACACAGCAGACGAGAGCAGGACAAAGTTTCAACAGAAGCAGAGTCAACATCCAAAGTCCCCTCGATCTTCTTTCCCAAGTACCAATACTCGGCAGATTTGGATCGCCAAGAAATATCTTATCCATAGACCCACACCCATGCAGATTTGGGTACCCAAACAATGTATTATATCCCAACCCTCAAGCCATGTAATATGTACCTGTTGGCAGTAGCCTTGGTACACCAGGACGTACAAGACATGAAAGTCAAAGAAGGGAGTCAGAGCGAAGGGACAGCACTAGCAAACAGGGCAGTCAAAGAAGATCTGGCAAGTAGGCCAATATTTTTTCAAGACATTAATGCAAATCAAAGGGATGGACATGCAGAGAGGAAGAGCAAGTAGGGAGCTCGAAGATATGTATGGCAGATCACTAGAAGAAATCCCTACAACAACAGTGATTTTTATCACTAACAATCATTGTAAATATCATTTCACCTTTTTGTAGCTCCATTTTGTGCAAGCCAAGGAGTCCTTGAGCTTGAGGAGCCTTAGAAGTAGTTGCGTACCAATTTTCGTATTTTTTAGATCTCGTTTGAGCCCCCAAATAAGCCCTGGAACCTAATTTTTAACTAGGCTGGACACTAGGTCTGGACAGGACCAAAAGCTAGTCAAAAACTATAAAAAGGGCTAGAGAGCTCATTTTTGGGGTTAGATTGTAATTGAAACGAACTTGTAAGAGCTTTTGAAAGTAATCTAAAGAACTCCATTGATTCTCTCTCTTTGTCTTGCCGTGTGTGCGCGTGTGTGTGTATGTGTGTGCATGCTTGTGTGCTTGTCACTCACGCACTTGTGCCGCCACTTGCTCGAGGTCTTCATACCATCCTCACGTCTTCCCGGATTGACATTAAAGGAGGTGCTACTCATCACTGAGCTACACCAACTTTTGGCGCCGTTGCCGGGGATCGAGCTTTGAGGACGAGCGTGTGATGGTAAGACGTAGAGTTGACGCGTTGGAGTTGTAGGTATTTTCTTCACGCTCATCGATTTTCTTTTACTTTCTTCACTATCATCATCATCATCATCATCATCATCATCTCCCATGTCCATCTCCATCATCGCGAAAATTTCAGTTTTTTGACTATATCCCCATCTCCACCTCATTTCCCTCATTTCACTTGTGAGAGAGAGCGAGAGAGCGAATTTGCATGTGCTATTTTTTGCATGTTTTGTGAGCATTCTGCAGGTACAGGCTGCATCATCATCCCCAGCACTCTGCGCAGGTACGGAAATCTGAGTAACTGTCTCTGTGTCGCCGACTCATCAATCGCGACCGACTGAAAACTTGCTCTAATTGCTAAACAAAGTGCATCTCCATGACCTACAGGCCAAGAGCTTCCCAAAAATGTGTTTAGTTTTTTGAAATTCCACAGATTTCTGTCAATCGCGATCGCTCTGTCAATCGCGATCGACAAACGACGACGGACAGACCTGTCAATCGCGATCGACACGTCAATCGCGACCGACAGCCCACGACGGCTCTGTCAATCGCGACCGACAGAGTCAACGACCGATTGACCACGACCGACTGACCATACGCGTGACACGTGTCAATCGCGATCGAGTCATCAATCGCGATCGACTCATCAATCGCGACCGACACAGTCAACGACTGTTTGACCACGACGGACAGACCACGACGGCTCTGTCAATCGCGACCGACACGGTCAACAACTGTTTGACCACGATCGAGAGACCCTCGCGACCGACCTGTCAATCGCGATCGACTCATCAATCGCGACCGACAGAGTCAACGACTGTTTGACCACGATCGACAGACCCTCGCGACCGACCTGTCAATCGCGATCGACTCATCAATCGCGACCGACAGAGTCAACGACGCTTTGACCACGATTGATTGACTATTCGGCCACGTGTCAATCGCGACTGACCAGTCAATCACGACTGACAGCCACAACGGACCTGTCAATCGCGATCGACACGTCGATCGCGACTGACCTGTCAATCGCGACCGACAGACTTTGCGAACGCGTTAGAAGGGCAAATTAGGTCAAATTTTCAAGGCAAAATTATTGGTCTAAATTTGATTAAGTGTGGGACAAACACTAGGGTGTAGTATTGCATCGCGAGGCCGTGCCACAAGCTACTCGAGTATTCCTGTTGACTGTTAGCTTGTATTGAATCCTGATTTAACTCCCTAAACCCTGAACAGTCATAACTTTTTCATACGAAATCCAATTTTTGAGCTCTTGGGCTTGTTGGAAAGCTCGTGGCATACACTACACGACCTCAACTGTTTTTTATAAAGATAATGCGTTGATTTTCAGAGAGGGTATTTTGAAGTTGACCATACCCAGGGGGATCAAAGTCAGGGGTCTTTAGAATTATTTTCCTAAAAGTCAGAACGCACATGTGTGTTTATGTTACATGAATGAAAGTGGTTGGTTGCGTCCTTTGAATCTAAGCATTGAGCTAACCGTGGGACTTTTATAGGTTCATTGAGAGCAACTGAGAGCGTACAAGCAAGGTTTCTTTGCAAGCTTGAGAACCGGGTTCTCGAGCACCATAAAGCAAGGGATCAACAAGTAAGGTTGGAATATTCTCAACTCCCTCTGTCATTTCCTAGCTCAAGCTAAGAACGAGTAGAAGTAGGAGTAAGTCAGGGCGACGATAGGCCACTATCAAGTTGAAGACTACCTAAAAACTCAAGTTCAAGCTAAAAACATAATCTCAGTACTGTCAATAACCTAAAGGAAAAGAATCTAACGTGGAACGATCAACCTAAAATACGAAGAACATTCAAGTGTTCCTGACGACGTGATATCAGACAAGACCATAAACACAATAATTAACTAAAAAGAATCAAGTGACTGGTACCAATTGATCGGCAACGAGGTTGTACTCTGGAAAAATTGGGATAATCAGTTAGGCATATGAACCTTCGATCAGGACGACACCTAGCAAGAGAGAGACAAAGCCTTAGGTCTTCAGAGGCTAGTGTCAATCACACTGCAAGGTCTTGGGCCCAGCAGTTGAGCCACCACTCGTATTACCCTAGCTCTGATACCAGCGAATCAGAGATGTCTCAAGGCATGGACAGACCTACGGGAAGTCCAGGTGTGCCTTACTTGTACAGGGTAGAAGGCCCTTACAAAACACAGTTGGAATACCTTAGGACCAACCGATTAGGTGCTAGCATCTATGAGGACGGCCTAGGAAGATCCGTGGTCCAGATTAAAAACCCTGACCAATCCATAGGACTAGAGCACCCAGCTGTCAAGTTTGAAAACGGTGCATACCTGGACAAGGAAGGAACCATATACGTAGTCACCAGTCATCCAGATAGGACAGATGACTTTGGAAATGTAATCTCAGAAGCGGACTTGGGTGACTTGGAACAAGGAAACATGGGAGTGGAACCTAGAACCCCTCGAGGTAAATCAGTTCTCACTAGGATTATCACGCCTGAATGGGTCCCCCAAGACAACAAGAGCATAGAGTTGCTCCTCAATCGAGAAACTGATGAATCCTTTTGGAGGTATAAGTCTAATCAGCCAACAGACATAGGAAATATCATGATCTATGAGTTTAAGGATCCGGATAGCCCAGGCAGAGTGACCTACTTAGATCATGCTTCAGAACGGATCTTTGTGGTGACAGAAAATGATAGGCATGCCTACACTTGGAAGGGTGAATTTATTTTCCCCCAACCAAGATCAAACGTATCCTATGGTCACCCTGGGGCTGGAACTTCCCAAGCTCATGGTACGCAAAGAGATAGAAGTAGGGATAAACCAGAAGTAAGTTTTGCCAACCCCGTGGGCAGAGAAAGAACGAGAACAGAGACGAATAGGGTAGAACCTGAGGTGCATAGAGCCCACAAGAACCAAAGAAATGTAGATGGATTCCCTCTGCCGAGACCTAGAGAGCACACAAGGACTTTGAGACCCACCCAGCTAGTCAAGTCCATGAAGAATTACTTTGACGGCACAGGAGATCCCTATGATCATGTGGCGGAGTTCAAGCAAGTCTTGAGAGCTGAACAAGTGGAGGATCTGTTCACGCAGTACAATGCCTTCGGTCTAACCCTTAGGAACACAGCACTTACGTGGTTTCAGCCATTAGATGAACGCCAGTTCAGGAGCATAGACCAACTCCTAGAGGCATTCATTGTAGAGTTCTCTAAGAGCGGCATAAGACACAATACCTCGTCATTGATTCACAGCTTCAAACAGACCCCCCAAGAGACTGTCAGATTGGACGGAAGGAGATTTAGACAATATCTTGAAAGATGTCCTATTTCGGAGCTACCCACATCTGCTAAACAAGTAGCCTTATTCCTTGATGGATTGCTGAGTACGAAATTGAGATCCTATGTGTATCTGAAGGACCCTAGGACTATAGAAGAGTGTGTACGCATGTGCATTGACATTGAAGATAACCTAGGGGAGGAACTAGAGCTTTCCAAAATCTACAAAGATTCAGATAGTGCTTCCAGTCACTCTTCCACGCAATCCATATCAATTGAGGAACTCGCAGAGAAAGTGGCACAAAAACTAGGCGTCTCTAGCAAACAAATTCCTAGGTTTGCCCCGGTGAAAAGATGCTATACTTGTGGTGGTGACCATATGGCGAATGTCTGCCCTATTATGGCTCAGCCCCAAGTAAACCCTAGTAGCCAGTACTGCACCATAGAACGGAGATACACCAATCACACCGCACAAGATTGCCCATACAACAAGCAGACAGTTAGGCAACCCTATCCGCAGCCCTACCAACAAGGCCGATACCAGAACCAAAATCCACCACCACAATATGCTAGACCCCAACAAACCTACCAACCACAATATCAGGCCCAACAGAGACCCCAACCGGTGCTAGCTCAACATCCTCCAAACCCCGCTAACGTGATTCCAGTAAAGTATGCTGTTGCAGAAGAAAACCTGAATAGGGCCATAGTACCAGTAACCCCATTGATCTCGGAAAGTGACCCAAGTGACCATAGCTTTGATTCTACACATGTCGATAGTCCCCAGGCTTACTACATGCAGTCCCCAGAACATGGTGAGTCTTACTATAGTGAGGAACCAAGTGAACCTAGTTGGGAGTCAGATTACACGAACGTCATGTATGCAAACCCCAACCCCAGGCCTCAACCTAGGCAAGTAAGACCTCCATTCCCAAGAGGACCGTGCTACAGATGCCAGGGAGATCATCTCATTCGTGATTGTCCCTTGCCCCCACCTACACAACCCCAGTCAGTGACTATCCAAGGTTTTTGCCAAGATTGTGGAAAAGAGCATCTTTTACGAGATTGCCCAAAGAACCCCAATAATATGCCAAAAATCACTCCGATCAATGTGATTGGTTTGGTTGTAGATTCCTCAGGAAGCGTCACTTCCACTGCACCAGTGCAGGTAGTCACTAGAGCTCAGGCTTTGCAGCAAAACCAAGAGACAAACCAGGGTAAGAACTCAGAGGCTAGTGAAACCGAGAGCATAACAAAGAAAAGGACTAGAGCATGGAAAGATAGTCGGGAAAGAATGAAAAGACAATGGGCTAAAAAGATGAGTGAACTTGAGGAAAGCATAAGAGAAACCAAAGCTAGGATAACTGAAATCACCTCTCAAATCCCCTCTCACAATACCCCGCCGCCACCCCTCCCATCTCCATCTGACCCACCACCTTCCCCACCACGTCATACGATTCCACCACCTCCTAGAGTAGGATCAGTGTTAGCTGATCCCACTCCTGAAGACATAGACATGATGCTCAAAGCCTATCAGGCCAGAATCCAAGAAGGGCCGAACATCACGGATCATGCCAAGTGCTATCCTAGAGCTGACCTAGAGATAGAAAGAACCAAACTGTGCGCGAAAATGGTCGCATTGGCTCAAACTATGTTTGAAGCCAGTCGCCTTTTCAATTACTCGGGCTCAGCCAAAACGCAATTACACTTGGATGGATTCCTAGAAAAGTTAGAGGAAATAATTGCAAGATCTGCTAAGGAAGAAAAAAATCAAGAAAAAGATAAAGCAAGCAAAAACATGAATCATTCATCGGAAGTGTATGTGGCGACTTCCACTAAACCAAACAACTTTCCCTCCTCAGAAAGAATAGAGAGGCTAATCGCACAATCAGAAAAGGAACCTACCCCTCAAAGAAAGGAAAGGGTAAGAGCACGGAAAAGCCAGCCTCTTCAGGAAGCCCATGTGCCTCCTCAAGGAGCCTATCTTCCTCCCCAAAGGGCACAGGAGCCTCCCTCGAAAGCTTATGTACCTCCACAGGTAACCCACATTCCCTCCCAGAGAGCGTGTGAGCCTGTTCGGAAAAGTAATAGCATAAGTAATCCTCCCCAAGAAGCTTGTGCTTCAGCTATCTATGACAACGAGGGAAGAGCCAACGATAGAATAAGCCCTCCTTCCCAGGTAGCATATGTACCTAATTCTACAGAGCCAGACACTTCTTCTTCTATGAATCGTTTTGCACCAGACTTCCTACGAGAGATTCAAGAAGACAAATGGGAAAACGAAAGCGAGGTCGCCCCTCCTTTTGAACTTGTGGACGATGCACATGACCAATTCCCACAAGACATCCCATCCATTTACGGGGAGCATGAGAGTGTTCAGTCTCACGAGAGATTAGACTTCGAGTCTAATTCCATACAAGAGCTACCCCACTTCACAGGCCCATGGGAAGCAAAGTCCACATGTATGAGAGCACCCACAGTCATGGTAAGGAACGACGACTCAGTCATACCGAGGAACACGGAAGTAGTAACGAACACCAAGGTGCAACGCGATCTCACTTTGGAAGAGCTGCCTGAGGATAGACCAAACGCGCGGAAATATGTAGCTAGTCAAGTAACTGAAACTGCAAAACCTCGTTCCCGGGTAGGATCCCATAGGACAGTACCGGAAATTCCCTTGGATAAGATAGGAGATATGTGTGAAGGTGAAGAAGGGAACACCTATCTTCCCATCACCTACCAGGAGTACACCACCAAAGCGATTTTGGACTCAGGTGCAGGAGTTGCAATTGCCACTACCTCCTTATGGAAGCGTTGGGGCAAGCCGGCACTCAGGCCGACGAGAATGAAATTGCAAATGGCCGATGGTCACATAGAGAGACCCCTAGGATTGCTAGAAGGAATAAATCTCACCACTTGTGGTGTCGAGTTTGAACATACCTTTGCCATATGTGACTTCAGCAAAAATCATGCCTATGAGATGATTTTGGGAAGACCATTCATGCGACAGTTGCAAGTGGTACAGGATTGGGGAACCAATTCTTTGTACCTGCAGCACTTAGGTGTTACAACCAAAGTCAATCTCAAGGATTATTCTCATAGAGATGTCCCTCCTATCCAATGGAATCCCATCCATAGAGCTAAAGATGACACAGAATCGGTGCATTCCATAGGGTCTGGATCCTCATGGATGCATGAAGACACCCACTTATGGATGTGCAAGGTAGCAGTAGAGGAAGAGAAGAGAGAAAAGGTCAGAGAAATAGGTGCAAACGAAACCCATAGACCCATTCAAGACCCAGCCTATGCACCTGTAGTTTTTCCAGACGAGGAATTTGAACCCCATGGCTGGGCGGAAATTTTAGCAACAATGGACGTAGCCATCAATGAAGAACAATGGACACCTCACTGTGATGAGGATGGCTATGATATTTTAGTCTTCTCCATAGAGCCAATCATGGGAGAGGCAGTTTTAGAAGAATGCGAACCTAGCCCTGATGCATTTGAGGATGCAAGTGACTCCGATCTAGAGTCAATCATTATGGACCCACCATTTGCATCAGATGAAGAATACTTCCATGAAGTAGAATTTCGACCCCAGAGGCATGGAGAGGTTACAAATGATGTGAGATTAACAACTCATATGACCCCTAAGGAAGAAGGAAAGAAACGAAAGAAGAGGGAAGCCTTACCAGAAGAGGAAGAATCTTTGTTTGAGGTCCCAGAAAATTTTAAGAAGTATGAGATAGATGACAGGAGAGTCATGATTAGAATGCCCAAACGAGAGGCACAATCAGGAGAGGCCTATGATAACAAAGAAACTACCAAGAAGATCGTAGTGGCCCTAGAAGAAGGAGAGGAGAGATGCACGTATATAGGCCATGACCTGACAGAAGAAGAAGAGCATGAATTGACTGCCTTGCTAAGAGAATACAGAGATGTATTCGCTTGGAGTTACAAGGATTTGAAAGGGGTTGACCCAGACATATGCTCACACACTATTCCCATGACCTCAGATGCTAAACCCTCGAAGCAAAAGCCTTATACATATAACGATAATTATGCTGCTAAGATCAAAGAAGAGATAGATAGACTGGTTGAAGCTGGATTTATCTACGAAATTGAGCACACTGAATGGGTGTCCCCCATCGTAGTGGTGCCCAAGAAGAATGGCAAGCTGCGTGTGTGCATTAACTTGAAAAAGGTTAATGCCGCCACGATTCGAGATAACTATCCGCTTCCCATCACAGAACATCTCTTAGAAAGAGTGGCAGGCAAGGAAGTGTACAGCTTCCTTGATGGATTTTCTGGCTACAATCAAGTAGCCATAGCTCCAGAGGATCAGCACAAGACAGCCTTTGCCACAGAATGGGGTATTTTTGCTTTTAGAGTAATGCCATTTGGGCTTACCAATGCACCAGCTACCTTCCAGAGGCTGATGTGCCATGTGTTTAAGGAGTTCCTGAGGAAGAGTTTAGAAGTCTATGTTGATGATCTTTGTGCTCATTCCAATGTTAGACAAACTCATATTCCTGAACTCAGACAAATCTTTGACAAATGTAGAGAATATCAAGTCTGCCTGAACCCAGAAAAGTGCGTTTTTATGGTCAGGCAAGGTAAGATTCTAGGACACATAGTGTCAAAGAATGGCATATCTACTGACGAAGAGAAAGTGAGAGCCATAGCAGAGCTACCTAGGCCAAAGAATGTCAAGGAAGTACAAGCTTTCATGGGGCATTGTGGTTATTATCGACGATTTATACACATGTATGCTGTCAAGGAAGTACACTAACTTTGAGTGGACGGATGAATGTGAGAATTCCTTCCAGGAACTTAAACGAAGATTGTGTTCAGCACCAATCTTGACCACACCAGATTGGAATAAGCCATTCCATGTTCATGTTGATGCATCCAATTATGCTATTGGATGTGTACTCGCACAACCTACTGGTGAAGGAAATATGGATCTTCCAATTGCCTATGCCAGTAGACAATTGAATGCGGCTGAACGAAATTATACCACTACTGAACGAGAAGGATTAGGCATGGTATATGCAGTTAAAAAGTTTAGACATTATTTGCTTGCAAATAAGTTTAAATTTTTTACTGATCATGAGGCATTGTTATATCTCGTAAACAAGCCATGCAATACAGGAAGATTAGTGAGATGGTTTCTATTGCTAATGGAATATGACTTTGAGGTTGTGGTAAGAAAAGGTAGGACTCACTTGAGAGCAGATCATCTCTCTAGGCTCACATCGGGAGAAGCCCCACAAGGAGTGTCAGATGACCTTCCTGATGCTTACTTGTTTAATTTGGAAGTTATACCGCAGTGGGCTAAGCCATTGGTGCCAGTATTGACGTACGGGCCCAACCATCCAGTGGTAAACACACGGAATAGAGAGATCGTAAAAGCCCAAAAGTATCACATCATGGCCGGAAGCATGTACAAGCACACAGATCAAGGGATCTTGGCTTGTTGCGTAGAAGAGGATGAGTACGCTAAATGGTTGCAATTAGCACATGTAGGTGCATTAGAGCAACACCATTCAAAGCAACGAACTTTACAGACCTTAAAGAGACTCGGAGTACATTGGCCAACTATGGAAGCTGATGTCCAAAAGTTGTGCAAGGAATGCCCAATCTGTTGCACTAAACCACCTGTGGAACATGCCACTCTCTATCAAGTATCCATTGTGCCAGATTGGAGTGAACCTCTAGTATCATTCTTAAGGACAAACACATTCCCTCCAGACATGACTCTAGCTAGGAAAAGGAGTTTAGAACAAGAAGCCCAGGATTACTCACTCATAGGTGATAATCTATATAAGCGTGGTAAAGATGGTTACCTGAGATTATGTGTCCATGAAGGTGAATATCTCAAAATCTTGGAGACGGCGCACCAAGGTGTAGCAGGAGGACACTTTGGACCAGATCGGGTGATCAAGGCAATATTGTTTGCGGGCTTCTGGTGGCCTACCCTTCACATGGATGCACATACCTATGTGAAACGGTGTGATGTCTGTCAGAGGACTCAGTATCCTATACGCAAAGATGAGATGCCACTGAAACCTATGATGGGTGGACGTGCATTCTCTAAGTGGGGAATAGACTTCGTAGGTCCTATTAATCCCCCAGCAAAGGGTTCTCATGCGGAATACATCATTGTGGCAACAGATTATCTCACCAAGTGGGTAGAGGTAAAAGCTACAACCAAGAACGATGCTCAAACAACTGCTAAATTCTTGTTTGAGAATATATTCACAAGATACGGGCTACCTATAGAGCTGGTAAGTGATAGAGGCACTCATTTCTTGAACGAAGTGATTGAAAATCTACTCCAAGAATTCTTGGTAATACACAAGAAGTCTGCCCCTTATCACCCTCAAGCTAATGGGCAAGCTGAGAGCACTAATAAGATCCTATGCAATGTACTGACGAAATTAGTGAACACTAAACGCTCTGACTGGGACAAACAGCTATGTTGGAGAAACACTCACTAATTAGACATATATTTGAAGGTCAAATCTTAGAAAGAAAACCCCATGCCTATGTGAAGGGACAAATTCACAAGTGTATCATACTTGTAAAGTTAGTTCACTTTAGTTCTAGAAGTTTTTTTTAAAATCACGAGAATACGAAAATCTATATAAGTTAGTTTGTATCAACTGACGCGAAGAGAAGAAGAATGAGAGAGAGAGAATAGAGAGAAGGAGAAGAAGAAGGAGGAAGACAATGAGAAAGTGAGAAGAACTCATTTTTGTATGACTGAGTATAGTCGGGCTTCTCTGAGTGAGAAAGCATCTGTAAAACTTCTGAGTTTTTTATAGTTATGAGAAGAACTGAGTAAAGTTCTGTGTATGAGCCTCTCTCCATCATCTCCATGATTACCTACTGTGTGATGAATTCAAAAGTTCAAGTTTTCTGAGCAATTCGATGCCTGGCATCGAATCTTGGCTCAAAAGTCATTTTTTCATTCTCTGTGTGTTAACTGTTGTTGAATCTTTTAAAAATATGAAGTTTGTGGAGCAACTCGATGCCTGGCATCGAGTTTGAGCATAAAGTCGATGCCTGGCATCGACTTCTAGCATACAAGTCTTCTTCTTCATGTGTGTGTAAAAGAGAGTATTTCTGGTGCAGAAAAAGGGCCTAAAAAAGCTCAAAGTCGATGCCCCGCATCGACTTGGACTGAAATTCGATGCCAGGCATCGAATTTTTTATTTTTGGACATCAAGAATACTAAAACAGGTAAAAATTTCCAGTTTTGGAAGGTCATACAGGGTCATCTTGTGAAGGCCATAACTTGAGTTCTAGAGATCCGTTTGATGCATATGATAGCTTGTTGGAAAGCTCTACTCTTCTAGTTTCAGCCTATAAAGTTTCATCAAAAAATAATACTTGAGCTAGGAGAAATTAGCAAAATACTGAAGGTATGTCATTTCAGTGACTAGGAATTTCTGTAGAAGCAAAGTTCTCACTTTAAGCTATCATTTCTCAAAGTTTGGTGTGGCAATGAGTTAATGGTGACCATAGAGGTGTTCTAGTGTCACATTAATTCATTTCTTGTGGTGTTTCATACATCAACAAGTGGTATCAGAGCAGAAAGATTCTCGAGAGCAGAAGACGACAAAGGTACGAGAAGTTTTGTAAAGTTTTCCATTAAAGTTTGAAAGGTGAAGCATTTGAAGACACAAGGCATCAAAAGATTACTTTCGAAGTATCCTCATACACAAAGAACTTCAAAAGGTATTATCCTTTATCCTTTAAGCTCACAGGTTGCAGCAGAAGGAAAGAACTATGGCAGATCATATCTCCATTGACAAACTGGACAGAGATAATTACCCCGCATGGGTAATGAGAATGGAAGCCTTACTTATGAGTAAGGATCTCATGGTATATGTAACAGGTGAAGAAGAGAAGCCAGTATTTGAAGATGAAAGCCGACCAAAGAAAGAAGAACTTGATGCTTTAAAGCATTGGCAGAAGAAGGATGCAAGTGCAAAAGCTTACATTTACAATACAATCTCAGATCATTTGCTACCACACATCAGAGGATTGGAATCATCAGAAGATATATGGAATGCATTGGAATATCATTTCCAAAGCACTACTAAAGCACGGAAAGCAAGTCTATGGTCAGAGTTTACAACATTCAAGAAGAAGCCAAGTCAAACCATTAGTGATTATGTCACTAAGATGAAGGATCTAGCAGATAGTCTTGGATCCATAGATGAAGATGTTGAAGATCACAGATTGATTGCTCAACTACTTGCAGGCTTGAGAGGGGATGAAAGGTGGAAACCTTTTGTCTTATCAACAGAACTTTCATTAAATCATTATGTTCCAGATTTGAACCAGTTGCTTGGTTTGATGCTCACATATGAGCAAGACTTGAAGGGAGATGGAGATAAAGGTCAAAGTTCTGCAATGTACATGAAGAATAAGAAGAAAGGAGATAAATGTAAAGCAAAGGATGAAGAGGAGTCTAATTCTCAAGCTTATTATGCAAGAGGTAAAGGCACTGGCAGAGGAAGAGCAAGAGGTTTTGGAAGAGGAAGAGGTAATCAAAATAACAACAAAAAGGCTTGCTGGATCTGTGGATTGAGTAATCATTTGGCTCATGACTGTTGGCACAACCAACAAGGATCAAACCAAAATCAAAACAACAATAGCAGAGGTCGAGGTGGAAGATATCAAAGTAATTTTCAAAGAGGTAGACAAAGTCAAAGAGGAGGCTATGGTAGAGGTGGAGGAAGAAGTTGGGGACAGAATCAATCCTACAACACCACCTACTACAACTATGCAAATGACACACAGAATGAAAGTCATACATCATTGATGATGAATTCAATCAGCACATCAGACAAAGAAGATCTAAAGGTATTTTACATTGACTCTGGATGTTCTAATCATTTGTCAGGAAACATAGAATTGATGTCAGATTTGGAAAAAGGCATTTCTAGTCACACAGTTCAAACTGGTGATAATACAAGACATAGTGTACATTCAATTGGAAAAGTGAAATGCAAGAGTGGAGCAGATTTGCTAACCAATGTTTTGTATGTTCCTACAATACCTAAAAACTTGATTAGTGTGGGACAGATAGTTGAAAAAGGTTTTCAAGTTAGGTTTACAAATGAAGGAGTATTTGTGGAAGATCCAGAGAATGGATATAAACAGATTGTCTCTGGTAAGAAAGAAGGTAGACTCTTTACTTTAAGAGTGCAAGGAAACATTGGTCAAGCTTTGCTCACACATGGTGAAGGAGTGATTACAGAACTTGATCTCTGGCATAAGAGATTAGGTCATTTCAATGAAAGAGGAATTAAAGCTATGGTTGCTAATCAGTCTGTACTAGGATTACCAAATGTGCAAAGTCAACATATGGTTTATAAATGTGAAGCATGTCAAATGGGTAAAGCACACAGGTTACCATTTCAGAAGAAAGGATTCAAACATGATGGAGTACTTAAGCTCATTCATACAGATGTATGGGGACCAACAAAAGAAGGATCTATCAGTGGCTCAAGGTATTATGTTCTTTTCATTGATGATGCTACAAGATGGATAACGTTATATGTTTTGAAGGAAAGATCAAAAGTGTTTGGAGCTTTCAAGCATTTCCATGCATATGCAGAGAGAGTCACAGGTCAAAAGCTTAAGAGACTGAGGTCTGATGGAGGGGGAGAATACTTCTCCCAAGAGTTCAATGATTATCTTTGGAATGCAGGTATTAAGAGAGAAATAACTTGCAGGTATACACCACAACAAAATGGTGTAGCAGAAAGAAGGAACAGAACTTTGGTTGAGTTTGCTAGAGCTATGCTGAAGGAGAAGAATTGTCCAAATTATCTTTGGGCTGAGGCTGTAAATACAGCTACATATCTTGTGAATAGATTACCATGTGCAGCTCTGAATGGAATGACTCCATATGAAGCTTGGTGGGGTAAGAAACCAACACTAGATCATTGTAGAGTGTTTGGATCAATTGCATATGCTTATGTGCCATCACAACTTAGGCATAAACTTGAACCAAAGGCAGAAAAATATGTGTTCATTGGTTATGATGAAAAGCAGATGGGTTACAGGTTGTGGAATCCTCTAACCAAACAATTTATTGTTTCTAGAGATGTTACATTTGATGAACAGAAAAGTTGGTATGCAGATCAAAGTCATACAGCTGAAGAATTTGAAGAAGAGGTAAGAAGATGTGAGAAAGGAAAATCAATTGTGCAGGTAAATAGAGATGAAGACTATATGCAAGCAAGTACATCCACAAGTGGATTAACAAGAAGAAATGAAGAAGCTCCTATATTTGATGAAGAAGTGTATCCAGACACATATGAAGAATGTGAACCAAGAAGGTCAAGCAGGACTAGAAGACAACCAGAAAGGTATTCTTATGATACTTCTTACATAACTCAGAAGAACTATGCATATATGGTCAAAGATGATGAAGAACCTCAGAACTATGATGAAGCTAAAGGTAAAAAGCAATGGGAAGAAGCAATGAAGGAAGAGTTCAATGCACTGGAGGAGAACAAGACATGGGAACTTGTTCCTAAACCAAATGGTAAGAAAGTAATTGGAAATAAATGGGTTTATAAAGTGAAGAAGCTTGCAGATGGAAGTATAGCCAGATACAAAGCTAGATTGGTGGTGAAAGGCTATGCCCAGACCTATGGCATAGATTATGATGAGACATTCAGTCCCGTAGCTAAGATGTCAACTATAAGGACAATCATTGCTATTGCAGCTTCAAAAGGATGGACCCTAAGTCAATTGGATATAAAGAATGCATTCTTGAATGGATACATATCAGATGAGGTATACATGGAACAACCTCAAGGGTTTATAGATTCCAGGTATCCAAGTTTTGTTTGCAGGTTGAGAAGAGCATTGTATGGATTGAAGCAAGCTCCAAGAGCTTGGAACTATAGACTGGTGAAGTATCTCAATGATCTTGGATATCAAAGTTCAAAAGCAGATTCAAGTCTACTTATCAAAAGAACAGAGGAAGGTACAATCTACATTTGTATTTATGTAGATGACATTATAATCACAGGTACTTCAGATGAAGGAATCAAGGAGGTAAAGAGATTACTTGAGAAAGAGTTTAAGATCAGTGACCTAGGAAAGTTATCATACTTTCTTGGAATGGAAGTTACTTATACAGATCATGGCATATATGTGTCACAAGAAAGGTATCTTCTGAACTTGTTGAAGAAGTTTGATATGGAAAATTGCAGAGAAGCTTCAACTCCACTTGAAGTTAATCACAAGCTCAGTAAATATGATGGTGCAGAATACAAAGATATGAGGAAGTATCAATCTCTTGTGGGTAGTTTGATTTATGCTACACTAACAAGACCTGATCTTAGTTATGCAGTGGGAGTTTTGTCACAATTCATGCATTGTCCAAAGGACCCACATTGGATTGCAGGTCAAAGAGTTCTCAGATATATCAAAGGAACTATAAAGGAAGGATTATATTATCCTTTTACATCAGATTTGAAGTTGAGAGCCTATAGTGATTCAGATTGGGCAGGTAACCAGGATGACAGAAGATCAACTCATGGTTACATGATATACATTGGTGATAAGCTTGTAAGTTGGTGTTCCAAGAAACAACATACAGTAGCATTATCATCAACTGAAGCAGAGTACAAAGGACTTGTGGAAGCAGCTAAGGAAGTCATATGGATGCAGACATTGTTCAAGAGCTTAGGCATTGATCAAGGTACACCTACAATACATGGAGATAATATGAGTTCACTTTATCTTGCAGCAAATCCAGTATTTCATGCAAGGACAAAGCACATAGAGATCCAATATCATTTTCTTAGAGAAAAGGTAATGGAGAAGGAGATTGAAGTGGAATACATTTCTACTAAAGATCAGTTAGCAGACATAATGACAAAGAGCTTGGATGGTGTGAAGACCAGCAGATTTAAAAGCATGGCAGGAGTAAAAGAAAAGAAGAAGATATGAAGGAACAGAGAATGTCAATTAGTGATTGAGGGGGAGCTGTTGGAGAAACACTCACTAATTAGACATATATTTGAAGGTCAAATCTTAGAAAGAAAACCCCATGCCTATGTGAAGGGACAAATTCACAAGTGTATCATACTTGTAAAGTTAGTTCACTTTAGTTCTAGAAGTTTTTTTTAAAATCACGAGAATACGAAAATCTATATAAGTTAGTTTGTATCAACTGACGCGAAGAGAAGAAGAATGAGAGAGAGAGAATAGAGAGAAGGAGAAGAAGAAGGAGGAAGACAATGAGAAAGTGAGAAGAACTCATTTTTGTATGACTGAGTATAGTCGGGCTTCTCTGAGTGAGAAAGCATCTGTAAAACTTCTGAGTTTTTTATAGTTATGAGAAGAACTGAGTAAAGTTCTGTGTATGAGCCTCTCTCCATCATCTCCATGATTACCTACTGTGTGATGAATTCAAAAGTTCAAGTTTTCTGAGCAATTCGATGCCTGGCATCGAATCTTGGCTCAAAAGTCATTTTTTCATTCTCTGTGTGTTAACTGTTGTTGAATCTTTTAAAAATATGAAGTTTGTGGAGCAACTCGATGCCTGGCATCGAGTTTGAGCATAAAGTCGATGCCTGGCATCGACTTCTAGCATACAAGTCTTCTTCTTCATGTGTGTGTAAAAGAGAGTATTTCTGGTGCAGAAAAAGGGCCTAAAAAAGCTCAAAGTCGATGCCCGGCATCGACTTGGACTGAAATTCGATGCCAGGCATCGAATTTTTTATTTTTGGACATCAAGAATACTAAAACAGGTAAAAATTTCCAGTTTTGGAAGGTCATACAGGGTCATCTTGTGAAGGCCATAACTTGAGTTCTAGAGATTCGTTTGATGCATATGATAGCTTGTTGGAAAGCTCTACTCTTCTAGTTTCAGCCTATAAAGTTTCATCAAAAAATAATACTTGCGCTAGGAGAAATTAGCAAAATACTGAAGGTATGTCATTTCAGTGACTAGGAATTTCTGTAGAAGCAAAGTTCTCACTTTAAGCTATCATTTCTCAAAGTTTGGTGTGGCAATGAGTTAATGGTGACCATAGAGGTGTTCTAGTGTCACATTAATTCATTTCTTGTGGTGTTTCATACATCAACAAGCTACACCATGCTGTTTGGGCATGCCGAGTTGCCTACAAAACGGTACTCCAAGCCACCCCCTTTCAGATGGTATTTGGCCAAAATGCTGTGCTACCCTTGGACTTCCTGATCCCTACATTGAGAGTAGCACAAGAGCACGAATGGACAGGTCATGAGCTCTCCTCTAGGATCTTTGACCTTGAACGATTAGGAGAAACAAGACTGAGAGCCGCTGCAGGGATATATGCAGCCAAGAAGAGACAGAAGGCATATTTTGATGCCCATGTGAAGGATAAAGGCTTGAAAGCAGGAGATCTAGTCCTAGTCTATACACTCAAACAACACGCGAGGAAGCTAGAAAAGAGAGGCTACGGACCTATGATCATCAATAGGATCTCCACAAGCGGAGCAGTACAATTGGCCACATTAGAGGGTGATGTTCTCCCAAATTATATTAGCGGTTGCAGAGTCAAGTTGTATCAGGAACCCCTCACGGAGGAAATGCTTTGCCGACTCAACACTGCTAAGAAACGCAAAGAGGAAGAAAAGCGAGTGCGAGAAGAAGCTCAAGCAGAAGCTTTAGAACGCATTAGAAGGATGAAATTACGTAGGCAAGGTAGAGAGCAGCCTAGGACAGATGACTATGCAGATCAAGGATATCATATGGCAATGTGTGAAGTCGCAGGAACCAGCTCACCTAGGATAACTGATCGACGTCCTTTCGTAACCCTAGATATAGGACAAGGAAAAAGTGCAAGGACTGTAAGAGCCTTGATTGACTCAGGTGCAGCCACTAGTGCTGTTAGAAGGTCTTACTGTCAAGAGTTACAGTTAACTGTCAATCCTGTGGAGGCATATCTTATAGGATTGGGAGGCGTGGAAACCCCTTGTATGGGCGAGGTGGAACTTCCCCTCTACATTCATGATGAAGCAATGACAGTTAAAGTACTAGTGTGTCAGGATGAGGATCTCACTGAACCTCTTGTCTTGGGTCAAGATTGGATTTATGACCAAGCAGTCAATTTAAACCTAAGGAGTGGACTTCTCCAGGTTTGGATCAATCATAGTCGAGTTACAGTAGAATTAGACAATGGAGCACTCAAGGAACTAGGAAAGGCACAGACTCCTGGTCCTTCCAGGGGTACACATGAAGATGACCATGCTGTTCTTGTCCAAAACTATGTGTTGCAGAGGAATGATATTCGCAAAAAAGAAGTCAGGAATGCAACGGAACTCCCTTCTTTTCCAAAGGCTAGAAGGAGGCAGCAACCCAAGGTGGATCAAAGGCAGAAGAAGCAGAGTACTACCTATGTCCGATATCAAAAGTACCTGCGTAGCAGAATGGCCCAGAAAATAAACCAGGTGTGGGTGCGGAAAGGCGAACAACCGGTTGCACTACCGTCAACTACAGGGGCAAAGCCTCTTATTAGTGACCAACAACACGACGCTAATAAGAAGTCTTTCAAAAATTCTTCTGCTAAAGTAAAATCTATTTGGGTGCCCAAGAAGTCGATGAAGGCAAGCCCACAATCAAGACAAATTTGGGTGCCTAAGGCTTGCTTGATGGCACAAGCAGCTACGCTGAGGACACAACCTAAACAGCATAACGCGGCTACGCCTACTGTCAGTATTCACTCATTCTCAACGCTCAAGAACACACCAAGACCCAAGAGCGTGCATGTAATCAATTGTAAATGGGTCCCAAAAAGGCCTCGTTTTCAAACCACGACACCGAGAAAGCTCTGTAGAGACTCTCCGAAACCGAAAGCAAAGCCCATTCACTGCATTTGGCAGCCTAGGGCCTGTAACAAACCCCCCGACCCCAATTTGTAAATTCATACCCACTTACTAACTGCAGTAGTCTCCTAGGACAACACAAGCACTAAATACACACCCTGTCTTCATGTACTTACTAACCACTAACTCACCATCTACCTTATGTTAATGTGGTAACGAGGACAACAACGGATTTATTCTGTCCATTACAATGTTAACACTTGGTTATATATTCTCACAGAACCAAAATTGCTGACAGATCTAGCAAGGGGACTCAGGCTAGAAGAACACCACCTCGCCGCGGATGTTGTCCAATATTACGTCCAAAAAGCAGCTAGACAAGGGTCTGTCAGGGGCGACAGACGCGAGAGTGGGGGGGGTGTTGGCAGTAGCCTTGGTACACCAGGACGTACAAGACATGAAAGTCAAAGAAGGGAGTCAGAGCGAAGGGACAGCACTAGCAAACAGGGCAGTCAAAGAAGATCTGGCAAGTAGGCCAATATTTTTTCAAGACATTAATGCAAATCAAAGGGATGGACATGCAGAGAGGAAGAGCAAGTAGGGAGCTCGAAGATATGTATGGCAGATCACTAGAAGAAATCCCTACAACAACAGTGATTTTTATCACTAACAATCATTGTAAATATCATTTCACCTTTTTGTAGCTCCATTTTGTGCAAGCCAAGGAGTCCTTGAGCTTGAGGAGCCTTAGAAGTAGTTGCGTACCAATTTTCGTATTTTTTAGATCTCGTTTGAGCCCCCAAATAAGCCCTGGAACCTAATTTTTAACTAGGCCGGACACTAGGTCTGGACAGGACCAAAAGCTAGTCAAAAACTATAAAAAGGGCTAGAGAGCTCATTTTTGGGGTTAGATTGTAATTGAAACGAACTTGTAAGAGCTTTTGAAAGTAATCTAAAGAACTCCATTGATTCTCTCTCTTTGTCTTGCCGTGTGTGCGCGTGTGTGTGTATGTGTGTGCATGCTTGTGTGCTTCTCACTCACGCACTTGTGCCGCCACTTGCTCGAGGTCTTCATACCATCCTCACGTCTTCCCGGATTGACATTAAAGGAGGTGCTACTCATCACTGAGCTACAGTACCCCTCAGAAATCTTTTCATCCTTCAAGACCACCAAACCCGATACCAATTTTTGTCCCTCAGCAGAAACATACCACGCACTCCAAGACTCTTAGGAAGTGGATACCGAAACGTATCCAGACGTCTTCTTGTACCCCATTATCTAACAATTCTCCCACCCCGTTTAAACTCCACCCTTGTACTAATTCACCTTCAACCAAACCTTGTATAAATTCATACACCCAAACCCCACATCATGCATAATAACGGCTCATCAAGAAATGTATGCATAATCTGACCATGTAGGTGTCTAGAGACCTGCATTAGTTTTGCAAATAATCATTGCATTAATCACTTCAGGACACTTGGCTACACGGGTTACACATCGGTTATGGAAAGGGATTGCGGTCTCACCTTAATGGGATCATAATTAATTTCCATACTAATGTGTTAATCTTTTGTAGCAGATCATTTCCATTAGCTCATCAGTCATCATGCAAACCGCAGCAGGACCATCGGAAGCAGGCCCCAGCGTGGCTGCGGTACCCCTCAATGTTTTACGAGCAGAATCCCACCCGATCGCTCCACCGCCAGAGTTCCAAGGATTTCCGGGACCCATGCCAATCGATAACCCACCTATGGGATACACAGAGAAGATACACCGTAACTCTCATTGGTTTCAAGGCCTAGCTGGACCATTAGCTGATGCTGACTTCATTTTTGAAGCAAATATGACATTTGATGACCGCACCTGGGGCAAGTATCAATTCTTCTCAAGAGAATTCGAAGGCCTACAGAACACCCAGGACTTAACTCATGTTTGGGCCAGAGCCGGCTTCACGGAGTATTTCAGTGATCCTCTGCCCAAACCTGACTTTTATAGGTGTTATTATTTAATCACCACTTTGCTGGCCTCAGAGAGTAAGGACATCCCAGGAACCTTTATTTTGCCTTCTTTAGTGGATGATCCACCTTACAAAAGATTTTATCTTTCAAAGGATTTAATCAGGGCTGCCATCAAGATTCATGGAACACACACTCCAACGAAGAAAGAACGGCTAGTCCCAGAGCAGATGAAGCGTGGTGACGTAACTAAGTGGGAGGACATTTCTGCTATAACACCTGAGCTCTCTAAGCCATTACGGATATGCATGCAGCATTTTGCTTTCCCAGCTCAGGATCGTTTTACCATGCCCCACAAGAGAATCTGGTTTGGATTATACTTAGCATGTACTGGACCGCAAACAGTTGATCTAGCCAGCTGGATCATTGATCAGCTCTATTTGGCACAACATCGATGGGAGCGAAAGAAGGTAATCAATGGATGCTGCGCCCTCACAAGGATTATATATATGTGCTTGGCATATTATTTACCCATAGAGCGTGCCATGACCAGTGAGGAACTGAAAGCATACAAAGGGACCACTAGGAAGGCTAGAAAGTCTAGCAAAGGCAGAGCCGGAAAGCGGATGAGAGGTACTATCCCGTGCCTGCAAGTCCCAGAATCACCCTCGCCACAACCATCTCCAGAGCAGTCACCAACAGCAGCCACTCCCACAGTACAACCTATTCGCATAAGGTTATCTAGACCAGTGGTAACGGAGGGCACCACCAGTACTGTCGCACCCCAAGCAGCCACAACCACAGAACCTATCACCACAGCAGCTGAACTTCCCACCACTATTGGTGCGGAAGCTTTCTCTTTTCCAATACCGCATTTAGAACCAGGACAAGCAGAGCCACTGGACCAAACGTTTGATTTTGAGATGCCCGATGCATTCTCCAATCAGTTCCAGTATTCAGAAGGGCACTTGTTTTCTCAAGAATTTGAAAGGCCTAGCTACCCTACCACACCTAGGGATCAGCCACAAGGACAGATCGTGTCCAGCTCTGATGACGAAAGAACAGCAACCGACGACGACGAAGGAGACGACGAAGCTAGCCAGGGAACACAGGAATCCCAAGAGCATGAACAGACAGATGGCCAAGGCCAACAAATAGACACACATGGCGATACTAGCACCCATGAAGACGAAACTTACGAAGCAGCAGCTTACACACTGGCTATCAAGAAGTTGTATAGAACCATGGAAAAAGTTTGGGCACGCAAGCAGCTGACAGAGGAAGAGAGCCAAAAAATAATAGAACAAGAACTTGTCACAAGCGGATTCGAAGATGCCTATATCAAAGGATTCAAAGAATTAGTCCAATCAGTAGGCTCCAACGAGGCACTCAGGTACTTGCAACGAAAGCCACTGCCACAGTTTGACCCCCGCAGAGTACGATTACTTTCAAAGCCCGGCGAATACATTCGTGTACCAACCGGAGCACAATCTTCAGAACAAGCGAGGGAGGCACGCCTCGTCCCCGAAAGTTCATTACCCGTAGAAACAATCTTTGTAGATTCCCCACCTCGCGCTACAACTGTACAAACCTCAGTAGCACCGACCACCCCAACCGCTCCTCTCTCACCGCCAGTCCATCCAGCCTCCCCTATTCACCCTCCTTCCCCCAGACCAACATCTCCATTCGCCGGTGGTGTTGCCGAAACCGTCTTTACGACCACTCACCCCTCAATTCCCACGCCCATTAGCCCTAATCTACCCCTTCCCACACCCACCTTTCTATCCAACCCATTCCTTCATCAATCTTTTCCCTCTTTCCCCACAACTCCAAGACCCCTCTTCCCATTCCCCCCGCCGTTAACCTTCTCCCCCGTCTCACCTCCCCGACCCATTGTAACCCCTCTTTCCCCTTTCCACCAAGCTGCTCCAGCCAGCCCCCCTGTAAATTACCCCTCAACATTTGTAAATCCCGTATTTACACCAGCACGAGCACCCACGATCACACCCATATTCACGGTCACCGCACTAGATACGTCCACTGACATGGACATCTCACCACCCACTGCACCATCACTCACTTCACTCACGGCACAAACATTTTTAGGCACATCACAATTCTCAACAATCACTACATCATCCACCTTCCCATCCCCATTCCCCGTTCCCGTTGCATCTACACCAACTGCATCTTCATTTAGCACCCCATTAATACTATCACCCATTGTAGATAATGCATTCGGACAAATGTTCATGTGTATGACGCAAGTAAGAGATGAGTTCACATCTCTTGGTGATAATTATCAGTAGCTGCAGAGGACAACCAATGACTTACAGTCGCAGCTTAACTTATTGTCTATTGAGAATGCCTCTCTGAACACCCGCTACCAAGAATTACGCGAGGCATATCACAAATTGGAGCTAGAAAGCGAAGAAAAGACCAAGGAAGCCACTGCTGACTTGGATAATTTATTAAGAGCCCAGACAGTCCGAAATGCAACGCTAACACGAAACATGGACTTACTAAGAAGACACCTAGCCGCAGCAAAAGAGGAGAACCAGAGACTCCAAGAGCATAATAGAGAGAATTTGGAAGCGGCATTGGACCATCCAGAACAACCCTTAAGTCCTAGCAGATTCAAGGCAATCCCATCCGAAGCAATGAAGATGTTGCTAGATGACCATGTTCGACTGCTCGAGGACTATGATCGGATGAACGAAGAGCATCAGAAGTTAAAGGAAGATCACAAGCTACTACAGCTCAGAGAACCGGCAACACAACAAGTACAAGTAGCAGCAGAATTACCAGCACCTGTGGACCCTGAAATTTTCGACGAACTCAACGCATTACGGGCCCAAGTAATCACTCTCCAGTCAAGAATTGACGTATATGAAGCGCCACCAAGGCCAGACTCACCACCTGAGCTTCCGGCTGAAGAAGAAACGGTCACCATCCCGGTGGAGGAAACATTTGAAGAAGCGTACGAGCCACAGCCCATCCCAGGCGGACAAGTCACGGCTGAAGGCCAGATGACGTATGAACTTCCGATCCCCGCGTGGATGAAGACTATTGAGGAAATTGGAACAACGCACTCAGCTAGAGTCGAGGCCCAGCTACATGCTATGGCCATGATCGAAGAAAGAATTTTGCAATCTCCCTACTTTGCTCAATTGGCCCCACGCAGGTACATATCGGGGCATGAGCTTCAATACAAACCTTACTTCATGCTAATGGCCGAATACCAACTGGCCATAGAGAAGCGAACTGGCAAGAAGCCATCACATGCAACCCAGTTCGAGCCTGAAGACTTGCCACTGGATGCGCAACAAGGCACTATTTATCAACCAGATTGGCGTACACGTCTTTTACAGGAGTACCCTGAAATGATGAGCACATGGGTTAAGGCACCTTTACATTTAAAATACAACCCATGTTGGGGACCCGTGCCACGTCGCCGCTCCTGGACCGCCTTCGCTATCAAAGTACAAAACAATAAGCAGTGCCAGGACTGGTTGAACTACCCATATTTCAGGCCACCTACAGGACCACCGACAATTGGCTACATGATGGCAACGATTCGTCACTGGCTACCTCGCTTGAGATATATGGATGATATAGCAGCGCATATGACTGTCAAGATATTTGGCATGATGCAAATGATATTTAAAGTCTTCCGGAGAGTCAAAGCACCACATGTTAATACCCCGGGCTTTGAGCATGGCAACTTGGATCTCGCATATGACATGAGTACGACCCCATCGCTCCGGGTGTGTTATGCCTGGCATTGCAGAGTCAAGTACTTACCGACGTGCTACAAGCAAACATTCGAAGAAATGTTCACCACCGGTTTTTGGGAATACCACTCTGAAGTGTTCATCAGCAGGCCGACCCACTTATTGCAATTATTTGCCTGTGAACAGTTGGTGTATTCCACGCATTACAGACTCCCACCATCAGATGAACCACAACCAGTTAATTGGGAGAAGCTCGAGGCAGACCTAGCCCGAGGCATTCGAGTATCTGAGCACACCCTCGCTCACGACCTCCTACAAAACTACATCCGACAGACCGCACAACCAGGTTCTGTCGAGGACGACAGAAGCGAGAGGGAGGGGGGTGTTGGAAGCAGCCAGAGGCACAGACGCCACGGAAGCATGTAACGATGGAGCAAGGAGCCAGTCAGATCAATTTGTCAAACAAATATGTTTCTTATTATTTCTTCAAACATTCAACAGTGATTTTTATCACTAATTGTAACATATGTAACATAGAAAACCCCATTTTGTAATCCATAGCTCCATTTTGTGCAAGCCGAGCAGTCCTCAAGCTTGAGGAGCTTAGGTAGAATGCGCATACCAATTTTCGTTATTTTTAGATACCGTTTACCCTTCCAAATAGCATCTAGGACCTAATTTTTAACTATGCCGGTCACTAGATGTGAAACCGGTCAAAACTAGTCTAGAAACTATAAAAAGAGCTAGAGAGCTCATTTTTGAGGTTGGTTCATGTTAGCTAGTGTGAGCTTAGAGTTCTTTGGAGCTTGTAATAGTGTTCTTGAGTAATAGAGCTAATTTCCCACCTTCCATTGTGTCTTGCTTGTCTCTTCATTGTGTGTGTGTATGTGTGTGTGCATTTTGGTGCTTCTCACCTTCACTCTCACATCATCTCACGTTCATGATCTTCATATCACTCCTACCTCTTCCGCGGATTGACATTAAGGAGGTGAAGCTTCTTAACGTGGTACTTACCATTGTGCTAGAGCAACAACAGTTGAGGTCGTGTAGGATTTGAAACGAGCTTTCCAACGAGCTATAGAGCTCAAAAAATGGACTTTGGATGAAAAAGTTATGCCAATTCAGGCTCCTGGGGGTCAAAACAGGCAAACAAGACCTTTGGAGAAAATCGCGATTTTGTGAACTTTCAGAGAATCGCGATTTTGTGAACTTTCAGAGAATCGCGATTTTGTGAACTCAGAAAATCGCGATGTTGAGCACAAAATCGTGTTTCTGAAAATTGCGATGTTGAGCACAAAATCGTGTTTTTTGAAAATCGCGATTTTGATCACAAAATCGTGTTTCTGAGAATCGCGATTTTGAGCCCGCTGAAAATCGTATTTTCTCAGAATCGTGTTTTTGGCATGAAAATCGCGATGTTGAGCACAAAATTGTGTTTTTTGAAAATCGCAATTTTGACTCAGAGAATCGTGATTCACAAAATCGTGTTTTTTTCTGAAAATCGTGATTTGTGAGAATCGCGATTTTGAGCCCGCTGAAAATCGTATTTTCTCAGAATCGTGTTTTTGGCATGAAAATCGCGATGTTGAGCACAAAATCATGTTTTTAGAAAATCGCGATTTTGAGCAAAAAATCGTGATTACACAGAATCGCCTTTTTTTTCACAAAATCGTGTTTTTTTACTGAAAATCGTGATTTTTTGAGAATCGCGATTTTGAGTAGGGAATCGTGTTTTCTCAAAATCGTGTTTTTTGACTGAAAATCGTGATTTGTGAGAATCGCGATTTTGAGCACAATCACAGAATCGTGATTCTGAGAATGACCACAGAATCGTGATTTTTTCAGCCAACTTTTAGGCGGGAAAACAGAAAATCATGATTTTTCAAAAAATTTTGAATTTTCACAGAATCACGATTTTCATCACAGAATCGTGTTTTTTGGCGAGAAATTCAAATTTCTGAGCGCCGGCTATGGCGAGCTCCGTATGAGCAGAAAATCATGAAAAAAACACAGCGCTTGCTCTCCCTTGCTTCTCCTAACTCCTTCCCACACAATAATGCATGCCCTAACAGCCAATATTGCACCATAGAAAGGAGATGCACTAATCATAGTGCAAAAGAATGCCCATATAATAAACAAGTCGTTAGACAAAATTATCCTCAGACTTACCCACAACAAGGAAAATACCAGAATCAGTGCCCACAACAGCAGTATGGTAGGCCCCAACAATCCTATCAATCACCATATCAAGGACAGCAAAGACCTCAACCAGTCTTAGCACAGCAACCCCCTCCTCCAGCCAATGTGATTCTAGTGAATTATTCAGTTGTAGAAGAAAATCCAAATAGAGCTTTAGTGCCATTGACACCATTGCTTTCAGAAAGTGATCCAAGTGATCATAGTTTTGACTCTACCCATATTGATAGCCCACAGGCTTACTACATGCAGTCACTCGAGCATAATGAGTCATACTATTATGAAGAACCAAGTGATTCTAGTTGGGAGCCAGAATATGTGAATGTCATGTACACAAACCCCAACTCTAGACCTCAGCCTAGGCAGATAAGACCTCCATTTCCTAGAGGGCCATGCTACCGATGTTAGGGAGATCATCTCATTCGTGATTGCCCTCTATCGGGACCTACACAAACCCAATCTGTGACAATTCAAGGCTTTTGTCCAGATTGTGGGAAGGAGCATTTGTTACGAGAGTGTCCCAAGAACACCACTAACATGCTAAAAATCACTCTTATCAATGTGATTGGGTTAGTGGTAGACTCCACGGGAAGTGTGACTTCCATGGCCCTAGTGCAAGTCATCACAAGAGCTCAGATATTTAAGCAAAACCAAGACTTAGGCCAGGAAAAGAATTTGGAGGTTAGCGAGACCGAGAGCCTGAATAAGAAGAGGACAAGAGCTTGGAGAGAAAGCCGTGAACGTATGAAAAGGCAATGGGCAAAGAAGATGAGTGAACATGAGGACACTGTGAGAGAAACAAAAGCCAAGATAATAGAAATCACATCTCAAACACACTCTCACACATCACCCCCACTACCATCCCCATCACCTTCCATTCCCCAACCTTCTAATCCACCACACGTAACCCACCCACCACCCCGAGTAGGATCAATCTTAGCCAATCACACTCTTGAGGACATAGAAATGATGCTTAGAGCATATCAGGCCAGAATCCAGGAAGGGCCAAATGTAACAGATCATGAAAAGTGTTACCCTAGAGCAGATCTAGAGCTTGAACGAACAAAACTTTGTGCCAAGATGGTGGAATTGGCTCAAGCCATGTTTGAGGCCAGTCGCCTCTTCAATTGCTCTAGCTCCACTAGAACACCATTGCATTTTGATGGTCTATTAGATAGATTGGAGAGGTTAATTGCAAAGTCTAGAAAAGGAGTCACCTCCCAGTCTAAGGAGAGTGCAAGTGATAGAATAATCATTCCTCCCCAGGAAGCTTATGTGCCTAGCTCTACTGAACCAGACACCTCTTCTTCTATGAACCGGTATTCACCAGAATTCCTGCGAGAAATTCAAGAAGAGAAATGGGCCAAAGAAAGTGAAGATCCTCCTCCAATTGAACTTGCGAATGATGTGCACGATCAATTCCTACAAGACATTCCTTCCATTTATGGAGAGCAGGAGAGTACCCAATCTCATGAGAGATTAGACTTCGAGTCTAATTCCTTACAGGAACTACCCCATTTCACAGGTCCATGGGAAACTAAGTCTACTTGCATGAGAGCACCCATGGTCATGATAAGAAACGAAGACTCAATCATACCTAGGAATATGGAGGTATTAAAGAACACTAAAGTGCAGTGCAATCTCACTTTAGAAGAGCTACTCAAGGTTAGGCCAGAAATATGGAAACATGTAGTCAATCAAATGCCAGAAGTAGCAAAACATCGTTCCCAGGTAGGATCTCATAGAACAGTGATGGAAATACCTTTGGACAAGATAGGAGACATGAGCGAAGGAGAAGAAGGAAACACTTACCTTCCCATTACTCATCAGGGTTACACCACCAAGGCTATTTTGGAGTCAGGTGCAAGAGTTGCAATTGCTACCACTTCCATGTGGAAGCGTTGGGGCACGCCATCACTCAGGCCCACGAGAATGAAGTTACAAATGGCCAATGTTTACATTGAAAGACCCTTAGGGCTACTAGAAGGAATAACTCTCACCACTTGTGGTGTAGATTTTGAGCATAGTTTTGCTATATGTGACTTTAGAAAAAATCAAGCCTACGAGATGATTCTAGGAAGACCATTCTTGAGACAATTGCAAGTAGTACAGGATTGGGGAACAAATTCTTTGTATTTGCAACACTTGGGTGTCACAACCAAAGTGAATCTAAAAGATTTCTCTCATAGAGACGTGCCCCCCATTCAATGGAATCCCATCCATAGAGCCACAGATGATACAGAGTCAGTGCATTCCATAGGATGAGGATCCTCATGGATGCATGAAGACACTCACTTATGGATGTGTAAAGTGGCCAAAGAGGAAGAGAAAAGGGAAAAGGCTAGAGAGGTAGGTGCGAAGGAAACGCATAGACCAATACAAGACCCAACCTATGCACCTGTAGTATTTCCCGATGAAGAGTTTGAGCCTCATGGTTGGGCAGAAATCTTAGCAACTATGGATGTAACCATCAATGAGGAGCAATGGACCCCCCACTGTGACGAGGATGGCTATGACATTTCAGTCTTCACAATAGAGCCAATAATGTGTGATCCAGTTATTGAAGAATGTGAACTTAGCACTGATGCATTCGAGGATGCAAGTGACTCCAATCTAGAGTCAATTATAATGGACCCTCCCTTTGCCTCAGATGAGGAATATTTCTACGAAATAGAGACTCACCCTCAGATTAACTACACAAGTGACCACTAAGAACGAAGGCAAGAAGAGGAAGAAGACAGAAGTCATACCAAAGGAAGAAGAATCCTTGTTTGAGGTCCCTGAAAATTTCAAGAAGTATGAAGTTGAAGATAGGAGAGTCATGGTAAGAATGCCTAAAAGTGAAGCCGTCATAGGAGAGGCCTATGATAACAAAGAAACTACAAAGAAAATCATAGTGACCTTAGAAGAAGGTGAAGAGCGATGCACATACATAGGACATGACCTAAGTGAAGATGAGGAGAAGGAGTTGATAGCCTTACTATGAGAATATAGAGATGTGTTTGCATGGAGTTACAAGGACCTGAAAGGTGTGGACCTTGACATATGCTCACATACGATCCCCATGACCTCAGATGCCAGACCCTCTAAATAGAATCCATACACATACAATGACAATTATGCTGCCAAGATCAAAGAAGAGATAGATCGCTTGGTTGAAGCTGGGTTTATCTATGAAATTGAGCACATTGAATGGGTATCCCCCATTGTAGTGGTGCCTTAAAAGAACGCAAATTATGTGTATGCATTAACTTGAAGACGGTTAACGCAACCACTATCAGAGATAGTTATCCACTTCCTATCACGGAGCATCTATTAGAAAGGGTAGCAGGCAAGGAAGTGTACAAATTTCTAGATGGGTTCTCTGGTTACAATCAAGTAGCCATTGCACAAGAAGATTAGCATAAGACGGCTTTTGCCACAGAGTGGGGTATATTTGGTTTTTGGGTAATGCCATTTGGGCTTACCAATGCTCGTGCAACCTTTGAAAGACTGATGTGCCATATATTTAAAGAGTTCTTGAGGAAGAATTTGGAAGTCTATGTTGATGATCTTTGTGCTCATTCCAACATTAGACAGACACATATACCTGAACTCAGGAAAATCTTTGACAAATGTAGAGAGTATCAAGTCTACCTGAACCTAGAAAAGTGTCTTTTCATGGTCAGGCAAGGAAAGGTTCTAGGACACATAGTGTCGAAGAACGGCATATCCACTAACTAAGAGAAAGTAAGAGCTATCATAGAACTACCTAGGGCAAAGAATGTCAAGGAAGTGCAAGTTTTCATGGGGCATTGTGGTTATTACCGATGTTTCATACACATGTATGCCATCATTGCAAAGCCTCTATACGGACTTTTGACCAACTTCGAGTGGACTGATGAATGTGAGAAATCTTTCAATGAGCTTAAACAATGATTGTGTTCAACACCAATCTTGACTACATCTGATTGGAACAAGCCATTCCATGTCCATGTGGATGCATCCAATTTTCTATTGGGTGTGTACTTGCACAACCTACGGGTGAAGGTAATATGGATCTTCGAATCGCCTATGCTAGTAGACAGTTAAATGCAGCTCAACGAAATTATACCACTACTGAGAGAGAAGGGTTAGGCATGGTATATGCGGTTAAAAATTTTAGACACTATTTTCTTGCAAATAAGTTTAATTTTTTTTTACTGATCATCAAGCTCTACTTTACTTGGTAAACAAGCCATGCAATACAGGGAGATTAGTAAGATGGTTCCTCTTACTAATGGAATATGACTTTGAGGTAGTGGTGAGAAAAGGCAAGACTCACTTGAGATCAGATCACCTCTCGAGGCTCACATCCCGAGAGGCCCCACAAGGAGTATCAGATGACCTTCCTGATGCTTACTTGTTTAATTTGGAAGTTGTACCACAGTGGGCCAAGACCTTAGTGCCAATACTAACATATGGGCCTAAACATCTAGTAATAAACACTCAAGATAGGGAAGTAGTAAAAGCTTAGAAGTACCATATCTTGGTAGGGAGCATGTACAAACATACAGATCAAGGAATATTAGCTTGTTGTGTTGAAGAGGATGAGTACGGGAAATGGTTGCAATTAGCACATGTTGGTGCATTAGAGCAACACTACTCAAGGCAAAGAACTTTACAGAAACTGAGGAGACTCGGAGTGCACTGGCCAACTATGGAAGCAGATGTCCATAGCATGTGCAAGGAATTCCCAATCTGTCGTATTAAACCACCAGTGGAACATGCCACTCTTTATCGAATGTCTTTAGTGCTAGATTGGAGCGAACCATTAGTAGCCTTTTTCAGGATGAGAACCTTTCCCCAAGACATGACATTGGCTAGACAAAGGAGCTTAGAACAAGAAGCTCTAGACTATACTCTCATTGGAGATAATCTATACAGACGAGGAAAGGATGGGTATCTTAGATTATGTGTCCACGAGAGCGAATATCTGAATATCTTGGAAACTACTCACCAAGGTGTAGCAGGAGGACACTTTGGACCGGATTGGGTGATCAAGGCAATATTATTTGTAGGTCTCTGGTGGCCAACCCTTCACATGGATGCACATACCTAAGTGAAGAGGTGTAATGTTTGTCAGCGAACTCAACACCCTATACGTAAAGATGAGATGCGATTGAAACCTATGATGGGTGGACGTGCATTCTCTAAGTGGGGAATAGAATTTGTCGATCCTATTAATCCCCCAGCTAAGGGTTCCCATGCTGAGTACATTATTGTGGCCACTGATTATCTAACCAAATGGGTAGAAGTAAAAGCTACCACAAAGAACGACGCCTAGACAACAGCTAAATTCTTATTCGAGAATGTGTTCACCAGGTATGGGCTACCAAGAGAGCTAGTAAGTGATAGAGGCACACACTTCGTAAAAGAAGTCATAGAAAACCTTCTCCAAGAATTCTTGGTGATACATAAGAAGTCTGCCCCCTATCATCCACAAGCTAATGGATAGGTTGAGAGCACAAATAAGATTCTATGCAATGTATTGACAAAATTGGTTAATAATAAACGCTCTGATTGGGACAAACAGCTTCATCATGTTGTTTGGGCATACCGAGTTGCCTATAAAATGGTACTTCCAACCGCACCCTTTCAGATGGTGTTCGGCCAAATTGCAGTGCTACCATTGGACTTTTTTATACCTACATTGAAAGTAGCACAAGAGCATGATTGGACAGGCCATGAGCTCTCCTCCAGAATCTTCGATCTTGAACGATTAGGTGAAACATGATTGAGAGTTGCAGCACGAATTTATGTAGCCAAGAAGAGACAAAAAGCATATTTTGACGCACATGTGAAAGATAAGGGCTTGAAAGCAGGAGACCTAGTCCTATTCTACACTTTGAAGAAACATGCACGGAAATTAGAGAAGAGAGGCTATGGACCAATGATTATCAATAGGATCTCCACAAGTGGAGTAGTTCAACTAGCCACTCTAGAAGGCGACATCCTACCAAGTTACATTAGTGGATGCAGAGTCAAGTTATATCAGGAACCCCTCATATAGGAAATGTTAAATTGACTCAATACTGCAAAGAAACATAAAGAAGAGGAAAAGCGAATTCGAGAAGAAGCACAGGTAGAAGCTTTAGAACGCATCTAATGAATGAAATTGAGAAGACAAGGTAGAGATCAGCCTATGCCTGACACTCAAGAAACTCTAGGTTATCACATGGCCATGTGCAAGGCTTCAGGTGAACGTTCCCATAGTATATTCGATCGGTGACCTTTTGTGACCCTAGAGGTAGGACAAGGAGAGAGTGCAAGGACCGTGAGAGCTTTAATTGACTCAGGAGCAGCCACTAGTGCAGTTTGACTTTCTTACTGCCAAGAATTGCAATTGAAGGTCAATCCTATAGAGGCATATCTCATAGGGTTGGGAGGTGTGGAAACCGCTTGCATGGGAGAGGTGGAACTTCCCCTCTATATTCAAGAGGTTCTAATGGCAGTCAAAGTGCTAGTATCTGAAGATGAGGATCTTACCGAACCTCTTGTCTTGGGCCAAGACTAGATCTATGATCATGCAGTCAACCTCAACCTAAGAAGTGGACTTCTTCATGCTTGGGTAGGCCAAAACTGCATCACGATTGAATTAGAAAATCAAGCACTCATGCCACTAGAAAAGGCACCAAATCCTAGTCCCTCCAGGAACCCACATGAAGATAACGATGCTATTCTTGTCCAAAGTTCTATGGTGCAGAAGATTGTCACCCTTGACGAAAGTGCAGAAGTCAATGAGGAGTTCCCTTCTTTTCCAAAGAGGATTCGAGGACAGCAAGCCGGGCAACACATAGCACAGGGGAGGCCGATGATCAGGAAGCATGAGCACCAACGTGTAAAATATAAAGTACCTTGTGGCATGAAGCAGATTTGGGTACGCAAGGGTGAACAACCCTCAACTTTGGAGATAAGATCCCAAAGATGCACCAAACGAGCTACAGTATCGAGGATTACAACAAAGGAGTATCCTAGGCATCCATCTAGAAAAACCATTTCTATTTGGGTTCCAAAGCGATTAATGAAGGCTATCCCAAATGCTAGATAGATATGGGTGCCCAAGACCTGCTTACAAGCTCAAATAGCTTCACCTCCATTCACAAGATTGAATCAACACCCACAAGCACCCTTGGCACAAATCCCAAGGCAAACATCTACACTCCACACCACTACATCTTCTGTCCAAAAGGTCCCAAATCCAACACAATCCAATCCACAAACCTTTACATGTCATCACCACTAAAAGCTATGATTCCACCATCAAGGTTTGGAGACTTAATCCCCATATCAAACCCCCTGACCCACCTTTGTAAATCAATCCACTCCGGTGTAGGTGCATTCTGAGTACATTGCACATCCAAAAGTATGCATGTAGGATGAACACTAACCTACTAACCAACATTCACACACATCACAAACACTTCACCCACTAACCCCTAACCACTCGGAATGTCATGTTAGTATTGTGGAGGGAACACCATAACATCCTGTTTCCTATGCAATGCTAATGTGCCTCTCTTCTTCTAGCAGGTAAGCATCAACAGCTACAAGCAGTCTCATGGCAGAAGGAGCGGGCCTGAGCTCACAGGCAAGAGTAAATACTGCAGGGATTAATGTGGACAGTCTACCTATTGATGTGCCACCAACTGAACGACCTGTAGAGCTGCAACACCTCCAACAAATACCTATACTGGATCCTCCCATAGGAATCACAAAGAGAGTCCATGCAAATTCTCATTGGTTCAATGGCATGCTAGGGCCCTTAGGAGAGGCTAGGTATATTTGGGAGTCCAACTGTGAGAATGACAAGTCATGGGTCCGATTCCAATTCTTTTTGAAAGAATTCGAGACCCTCTAGAACACACAAGACCTTCAAACCATATGGCAACGTGCAGGGCTATCGGAGTACTTTGAGGCACCCTTAACCAAAACAGATCTCCTACGATGTTACTATTTGGTCTCAACGTTATAGGCTAATGAAGAAAAGGAGACAAACCACGAACATTTGTTCTTCCTTCTTTGCTGGGCAACAACGAGTTGAAAAGGTTCGAACTTACACTGGAATTGGTGAGCTCTGCTTTGAATATGCACGACACGCATGTGCCCTTTGAGAAGGATGCTCTCATTCCCACTAACATGAAGAGCCAGAAGCTACAAAAGTTGAAAGATATGGCGGCACTCACACCAAACGTGTCCATTCCTCTTAGGATGCGCATGCAACATTTCGCATTTCTTGGTCAAGATCGATTCACACAACCCCACAAACGAATATGGTTCGCTCTTTACTTGGCGGAGACAGGTGTGTTACCGATTAAGCTTCCCCTATGGATTGTGGAGCAGCTAAATGAAGCAAATAAAAGGTCATCTAGAAAGCTAGTGGTGAATGGTTGTTGTGCAATCACGTGCATCATCTACAAGTGCTTAGCATATGATGTACCCATTGAATGTGCTTTAAATTATAGAACGTAGACCAGGAAGTGATACAAGTGGTGGAAGTCCATCTATAGATACAGCTTGAATGCAACTCAAAACTTCAACGAAATATGACCCTACTCAAGTGACACCTTGCAGTTGCTCATGAAGAAAATCGACGTCTCCAACTACAGAATCAGGAAAACTTAGAGGCTACCATCGAAAGCACAGCCGGGGCAACGATCAGTCCCTAAAAGTTCCAAGTAGTGACCCCGGAAAATATAAAGATAATCCTTGAAGATTATGCTATACTACTTGAGGCACATGACTAGTTATCAGAGGAACTAGATCAACTGAAGTAGAAACAACAGAAAGACACAAGAGTGGCCCCTCAAACCACCGCCTCCACTGCTTCACTTCTCACGGACTTAGAGGCCCTAAAAGATCTCCAAAAATAGGTCACAGAATTGCAAGCACACCTACTTCAATATGAAGGACCACCTTCCCCACCCAAGGTTCCCACCGACGAAGAAACAGTACAAATTCCTGTGGAACAGACATTTGAAGAGGACTATGAGCCACAACCCATCCCAAGGGGACGAAAAACTGAAGAAGGTCAGGATACTTTTGAAGTGCCACAACCTCCATGGTTAAAACGAGTGGAAGAAATTGGGAGTTCTCATGAAGAGCGCACGGTGGTGCAAAATCAGGCCATGAGAGTCATAGAGGAAATAGTATTACAATCTAGTTACTTCAAGAACTTGTCATCTAGACATCTCATCATATCATCAGAACTCCAATACAGGCCTTACTATATCATTCTCGCAGATTATAATGCGGAAATACAGAGAGTCACAGGAAAGATTCCTTCCTTCGCAACTCAATTTCAACCAGAAGACCTTCCTCTAGAAGCACAAAAATGTAGGATCTATCAACCGACATGGCGGCAAAAGCTTCTAGAGAAATACCGTGAAATGCAGTGCACATGGAACCATGCACCTTTACATCTACTTTACAATCCATGCTATGGGCCGGTTCCACGACGTAGATCTTGGAAAGCATTCAACATAAAGGTATAGAATAATACTCAATGTAAGGAGTGGCTCAACTATCCATACATAGCGCCACCGTAGGGACCACCATCGACAACGTACATGATGGCCACAATTCGACATTGGATGCCTTGACTGAAGCCCATGCCAGATGTTGCAGCCCTAATGATGCTCAAAATTTTGGATATGATGCAAGTTGTACTCAAAACTTTTAGAAATGCAGTAGCACCACAAGTACGTGTACCGGGGTTTACTAATAGAAGTTACGATTTGGTGTATGACATGAGCATGTTGGTGCAAACCAATCACCAATTGAAGTTAGGAAGACAAAAAGATGGAGATAAGATCAAGTTTTGAAGCAAAGAAGGTGGTTACATTCACAGGATGAATGATATGTACACATATGTACATTAGTGAAGACATAGATCACTTAGACTTTTGTTTAGTCATAAACTTGTACATATTTGCCTATAAATACTTTGGAAAAATGTCGGGGCAATAGAGGAGACAATGAGAGAATATGAGAATAGTGTATTGAGAAGTTGTAAGAGTCATTAGATCTCCTAGAAGTGAGTTAAAACTTTCTCTCATCACTCAGTTGTAAATTTCTGAGAAATAGAAGAAAAATTGCTCCCGATGTTTCTGTGTTTTCTCCTCGTGTAGTAGATCCTTTATGAATTCCTTTTGGAGATGTCTAAGTCCATAGTTAATCAATCTATGGCTAGAATTTGAGAATCTAATTGTAAGCAGGTTAAGAGAATTGTGTGTAGGAACGCTCATATGTAAGGAATGTTCACAGTCTCATGAAACAGGCGCAGATTTCGAGTTCAATGAAATGAGTAGTGCTCAGTGCCCAGTGTAAAGTTTTACACATATGATAGCTCAAAATCTAAGTTGAGAGATAAGCTATCTACATCTAAAAGCATTTGATCAAACGGGTTCGACATTGGGAGAACTATAGCTAAGAAGTTGCAGGTGTCAAAGTCGCTACTGCAGAGAAGTAGTTTTACACATAGGTAAAGTGTTTGAGTCATTTCTCAAAGTATACTCAATCATTTGAGGAGATTTAAGTTGGAGAAGGTGCACAACTTTAAGGCGACACATCCTACAAAGTTTTATAAGAAACTTTACACAAATGGTTAGTCAATTAGAGATTAATCTGCAGCAGACTTTTCTGAGAAGTTGAGTTTTTTCAGAATAGTTAATTTTCTGATAAGTTGATGAATGTTCTCTAAATTTGGTGGAGTCTGAAGTTGTTCTTGATATAGAGGTGGTCTAAATTCAAGGTCAACTTTTTCTTTTGGAGATTAACACTCTCCATGAGTGGTATCAGAGCAAGAAGCATTAGAATTGAAGAAAGGAGGATCCAGACTGCTGCAGCTACAAAGAATTTGACATCTGAAGATTCAACAGGTGAAAGCTTGCAAGGAAAGCTTGAGAAGGAGATCATACGACATCAAGGAAGTCAAAAGGAGTATCATTCGAAGTAAAGGTAACTTTATTCTTCATAAAGGTTGAAGAATTCAATATACAGGTGAAGGAAGGATGGGAGATTCTCTTCAAATAGAGAAGTTGGATAGAGAAAACTATCCTGCATGGTCAATGAGGATGGAAGCTCATCTAATGAGCAAAGATTTGATAGCTTACATTACAGGTGAAGAAGAAAAACCACAATTCAGAGATCCTAGTGTTCCAACTAGGGAGGAATTAACATATTTGAAGAATTGGATGAAGAAAGATGCTCAAGCTAGGAGTATCATTTATATGGCAGTCAATGATTACTTGCTACCTCACATTAGAGGTCTTGAAAGTGCAAGTGATATATGGAATGATTTGGAAGAGCATTTCTAAAACACCACAAAGTCAAGGAAGGCATCTTTATGGGCAGAATTTACAACTTTCAAGAAGAAGGCCTCTCAATCCATTTCAAACTAGGATGAAAGACATTGCAGATGCATTAGGAGCTGTTGATGAAGATATTGAGGAGGATAAATTGGTAAGGCAAATCCTTACAGGTTTGAGAGGTGATGACAAATGGAAGCCATTCATTTTGTCTACAGAATTATCACTTGATCATTTCACTCCTGATTTAAATCAGTTGCTAGGTCATATGCTAACATTTGAGCAGGATGTTAAAGGAGATGGTGACAAAAGTATAGGTCATGCAATGTACTCAAAGGACAAGAAGAAAGCTAACAAAGGAAAGCAACAATCAGGTGAAGATGAAGGCACAACTAGTCAAGCCAACTTCCTAAGAGGTAGAGGAGGTGGCAAAGGTAGAGGAAGAGGCAGGAACAACAAAGATGGAGCCAAAGCATGCTGGATTTGTGGTAAGACAAATCATTTAGCCAATGATTGTTGGCATAACACTCAAAGTAATGGAGGATACAATCAGAACTATAATTCAAGAGGAAGAGGAGGCAGAAATCAAAGAGGTAATTTCAGAGGCAGAGGTAGTAGGGGTTACTTTGGAAGAAATGCAGGTAGAGGTTTCCAAAGTCAACAATATAACAATACCTACTACAATTATGCTTCAGATCAAAAGGAAGATTCAACATTGATAATGAATGCAACTTGTGAAAGGCAGAATGAAGATCAAAGAGTCTTCTACATTGACTCAGGGTGTAGCAATCACCTGAGTGGTAATATAGCCTTGATGACTGATTTGGAGAATAAGGTATCTAATCATGTTGTTCAAACAGGTGACAACACAAAGCACAATGTGAAGTCAATTGGATCAGTGAAGGCCAAGGATGGTAGCACCTTATTGAGTAAGGTCTTGTATGTTCCTACAATTCCTAAGAATTTGATAAGTGTAGGACAAATTGTGGAAAAAGGTTATGAAGTAAGGTTCACTAATGAAGGAGTGTTTGTGGAAGACCCTAGCAATGGGTATAAACAAATTGTTTCAGGAAAGAAAGAAGGAAGATTGTTCACACTGAAGATTCAAGGTAATGTTGGTCATGCCTTGTTCATTTATGGAGGACATAAGATCTCTGAGTTAGATCTTTGGCACAAGAGGCTTGGACATTTCAATGAAAGAGGTATTAAAGACATGATTAATAATGGTTCAGTGCTTGGATTGCCTAATGTTGCAGGTCAACATATGACATACAGATGTGAGGCATGTCAATTAGGTAAGGCTCATAAGCAACCCTATTCCAAGCATGGGTTTATGTATTCAGAGAAACTTGAGTTGGTACACACAGATGTGTGGGGACCATCAAAGGATTTCAGTATCAATGGTTCAAGGTATTATGTGATTTATGTTGATGATGCTACCAGATGGATCACTATCTATGTGATCAAAGATAAGTCAGAAGTATTCAATACATTCAAACATTATCATATGTATGTAGAGAGAATTACAGGACATAAGTTGAAAAGACTAAGGTCAAATGGAGGGGGAGAGTATTTTTCTAATGAGTTCAGTGATTACTTGTGGAATGCAGGTATAAAAAGAGAGGTTACTTGCAGGTACTCTCCTCAACAAAATGGTGTAGCAGAAAGGAGGAATAGGACTCTTGTTGAGTTTGCAAGGTCCATGATGAAGGAGAAAAATTGCCCAAATTATTTGTGGGCTGAGGCTGTAAATACAGCTACTTATTTGGTTAATAGGCTACCTTGTAAAGCCTTGCAGGGTATGACACCATATGAGGCATGGTGGGGTAAGAAACCTACACTAGACCATTGCAAAGTATTTGGATGTTTGGCCTATGCATATGTGCCATCACAATTAAGGCACAAATTGGAACCTAAAGCTGAAAAATATGTGTTAATTGGTTATGATGATAAGCAGATGGGATACAGGTTGTGGAATCCATCCACAAAACATTTTCTTGTATCAAAAGATGTTACATTTGATGAGCAAGGTACTTGGTATGCAGGTACTATCAATATTAATACAGATGATGAAGAAATTGTGAGCCAAAGGAAAGGTAAATCAAAGGTTCAAATATTTGATGAGCAAGAGAATAATGAAGTGCAGGTTGAAGTGGAAGAAACACCAAGATTTGATCCTGAATGTGAAGAACCAGAAACCTCAAGAAGTGGAGAACTTAGGAGGTCTACAAGGAACAAATGGCAACCTACAAGGTATAGTTATGATACTTCATTCTTGACTACCAAAGATTATGCTTACATGGTAAAAGTAGATGAAGACCCTTCTACATATGAAGAGGCAAAAGGTAAAGAAAATTGGGAGAAAGCTATGCAAGAAGAATATGATGCATTGATGGAGAATCAAACATGGGATTTGGTTCCAAAGCCAAATAGTCAGAAGATCATTGGATGCAAGTGGGTCTATAAGACAAAGAGGTTTGCAGATGGAAGTGTGTCTAGGTACAAAGCTAGAATTGTTGTAAAAGGGTTTGCTCAGACATATGGTATTGACTATGATGAGACTTATAGTCCAGTGGCAAAGATGACAACCATCAGAACACTCATAGCAATTGCTGCATGCAAAGGTTGGAAATTGTGTCAATTAGATGTGAAGAATGCTTTTTTGAATGGTTATATTTCAGATGAAGTGTTCATGGAGCAACCTCAAGGATTCAGAGATGGAAGATATCCAGATCATGTGTGTAAGCTCAAGAGAGCTTTATATGGCTTGAAGCAGGCCCCAAGGGCATGGAACTATAGACTTGTAAAGTTCTTAAAAGAACTTGGATTTCAAGTATCAAAAGCAGATAGTAGCTTGCTTGTCAAAGCAAGTGATGATGGGTTTATTTACATGTGCATATATGTTGATGATATCATTCTTACAGGTACAGATGAGAAAGGCATACAAAGTCTAAAGAAGCAAATGGAGAAAGAGTTCAAAATCAGTGACTTGGGAGATTTGTCATACTTCTTGGGCATGGAGATTTCATACACTCAACATGGAGTGTATGTGACTCAAGAAAGGTATTTTCAGAGAAACTTGTTAATCAAGTTTAAAATGAATGATTGTAGGGTAGCACCTACTCCAATGGAGGTGAATCACAAATTAAGCAGATTTGGAGGTGAAGAGTTCAAGGACATGAAGCAATATCAGAGTTTGGTTGGTAGTCTTATCTATGCTACATTAACTAGACCTGATTTATCATATGCAGTTGGGGTTTTGTCTCAATTCATGCATTGTCCTAGGAAAGAGCATTGGATTGCAGGTCAAAGAGTGTTGAGGTACATTAAGGGTACACTCAAGGAAGATTTGTATTATGGTTTTACATCATATACAAATATCAAGATTTATAGTGATGCAGATTGGGTAGGTAATCCAGATGATAGAAGGTCAACCTATGGATACATGTGTTATGTGGGAGATAAGTTAATCTCCTGGTGCTCAAAGAAGCAACATACAGTTGCTTTGTCATCTACAGAAGCAGAGTACAAAGGCATGGTTGAAGCTGCAAAAGAAGTGATATGGCTTAAGACTCTCATGAAGAGTTTTGACACTATACAGAGCATACCTATCATTTATGGTGATAACATGAGTTCATTATATCTAGCTGCTAATCCTGTTTTTCATGCCAGGACCAAACACATTGAGATACAGTATCACTTTCTAAGAGAGAAGGTGATGGATAAGGAGATTGAAGTTATACATACTTCAACAAAAGATCAGATAGTTGATATGCTTACAAAAAGTTTAGATGGACCTAAGTTACAGAAGTTCAAAGACATGGCAGGCATAAAGAAGATAAGAGAAACCTCAATTGATGATTGAGGGGGAGCTGTTGGTGCAGACCAATCACCAATTGAAGTTAGGAAGACAAAAAGATGGAGATAAGATCAAGTTTTGAAGCAAAGAAGGTGGTTACATTCACAGGATGAATGATATGTACACATATGTACATTAGTGAAGACATAGATCACTTAGACTTTTGTTTAGTCATAAACTTGTACATATTTGCCTATAAATACTTTGGAAAAATGTCAGGGCAATAGAGGAGACAATGAGAGAATATGAGATTAGTGTATCGAGAAGTTGTAAGAGTCATTAGATCTCCTAGAAGTGAGTTAAAACTTTCTCTCATCACTCAGTTGTAAATTTCTGAGAAATAGAAGAAAAATTGCACCCGATGTTTCTGTGTTTTCTCCTCGTGTAGTAGATCTTTTATGAATTCCTTTTGGAGATATCTAAGTCCATAGTTAATCAATCTATGGCTAGAATTTGAGAATCTAATTGTAAGCAGGTTAAGAGAATTGTGTGTAGGAACGTTCATATGTAAGGAATGTTCACAGTCTCATGAAACAGGCGCAGATTTTGAGTTCAATGAAATGAGTAGTGCTCAGTGCACAGTGTAAAGTTTTACACATATGATAGCTCAAAATCTAAGTTGAGAGATAAGCTATCTACATCTAAAAGCATTTGATCAAACGGGTTTGACATTGGGAGAACTATAGCTAAGAAGTTGCAGGTGTCAAAGTCGCTATTGCAGAGAAGTAGTTTTACACATAGGTAAAGTGTTTGAGTCATTTCTCAAAGTATACTCAATCATTTGAGGAGATTTAAGTTGGAGAAGGTGCGCAACTTTAAGGCGACACATCCTACAAAGTTTTATCAAAAACTTTACACAAATGGTTAGTCAATTAGAGATTAATCTGCAGCAGACTTTTTTGAGAAGTTGAGTTTTTTCAGAATAGTTAATTTTCTGATAAGTTGATGAATGTTCTCTAAATTTGGTGGAGTCTGAAGTTGTTCTTGATATAGAGGTGGTCTAAATTCAAGGTCAACTTGTTCATTTGGAGATTAACACTCTCCATTAGAGCACCACCCCCAAAAATTGTGTGGCTTATGCTTGGCATGCACGCATCAAATACCTCCCCGCATGCAATAAACAGACATTCGAAGAAATGTTCAGGTCAGGTTTCTGGGAGTATCACTCGGAGGTCTTCGCACCGAAGCCCTCACACCTGCTTCATCTCTTTGGATGTGAACAAGCCATGTACTCCGAGTATTACACGACACCGCAACCCGATGTCCCATGTGCAATAAATTGGGATGCACTACAAGCTGATCTAGCAAGAGGATTATGAATAGGAGAACACGAGCTAGCTACCAACGTTATCCAATACTATATTGACCACCCTATAGAACACGTGTATCTCCTCATGTTGGTACTTGCCATTGTGCTAGAGTGACATGCACATAAACAAATGGAGAATGCACAAGGGAACTCATGGAACTCTAAGAGAATTGAAATGATTAGGAGTTTATTGGCCTGATATGCCTAAGCATCTGATAACTCCTTGAACTTAAGTATGTAGTCATTTATGCTACTCCCTGAGCTCTTCCTAAGGTTGTTGAGCTCATTCTTGAGTTCCTTGCTTTGGTGCTTGTTGAATAAAGCCTTTCAAGTGTCTCCCATACCTTCATGCTTGAATCCAAGTCTTGGATATGCCCGATCATGCTATTGCTAATGTGTTGGGAAAGAATAAAGATAACCCTCTTGTCTCTTTCATTCCATTCCCTAAAGGCCCTTCTTTGGTCATTGGTTGGATTCTCATCCAACCTAGGTCTTGGTTCACTTCCACTAATCAACCCCCAAAGGCCCTTGCCCATAAGATAGTTGGAGACCCTAAATCTCCATGGTTGATAGTTCCCTTTGTCTAGCTTTTCAATTTGAGTGTTGAAGTCTCCCATATCTAGTCTTTGATACTTGACCTAGCCCTTGGCTAACGCTCCAATGTGTAAATAAGGCTCTGAGGTTACCTCAATCCAAAGCTTTCCTTAGATGGACACCTTGTGCTCTTGAAACTTTGAGTAGAATAGCTCCTCCTTGATGTGAGCTACCTCCAAGAAGCTTTTGTTGATGCAAATCTTCAACCACCAACTCCAAGAGGTCTTCTTGCTTGTATTTGATGCCTCCAACATACCCAAATGCTCTGATATCACTGATGGGGGAAGTATCTCAACCCCTAAGCAACGACGAAGCGTGAATGACCTCCACAGGTATCCTTCTTTGACCTCTGCACACCAAAAGTGCTCTTACTCAGATCTTATGCAAATAACGCCACTGAACTTTTGTAGACCTATAGTAGACACCAAGAGCTTTCCAACAAAACAAATTTCACTTCAAATGGATGCTTACACAAAGAGAAACAATGTCTACAACATGAGCTAGTTGAATGCTCACAACTGCCACTCAAGCAGATACCGCACTTCACTCCAGCAAGCTTTTCTCACAGAGTATACAGAGAATGAATTGCAAACTTGGATCCCCTTTAGAAAACTCTAATAGCTACCCAATGACACCAAAATAATAGCAAATGGATACATAGAGAAGGAGAACCAGCCCTTACAATAGAGAGCAAAATATTTCCAACAGAGCCTACACACCAAGAGAGATATCAATCACACAACTTCACTAAACTGAATGTTGCTCCCAGCTTACTCAGAGAATGCTCCAGAGAATTTGTGAGAATAAACTAGACTTTAATAGCTATTCAATGAGACAATAATTACATCAAATGGATACAATGTGAGGGAGAACCAATGCTAACAACTCAGGGGTAGAGAGTTGCAACACTGCTTGTGCACACACATAGATATGCCTACTAAAAGAAAACAAACAAGCAAGAAAGGGGCTAGCTTAAGCAAGGGGCTTGCTTATCATAACTCCAGAACTTAGTGCTCACTTAACATGAGCTAAAACTCCAAGAATATGGCCCAAAAGAAGTCGGGATACATGCTCCTTTTATAATGAGAAGTGTGCACCTAAAATCTAGGAACTACCTCTCCAAATCAGCCTCCTAACTTAGAGGACTTAGTTGAGATGACTTGGGGAGTGGTTGAGTGACTTTTCTTGATGGAATCTCGTGGATTTTGGCTTCCTTTGATTGCTCCACATGTCCATAAAAGATTCCCCACGAATTTGTAGCTTGAAGCTTGACTTTTAACATGGTACACACATAGACACCCCAGTTTGTAATAAATGCAGTCTTGGGTATATCCTGCTCGGCCATTCAGACTTGATTATAACCACTGTATCCATCTAGAAAGGAATACATCTCCCTGTTGGCCACGTCGTCTAACATTGTATCCAAGAACGGCAGCGGAAATGGATGAGGCGGCATTTAATTTCCGGTAGTCCACGCATATCCGGAGCTACTTGCTTTTCTTCGGAACTATATCAATAGGAGAGATCCATTCTACATGCTCAATAGGAACAATAAATCCCACCTTCAACAATCGATCAAGTTCGGCTTTAACTTGTTCCGCATAGTTAGGATTCATCTTCTAACTAGGTTGTTTGATGGGTCTCGCATCCGGTTTCAGCACCACTCTGTGTTGATAAATCCGTGGGTCCAACCCCTTCATATCCTTGTAGTCCCATGCAAACACATCAGCAAACTCTCGTAGCAGCTGCAACAGGTGCTCCTGGAAAGTCTTGGATAGTCCGGCCTTTATTTTTATTAGTCGTGGGTTGGTTTGGTCACCTAAATTGTAGGTGATCAGCTGATCTTCCGCTACATAGAACTATCGGGGCCTTTCCAAATCGTCTCTTGATTGGAGTAATTGTTGGAGCATCGACTCATCCAAGGTCTGTTCTGTACTCGACTCATGCTCACCGGTCAAAGGTACCACCGTGCAGGCTGTCGGACTCCAGTTATCGGCCACCATTTGTAAATCTACAGTGCCAAGTGCCATCAGATCCTTGTTGGCCTTAAAAAAAGTCTCCTCTTCATCATCGGAGAGACCATCCAACATGTGTACAGGCTCTGCTAAATATGGTTGTGCATGTAAGTCACATGGTTTCATGTCATCCAATGGGACAACATATTTCCGGTGATTATATTTAAAGAAATTCATGCGCTGACTAGTCTTGCACTACCTTAGCTTGTTTTAGCCAAGGACGTCCAAAGAGCACATTGTAATCCAGGCTCGATTGGGGTAAATCCAGCACAACAAAGGTCATTTTGAAAACAGAACCTTGTAGAGTGATCGGAGTATCTCGCACCAAGCCTACGAGATGGACTCGAGATTGATCAACCATGCATACAAAGAATTGAACAGGTTCAATTTGTGTCCATTACAAAGTAATGGTGTTGCAATGTTGACACCAAATCCGCCATCAATTAAGACTTGTGTGATTTTGTGGTTCTTGTACCATACCGTAATCAGTGGTACTGTATGATCCACCATTGGGTCCAATTCTGGTTGGATTGTGGCTGTTGCGCGAGCACTCGAGGATCCTCGGCTGACCTGCTGCTCGAATTGTTGACGCACTCCCGGGACTAAAGCCAATAATTGACCCAAGGGAAAGGTAATTGATGCCTTGGACAGCACATCCCATACCGAATGAGTTTTGGCTGTTTCCGGTACGGCCTCCGGTGTGGACTCTGTAGTATTGTATGAGTCAGATTTCGCCCTTCTCGTACTTCTGGCAGTATACTTTGTTGCATCACCAGAATTGGGTTAGGAAATACGGATTGTTCCTACGTAGCCCACTCGCTTGCCTTTGTAAATGCCTTCTGTTGTTCACGAATTCTTGGTTCAAACATCTCGGCAGCTAGCTGTAATTGCTTGCCTGAACGTGTTTGCACCATTGTTGCTTGCGTATCCACAACTGAGATGTACACCACATTTGCCATCGGATGTTGTGGTTCTTTTTTATTTTTGTCATACTCAGCTGCATCTTTACAAAATCTTTGGATATGCGCGATTTCACCATGAAAATGACATTTAGGAGGGGGAGGAGATTCACCTTCTCGTGATGGACCTGCATTCCACCGATCTTGTCCAAAATTATTTGACGGTCCACCTCGATAATTCTTGTATCCCTGGTACGGGGTATTCCGCATTTGTGGTGGTACATAATGGCTAGCCGGTTGCCCTTGTTCCTGAATGATGGCATTAATAACTGCTGTGTTATGTACCTTGGCATTATACGGGCAAGTCTCCGTAGTGTGGTCTGTTGTGTGGCAGATTGCACAATACATTTGGTTCAGCGCGCATGTTGAACTGCTCTGCCTTGGATTTTTGCATTTGGTATAGTAAATTTGTTTCAAAGGATCGTCATTGGATTGCCGGGATGCTTTCAGCCACTCTAGGTCTTCAGTGAATCCGCCCACTTTGTCTTCTAATTGTAAGACCATAGCAATTATGGCATCCAAAGTCATTCCACCCACGCACCGTATGATCATAATCTGCTTCAATTGGGGCTTTAATCCGTTGATGAACCACTGTGTGATAACTTCATCTAGTAAATTAGCATGGTAAGTGCCGTAAATGAGTCCGAAATAGCGTGGCATAATCCTGTACATTTTGGTGTGGTTTTTGCTTATTATTCTGTAAGTAGTCAAAAATTTCGGTTGGGTTTTTCTTTAACTGAAATCGTTGTAGAAATGCATCCTTCACATCATTGTGCTGTCGGAAGTGGTTCAAATCATATTCGGTTAGCCATCGTGCAACTTCATTAACCAGGGTTGACTAGAACACAATAGCTTTATACGTAGGGTCCGCTGGGTAATTCAAAACTGCATAATTAATCTCAAAGGTCCGCACATGCACATCGGGATCATCCCCCGGAAAACCTCCAAACTTGGTGTATGTAACCCTTGCTAGTACCGAGCGCGATGGGATAACCTGTTGCTGCTGATGTTGTGGTTGCGGCTGTGGCAGTGTTTATTGTTGTTGTTGTGAGCCACTCATGGTGCTGTTGTTAGTGGCGTTGTTGTTGTTACCAGAATTTTGGGTAGGTATCTCTTGATCTTCCTGGACTATATGGTCAACCTGCTCACTTTTCGGTCCTAAAATGTCATTGAACCGATTGCTTAACTCCAAATCTATCAGCCCTTCCTCAACTTTAGTGTCAAAATTAGCTAAACGTGCCCCAAAAAATGGTGAACACAATAAGTGTCCACCAAACAGCACCGCAGTTTCACCGAAAAGCTTCAAATCGCCCCCAAGTAATACCGAACTCTCACCAAAACTTGCCGAATTTGCACTGGACTAGACTGCACTGTCACCGGAAACGTCCTGGAATTGCTGCTGGTTGGCTGTACTGAACCTTCTGCAACTGGACTTGATTGTCTTGCACTTCCACCACCAGGGGGTGTTCCTAATAAGTTCGGAACTTCCCAGACATGTTGATCTCTACGGTATTTGGGGTATGATTCACCGGAACGTGTTACAGGTATATATCAAAGAATTCTTCCTCAATCTTTAATCTCGATACAAACGACTACTCCATTTCCCACAGACGGCTCCAGTGTTAAACTTAAACTTTGGATTAATTATCTGTTTAAGTTAAATTCAATCTAGGTTCTTCGGATGGTTAGGGGTCTGTAAATAGAGGCCCTGTTTGTATTTTCCCAAATCTACAGATTAAGGATATATTACTTCATCGAACTAACGCGCTAACTTGGATTATCTTCTAGTACTGTTTTGAATGCGTTCTTCAATACACTTCCACACCAGACAGTTAACTGTATAACTTCTTCACTTATCACGTAAAGCAATTTAATTAACACTTCATTGAACTTCACTTAATGACTAAACTTAATCAATAGAATTGACAGTACTCACATTACACAGTAATTCGGTAACTACGCTTCACTTTCGGCTCTCGCCCAGACAAACAGTCCGACGACCACACCTTCTGCTTCACGTGACTCTTTTAGTAATCTTTCCAAAGGTTACAACTTTGCGCTACGCCTTTTACATCATGCGTGCGACTTTTCAGGATATAAATTACAAAAAGTATGAGTTCCTTTCCGGCGGCTTACACCTACTAGTAGCAAGTACAAAGACAATGGCATATTGCTTCCTACTTGCTTATGGAGTAAGTGTTCTAAGTCAGCTTATTCACAAACCTAGGGCACCTCACTTAGAAGTTGCCAAGAGGATTTTGAAGTACCTTAAGGGCACTCAAAATCAAGGATTGTACTTTCCTTATACTTCAGACTTGGACATCAAGATATATTCAAATGCAGGTTGGGCAGGTTGCAAAGATGATAGAAGGAGTACCTCATGATACCTATCATTTGCAGGTGATAAACCTATATCATGGTCTTCAAAGAAGCAACCTACTGTTGCTTTATCTTCTACACAGACAGAGTATAGAGGATTGGCCAATGCTACTCAAGAGGCCATATGGATCAAATTGTTATATACAGATTTGGGTTTACTACATCTCCAATGATTTTTGGAGATAATACAAGCTCACTACATCTTGCAGCAAGTCCTATTTATCATGCTAGGACCAAGCATATAGAAATCCACTATCATTATGTGAGAGAGAAGCTATCGAGCAAGGAAATTCAGTTGGCTTCAACTAACATGCAATGTGTAGACTTATTGACTAAAGCATTAGATGGTATAAAACTTTGCAGGTTTAATTCTTTCATTGGATTGCAGGACATTCAAGAAGTTTGAAGAAGAACACCAAGCCAAAATGTTTGCCTTGAGGGGGAGCTGTTGGTGCAAATACCAAGCTTACACATTTGGCTAGAGTTTATGTACAATTGAAGCTCCATGGAAACCATTGCTAGGACGATTTTATCTTTTACTATTTGTAGAAGTCATTGTGACTTGAAAAGAATATTTGTAATCACCACCAAACTCGTAGATTTATTAGTTGGAAAGGTGACAAATCTACTTGATAGAATATTTCCTAGATTGGAGTATTACTTTTAGTGAGAGCCAATGGAGGATTCAAATTCAAATTCAAATATCCCATCTATAGAAGATGTCTAAAAAATGCGCGGGATAGAAGACTCGATTTTCGAGTTCTCCTTGATCACATTGTAAGAGAGTAAGGCTTATATCATAGCCTATACTACTCATCATCATTAGGCTTTGATTATCATGCCTATGATCTTGTACAACATTGTGTTCTAATATAATAGATCAATTCTTTCCATCTATGGTCTCTCTGTCATAGTCACTCATAATAGTCAACTTGTACTGCTCATATCGCATTCATTTCTTTACCATTTTAAATGTTCTATAGCTTGTTGGAATCAGTTCCAAGCTCTCTACATGCTCACAAAGTTTGAAGATAATCCATTAAGCAAATTTGGAGAAAAGTACATTGAAGCACTCACTGGTCAAACTCTACAGAGGTCCTAAAAAATCGGAGGTAATGATTTGATTGCTAAATTGATTGCTCTTTGTATAGTGCATCATTTTACATGATTCCACTTGGAATCATTAGCTCAATAATCTAATGATTCCAAAAGGAATTTTTCTAATTCCTACTGTATTGGAAGCATTGAGCATAACAAGCAGCAGGTGTGTGAACAAAAATAGAAGGTTTTCATTGATTCTTCAACTTGGAAGTAATGTGTTTTGGTTCAATCATTTCTCACATCATTTCCAAAGTACATAGGCACTTGTATAGTGTCATTGGAAATATAAGAGGGCCTACAACTCAACTCTGAAGCAAGAAGGGGTTGGTACAAAGCAGGATTTGGTAGTACCTACTCATTTCTTGAAGTGTCCATCCATCTTTCCCAACACATTAACCTCACCCACAAAATGTGGTCCCAGTGAAAATTGCTCAAATTGAAGAGAATCATGAAAGAGCAATAGTACCAGCCACCCCATTGACCAGTACTGAGACTTATGACCAATCTTATGACATTAATCAAGGAAGTTATTCCACCTATGAAAATACTATGGCTGAGTATGGACAATCCTATGAACCATATACATATGGATCTGAGGGTTATGATAGCTCCTATGGATATGATCAAGACTATGTGTCATTAATGTACACTACTCCTAGAGCTCTAGTACCACCATGGCCAATGAATAGAACACTTGCTCCTAGAGGACCATTTTTAGGGCACAAGTATATAAGTCATTTTGTGACTCTTTGTAAATAATTTTTGCCATTGTAAAAATCAAGAGCACAAAAATTCGAATTTTTGTCTTCTCCTCTCTATATCCTCTTCCTTATAAGCTTGCATGCATGTGTGATACTTGAAAAGAGTGTATTGAAGTGTTTTCTATCCATGGTATTGCTTGTTTGTTGTTGATAATGTGAGTGTGAAGCATAGGAAGTGTTGAAGTGTAGGTAGTTCATTCCCACGACTCAGTATTTTTCTCATAGTGTGAAGGAAAAGTGTCAGAATCAAGTGAAACTACCACTTTTGGATGCGTCTTCTTGAGAGCTTCGAAATGAACCCTCTATTCACTATATTTCAAGTTTGGAGCTGAGAGAAAAGCTTGATTTACTGTTGGCTACTACTCTAGGCATCGCGACACCATAGCCGACCATGAAAGCTTTGAATGTGATAGTTTACACTTGTGTGCACCTTTGTTAGATCACTTTTGCATTGACCTACACTTGAATGAATGTCTTCATACACTCGGTTAGGTTAAGATACTTCTTGGATTGATAATTAAAGTGTGTAATCCCCACTATATGCACTTGCAAAGGATAGAGTTATAGTCTCCTTCTTCTCAAGTCCCTACGTCAATACTTAGGTACACAGAAGGTAAAGCATATGAACATGTATTCTATATAGACTCAGTTTGCTCAAATCATGTAGCAGGGAGTGTAGCTCTACTCTCAAACTTGGGAGATCCAAGGAATAGACATGAATCCCAGACAAGAGATGACACAAGACATCCCATTGAAAAGATAGGTAATGTGAAGACTTCAGATGGTAATATGTACCTACTGAGAAAAGTTTTAGGTGTGCCAACTATCACCAAGAAGTTCATAAGTGCAAGTCAAATTGTTGAGAAAGGATTGTAGGTCAGATGCACAAAGAATGGAGCATTTGTTGAGGATCCACATCAAGGATTCAAGAGGAGAAAAATCAGGTAGATTATTTACATTTGAAATCTAAGATACTAGAAATATTTCATTGTTCAATTATGGTAGCCAAACTCTGTTAGAGTTTAAAATTTGGCACACAAAATTAGCTCACATAGGTGAAAGAGCTCTCAAGAAAATCAACGGGGATCAGAGTGTACTTGGTCTACCAAATATATCCGAACAACACATGATGTATAAATGTAGTGCTTGACAATTTGGTAAGTCACATAGACATCCATTCCCAAAGAAAAGATACATTCATGGAGACTTATTGGAGCTAGTCCATACAGATGCATGTGGAACAAGCAAGGAGCCTTCAATCTTTGGATCAAGGTATTATGTGTCATTCATTGATGATTGTAGCAGATGGACAATGTTATACTTTATGAAGAATAAAGATGAAATGTTTTCATGTTTCAAGAAATACCTATCTCTTGTAGAAAATCAAACAGATAAAACTTTGAAGATACTAAGGTCAGATGGAGGGGGAGAATATTTCTCCCATGACTTTTATTCCTATCTCCAAGAGAGAGGAATTAAGAGAGAAATCACTACCACGTATACACCAAAACAAAATGGAGTGGTAGAGAGAAGAAATAGGATAATTATGGAGGTTGCAAGGTCAATGCTAAATGAGAAGAAATTACCCAATTACTTCTAGGTAGAGGCTGTATCTATAGCCACATACTTGATCGATAGACTTCCATCAAAAGCATTGGATGACATGACACCATATTAAGAATGGAATGGAAGAAGACCTAGCCTTGATCATTGCAGAATCTTTGGGTGCATAGCATATGCACAGATACCTTCACAAATCAGAGGTGAATCTGATCCAAAGGTAGAGAAATGCATATTCATTGGCTATGAACTTAATCAGAAAGGTTATAGATTATACAATCCAAGAAATAAAGGGTTCATTGTAAGTAGAGATGTTATGCTTGATGAAAAAAAAATCTTGTTTGAAGATGATTGCAGGAAAATCAAACTTCCTATGATCTAGAGGAAGACTTTCCAACATTATGAAAAAGGAATGAGCCCACACTTGAAGCATCAAGTGATTCTGATGATGATCACAATACTCCAAGAAGGGAATTCAATTCTTGGAACTCCAAAGGCAAAGCCAAAGTGTAGGAGTTGAGAGATGTAGTAGAATCATCTCAACAAACCATAAGAAGGTCTACTAGAGAGAAAAGGAAGCCAAAAACGTATGGATATGATACTTCTTGTGTTACTAAACACTCAATATATATAGCACAGAATTCAAACTCTAAAGAACCATCTACCTATGAAGAAGCCAAGAAGAAGCAAAAATGGAGAAGTGCCATGGAAGTGGAGTTGGTACCCAAGACTCCATCTATGAAAGTCATTGGTTCAATATGGATATATAAGGTAAAGAAGAATTCTAATGTTTGAATTAACAGGTACAAAGCAAGGCTTGTAGCCAAAGATTTTGCACAAACTCAAGGTATTGATTATGAAGAAACGTTTTCACTTGTTGCAATAATGCCTACTAGGTTGGATATCAATGGATGTATATATAGATCAACCTCCTGGTTTTGAAGATCAATCATACCCTAAACATGTGTGCAAGTTGAGGAAAGCTTTCCATGTCTTGAAACAAGCTCTTAGAGCTTGGAATCAAAGACTTTTTACTTATCTATAGAATGAAGGTTTTAATGTAAGCAAGGCAGATCCTTCCCTCTTCATTAAGAGGAATCATTTAGAGGTCATATACCTATGTGTATATGTGGGTGAAATAATCATTACATGAAATGATGCAGAAGGAATCAAAAAGATTAAAGCTCAAATGAAGGAGGAATTCAAGATCAATGATCTTGGTTTGCTCACATACTTCGTAGGATTGGAAGTATTATATACAAAGAAAGGTATGTTCCTCACACAAAGGAAATACATTGGAGATATGCTCTCTAAATTCAAGATGGAGAATATAAAGGTTGCGGGTACTCCCATAGAGGTAAATCTGAAGTTGAGTGCTCATGAAGGTGAGATAATGGAAGATGTAACTAGCTATCAAAGTCTAGTTGGAAGCTTAATGGAAGCATCCAAGAGAATCCTAAAGTATTTGAAGGATGCAATCAATGAACGACTATACTATCCATATACATGTGAAATAGATGTTAAACTCTTCTTTGATGACGATTGGGCATGCTCTAAAGATGATAGGAGAAGCACCCCTAGATACCTTACTTTTGCATGTACAAAATTAATCTCATGGTCTTCCAAGAAGCAACCCACAATTGCTCTTTCATCAACAAAAGATGAGTATAGAGGACTTGCAAATGCTATAGAGGAAGCTATGTGGATTAGAACCCTATATCCTGATTTAGGGTTGAACGCTTCAACTCCACATATATTTGGAGATAATATTAGCTCATTACATCTTGTTGCTAACCCAATCTATCATGCAAGGACTAAACATATAGATGTTCATTATCATTATGTCAGAGAGAAGATTATAAGCAAAGAGATTCAACTCTCATATGTATCAACTCATGAACAATGTGCAGATATGATGACAAAGGTCTTGGATGGAAGCAAATTGAACAAATTCAAATCAATGATTGGACTGTAGGAAATCTTGAAGGATTGAAGCCTCAAGCATATTTGGCTTGAGGGGGATCTATTGGTTCATTTAGAAAGCCTAAGTGCTTTGCTAATGATTAAGGACTACCCATATATTTGTCTCATTCCATAGAGACCTACATATGAACGTATGCTTGTAAATTTCAATATACTTATCTTGGATAATTATAAAAGCCAAGAGGAGAAAAGAATCTCCTGAATTTAGAATGCTGAAACCACGACTTATGTGGTAAAAAGAATCAAATTAAGTTCATCCCTAAAGTCTAGGATCACTTTTAAGTGAGAAGATTCAAATTCAAATTCAACAAATGTGTATAAATACACATACTTTGAGTCATCAGATGTGAGAGCTATTCTATGAGGATTCAAGCTACTTCACTGCGCATACATTGAGCTCACATCATCTATTTGTAGTTCACTACACTTCCTTTGTATCATATTTGTAATAGCATTCATATTTTGATACATTTCATTAAGTACATCTCTATCTATTGTCTAGTCCAACATCTTCATCATTACAATGCACTTGTGGAATCACTTTCTCTACGTGTACTCAATCTTTTTCTATAATTTAACTTGGAATAGTTAGATCAAAGTGTCTAGTATCTATAGATTGAATTTCATCAACTTTGGTTGTAGATTTGGAGATATGAAGCTGGGAAGCTCACTCTATTTGCATACATTCTAGATCTTGAAAAAGTAGGGATGATCCCCCTAACTTGTTAAAATCATTTCTCCTTGTATGGTGTAGCTAAATTCATGAAATAACTTTCTTTTCTTAGCTATACACTTAAAGTAGATGTGTGCAAAAGCTCTTTGGTCAATTCATACCAAGTTGTGAGCTCTAATCATAATACTAACACCTTCTCTTCCAAAAATAAAAAGTTCTTCTCATTTCTTGCATGTAGAAGTTTCTTGTTTTGATGCAAACATTTGAGAGTGATGCTCCAGAGGACTTGGTGATTCTATATGCACCAGTGAGAAGCTAATCAAGTATATTAAGCATCCTTGAAGCTAGATTGTTAGGTGTAGAGCAAGTTTCTTACAACACTACCTCATCTATGGAATCAACACACCATCTCCTCACACTTGTGCAAGATATTGAGGTCATGGATGGAGTTTCCATAGGGACATGCAAGTGATAGTAGCTTGTCTCCTCTTACAAGCAATGGCCAACGAGATATATGGAGTGATGTATGTGATGATGAATTCATTGCATGAATGAATTTCTTCATGGATTATGTGATTATCTGATGGATATTAAAGACATTTGTGATGATAAAAACAAATCTCTCAAAAATGAAGTCTCATTGAGCATTACGCCTTTTTATTGGTCATATCTTATCATATACAAAGTATCCACTTCTAAAGACTGAAATTCTTTTGTGCTGATTTATAAGTAACTGAAATGTTATGAAGACTTAGCAAATAGAACATGATTCTTCTCAAGATTATTGTATATGAATTCAAGAATAGATGTAACCTCCAATGAATCCCTTCACTTTTGTGAAAGCTCTGGCACAGTCCACGAGGATCTCTTCTCAGAGTTTGCGCGATCACGGAGACCGATGTCTTGGATATTCCGCCCAGCCGCGTAGTAGTTCTTCAAGAAATGCTCTCTCTCCTACATACCCAAAATGGGTCATAGTCAAAGCTCCTGATATAAGTGCCACTTGGCACTCATATGAGTATCATACTATACGTAATAGAGGAGGGTCACACCTCTACTTCCTATTCAAGTGACATTTCCTTCCCCTTAATTCCATTTTTGTCCTCAAAAATGGTATTGAAAGGTCTAATTGAGAGAGAGAAATATTAGAAGCCTGTCTCCGTGTTGTTTCCCCATATCCTTCCCCTTAAGAATAATCTTGGGAAGGTAATTTAAAATTGGGAAACCGTCTTTGAAGGGTGCTAACCCGCTCCCATGTGGCACTATCTTCTGAACTATCTTTCCACTTTACTAGGCACTCTTTATACAAGTGATTTCTCGTCCGTTTCTCTCGAGTGCGTAGTATGCTCTCTTGCTCATGTGGAATAGATTGAACAGAAATAGGCTCTACTACCTCACTAAATGGAATGAGGTTGTGAGATTCACCCAGCCTTTTCTTAAGCCGGCTAACATGAAAAACTGGATGGATTTGACTATTCTCTCAAAGTTAGAGCTGGTAAGCCATCTTTCCTATTCTCTTAAGTATTTGGAAAAGCCCACAATACCTAGGAGATAGTTTTGGACAAGGTCCCGTCTTCATGGTTTCAGACCTAGATGGAACTCTAAGATAGACCTGCTCTCCTACCTCAAAGTTGATATCTCTCCTTTGAGGGTCAGCATAGGCTCTAGCTCTATCCTGAGCTCTCCTAATGCTGCCCTTAGCAAGCCTAAGCATATCATTCATCTCTTCCAAGAAGTCCTTTGCAGCTTGAACTTTTTCATTCTGCAAGCCTACTGCATAAGGAGCTCTTGGCTGAAACCCAACATAAGCATAAATGGACTATGCCCAGTGGAAGAGTGCTTGGCACTATTATATGCAAACTCTACTATAGGTAAGTACTCTTCCCAATTAGTTTGCCTTTCATTTACATATGCTCGAAGCATATCCTCTAGGATTTGGTTAATCCTCTCTGTTTGCCCATCCGACTATGGATGCTAGGCCGTACTCATGCTAAGTTTCGTATCCAACCTTTTGAAGACCGCTCTCCAAAAGTGGCTAGTAAACTTCCTATCCCGATCGGAAACTATGTCTAAGGGAAGACCATATAACTGGTATAGGTTCTCCACAAAAAGTCTAGCCAACTCTAGTGTCTTCACTATAGTACGTGTCAGAATAAACCTAGCCATTTTGGTTAACCTATCCACAATTACCCAGACTGAGTCGTGCCCTCTCGGCATCTTAGGTAATCCAACTATAAAGTCCATGGAGATACTCTCCCACTTCCCATTAGGAATATCTAATGGGTAGATTAGTCCTCCGATCCTTAACCTCTCAGCTTTGTTGACCTGGCATTTGTTGCACTTAAGCACATACTCTAGGATGTCCTTATGAAGTCCAGGCCAATAAAACTACCTCTTAACAAGATCATAAGTCTTGTTAACTCCTGGGTGTCCCGCACTAGGTGTGTCATGACACTCATACAAAATATGCCATCTCATCTCAATATCTCTAGGGACACACACCTTTCCTTTATATAACAGATATCCATCATGGACACTGTAATTCTTCCACTTGAATCCTTCTTGAGTATATCATGATCCCCATTCTTACTGGAAACCCGTATATCATGATCCCCATTCTCTATGGCTTCCCAAATCTTGGTATATGCAGGATCAAGCCTACATTTCCCTTCTTCCACTTGAATCCTTCTTGAGTATATCATGATCCCCATTCTTACTGGAAACCCGTATATCATGATCCCCATTCTCTATGGCTTCCCAAATCTTGGTATATGCAGGATCAAGCCTACATTTCCCTCTAAAGGACTCAAGTAGTTCACTAGTGATCTGAGTGAAACTCAGTCCATTAATCATAGGCATGCGGCTAAGTGAATTAGCCACTACATTAAACTTTCCCTTCCTATACCTAAGCTCATAATCAAAATCCTGAAGGGTCTCTGCCCATCGGGCCTTACGACCTTTAAGGTCTGTTTGATTACAGAGCCGCTTAATGCTCTCTTGATCAAACACTATCGTGACTTTGGCACCATATAAATAATGACTCCACTTCTTCAAAGCATGGACTATTGCATACAACTCCTTCTCATAGACGGAGTAATTCTTCTGAGCCGGTTCTAGTTTCTTGCTCTCAAAAGCTACTGGTCGACCATCCTATACTAAAACCGCTCCTATGGCAGAGTCACTCGTGTCAGTCTCAACCACAAATGGTTTGTTGGGATCTGCTAAATGTAAAAGTGGAGCTGTAGCAATTACTACTTTCAACTTCTTCATACTTTGCTTCTGTTCCTCTCCTCAATGAAAGGCTTTCCCTTTCCCTTTAAGCTGTTCCATCATCGGGAAAACAATCTTGGCATAGTTATTAATGAATCTTTGATAGAAGCCTGATAAACCTAGGAAGATCTGCAGCTCTTCCAGGTTCCTTGGATGTGGCCATTCCATAATAGCCCTTACTTTTTCAGGATCCATCTGGATTCCATCCTGGGAGACTATATGCCCAAGGTATCTAACCTCTGTCTTGAAAAATTCACACTTTGATTCCTTAGCAAAGAGTGAATTTTCCCTTAGCACTTGAAATACTTTCCTCAAGTGTTCCAAGTGCTCCTCTTTTGATGCACTATAGATCAGAATGTCATCCAAAAAATCTACTACGAAATGTCCTAGATAATGTCGTAAAACACTATTCATGAGCTTCATGAAAGTGGAAGGAGCATTGGTGAGACCAAAAGGCATCACCAAAAACTCATAGTGCCCATATCTAGTTCTAAATGCAGTCTTAGGGACATCCTCTGCCCTAATTCTGATCTGATGATATCCTGATCTAAGATCAAGCTTGGTAAAGTACCTAGCTTGATGTAACTAATCAAATAGGTCTTCCAATCTAGGCATTGGAAACCTCTTATTAATAGTTACCTTATTAAGTGCTCTATAGTCTATACATAATCTCATAGAGCCATCTTTCTTTTTAACTAGGAGCATTGGCGATGCCCATGGTGAGTTACTAGGTTTGATGAAACCTTTATCTAAATAATCATGCAATTGCTTCTCAACCTCCTCATGCTGAGAAACACTAAGCCTATAAGGTGGTCTGCAAATAGGGTTAGTGTTAGTAACAATCTCTATGGCAGGGTCAATGTCCCCCCTCTCAGGTGGTAGCCCTCTAGGTAAGTCAGTGGGAAAAACATCTCTATACTCAAACGTAAGATCTTTAAAACTTTTAACCACACACTCTTGCAAAAAGGAATAGTAGAAACTATTCATATTTACATTGCTAGCATGAAAATATACATCAGATGAGCTGTCTGTACAATGTTCCATATCATGACTATACAATAAAAACATGTCCTGTACATGCTGAGAATAACAGAGACTATACAACTCTAGTGATGAAATGAGAGGTGCACTAGGTACATCTCTCTCTCTCTCTCTCTCTCTCTCTCTCTCTCTCTCTCTCTCTCTCCCTGAATACAAACTTTACTTCCATTCTTTTCAAATTCGAGTGTCTTGTTTTGATAGCTACGTTTAAGTGTATCTCCCAACCCCCATAGCCACTCTCTTCCTAAAACTAGATCTATCCTCTCCATATTCATAATTTGGAAGTCCATATAATCATTATAGTCCTACATCTTGACTTCCGAATTGGATACCACAGTATCCCATATTCTTTTATCTTGCCCTTGCCTCATAGATACAATGTATTTATGTGCACTAGGCTACTGGAGAATCTTTAATTTCTTGACCAAAGCATAGTTTATAAAATTATGAGTAGCCGAGTCATCTATCATGACCCGCACCTTGGTCCCATATACACTACCATGCAGTTTAACTAGGTCATGTGGTCCAAATTGCGGTGACCACAATGACCGAGTCAAACAGCAGGTGTGCTCTATATCCTCGTGCATCACCTCCACTCCCTTGCAGCTAGAGTTGCCATGAATAGGAAGGGTCTGCACTAGGTGGATCGCCTTTTTTCCCTTTTCGGGGGCCGTACTAGACTCTGGTCCCTTTTTCTTTTCTTCCCCCTTCTTGAGTGGACAGTTCCATTGTGAATGGCTAGGAGATAGGCACCTAAAACACAGGTTCTCTTTTTTGTCCCTCTCAAACTGGTCTGTGGATAATCTAGGCCCTTGGGATCTTTGTTTTTTAATAAAAGCTTTGTTTTTCCCAAAAGGCAACTTCTTTTTAAATTTAGTCATGCTAAGAGGCTTGAAGGGCTGATCCGTGTCCATAGGAGTATACTGAGGACGACCCAAACAAAATCTCTTCATCAATGATTTCTCCAATGCTTCCAAGTTGGTCCGTTATGTCTTTCATTTTGGTGGAAAAATCAATCACACTCTACTTAGGCATCTTCTTGAATGTGGTGAATTCCATCCAGCGTTGATTCTTCCTTGCCTTGGTACTTGATGAGAAGAATGCTTCAAGAGCACTCTAAGTCTCTTGTGAAGTCTTACAACTCCTGATGTGTGGAAGTAAAAAATCAAAGATTGAGTTTAGAATATATGACCTTGCTAGAGCATCCTTTGAGAACCATTTTGAAGATTGTAAACCCATTGCCACTCCTATGGAGACAGGTTTACAGTTGATTCTTCATGATGCTAGAGATACATTTGATGTTGTTCTCTATCAACAAGTTGTTGGATGCTTGATTTACTTATGCATTACTCGGCCAAATATTTATTTTGTTGTCTCATAGATGAACACGTTTATACATTTCCCAAGTGTCAAGCATTGGCAGGTGATTAAGCACATCTTTTAATACTTGAGTGGTACTCGACTACTTGGATTGTTTAATCCCAAGGGGGGATCACTACTCCCAGCTTTACATGCTTTTTTCTGAATTTGAGTGGGTAGGTTGCTATGACACTCATGTTTCCACCACTAGTTTTTGCTTCATGCTTGGTGTCACTCTAGCACAATGGCAAGTACCAACGTGAGGAGATCAACTTCATAATTGTCAATCCATGCAGACATGAGGACTAGTATGATGACTATGAGCAAGTGATGGCACAAATGATTGGGCCTCTTATATGTCGGATTCTAATTGACTGCTCTGTCTTCTCATTGCTTGTATGCCAACACTCCCCCCTCTCTAGCATCTGTCACCCTTGACAGACCTCTGTTCTATAGGGTGGTCATTATAATTGTTAAACGCACAAATAACCGTCAAAAGCATGTTTAAGCATCTACTTGGGTTCTTGGGAGTGGAAGGGGTCTGTTAGACAGAGGCCCTATTCTTGATTTCCCAAACTAACCACTTCACACATAGCAATATACTAATGCTCAAGAGCTCTATCAAGAATCTATTTACGCTTCACAATCTTACTATCTGTAATCGATCCCTTCTCGAAGTCTACCGAACACATTCCAATTAAGGTACTCTCAACCTATAGCACCAGGCTATTCAATATCGTAATATAGACTGATCTTGATTAACTCAAGAACTGTTCCAAACACAAAACACCGTAACAATAGAGATAATAACAGTGACCCAATCTTTACCGAATAGGTGCAGACAATCAAACAGAACCGAAAGACATAGAAAGACTCAAAATTCTCAAACACACAGTACTGAATGTAGATTCCTACACCGATTAAGATTTACTCAGGGATTAGCGTACCATATAAGAACTACCGTAACACAACTCGCAGTAATAACCTTTACGGGACAATGATTCCGTACTCAACTTAAGACGAACCTTAGTGTAACTTAATCTTTACCGTACAATAACAGATCTTCAACACAAAAGACAACCATGATACGACTCAGAGTTCTCAAACCCACTACAGTGACTACACAGACTTCATCGACCAGACAAATAGTCTAGTGACTCCGCTAGTCATTTTTGGGTAATTCACCAACTGAACAGGTATTGATAACAACAAGGCAAAGAGGAGAACAAGGTACTCAAAATGACGCAAACACACACCACAGTGACGTGCAGATCAATCACCCAGACAGACAGTCTGGTGATCCCACAGATCGTCACCGAGCGTCTCTTTTTCATTCATTTATATAAAGATTACAAACATCTTTGTAACAACCTTTTGTACGTGCGGACTAGAAAAAGATTCAGTTTTTACAGCTGCCAATCCGACGGCCGACTAACACTGGCACGCACGGTGGACTCGAACCCGTAGGTTTACAAAAATTATGGTTCATCTACAATGTCTAAATACATCGATCGGGCTAATCTAAAAGTTCGGGTGATTTTCTCCTTTAAGGCTTCTAACATCTGTTTCAAAATATCTAGTTCTACTAATTGGGCATCTATTCGTACAAAACTTAAGGAAATGACTTCGGTCATCAAAACTTCTACCTGCATCTGCAGAAAAGCTTCCTGTAGATAAAAATCGTTTGATAAGGCCGCATCACGAGTTACCTTCATATCTGCAATTTTCTTATTTATTTGAGCTAATCTTTCTTTCTGTACTCCCTTCTTTCTATCTCCTGATTCTGAAACTCGATTGTTTTGTAATAAGCGTCGCGCTCTCGGAGGGTACTTGCGATGTCTTTCTGTAATTGTGCTTCCCCGATCAATTTGCGTTTAAGAATATTGTTGACGTCGGATAAATCAATCTTGGTTCTCTGGAGTTTGTAATCAGTCTTCTTAAGCAAATCTACCATCTCTTGTCCTTGCTGTATTGCTTCATGTAGCTGTTGTCTAGTTTCTTGTAACAGATTCCCTAAAGCTACTCGTGCATCTTCTTTATCCTGGACTAACTGCTTCAAGTTGACTAACTCTGCATCTACAACACTTAGTAATTCATCTTTCTCTTGGACTGCTGTCAGGGCCGCATCTCGTTGACTGATAATTATTTCTTGTTCTTCAAGTCTGGCCTGCAATTCCTGAATTTGTCCGTTTAACGCATGATTTTCTGCCTTGACTGCCTGTAATTCTTCCTGGAGAGGAGTGATGTCTGCCTCCAGCATATCAACTTTGTGTTGAAATTCGTCTCGGATATTATCTGTCACTTGCTTCATTTGTGCACTAGTTGTTGTGATAAGTGGATCAGCATTTGACCCATGGATGCTAACTCAGAAAATAAGGGAATTGAAGGAATTGGAGGATGAGAACGGGGTTGAGATGAAGAAGCGGTGAGGAGCTGTTGGGAATTCGGTGGAGAGTAATTTGGTGATGAGGATGAAGAAGCAGTGGGTTCTTTGGGGACAATGGGTGGAACAGGAATACTGGGTTCAGCTGGAGGTTCAGGTGGATGAGTAGGAAGAATAATAGTTGTGTTGATTACCTTTTCGCTGGTTGGTTGTGTAGTGTCGTCAGGGCCAGCAACTGTAGATTCCACTACTTTAAGCAGTTCTTCAAAAACCTCTTTAATGATATGTTCTCGATCCTCTTGCTTTTCGTGCTCAGATTGCTGTTGAGATGCCTCTTTTGACGAGCTTGTTTCAGATTCGGTGGTAGCATCCTGTTCTTGTTGCCTTTCTGAAGAAGACTGGGCTGATGATTCATGATGCATTGATGTTGCAGTGTCATGGAAGGTTTCTTCGTCGTGTCCTTCTTCTTCTTTGTCATCTACTTGATCATTGGAGGCAGAGCCTTGAACCTGACTATCTGATGAACTAATTCTGATTCTTTTCCGGCGTAGAAGGTGGAAAATCTCTTCGTCCTCTTCTTCATCATCGTCCAAGATTTGTGCAGACTCTTCATGGTGTAGAAGAGGTCCTCGGGGTGGCGGTTGTGCTGCTAGAATGGTCGGAAATAGAAAAGATAGGATGTGCGGTAGTCTGGACCTTGGCATATCTCCCTTGTTGGCCTACTTGATGATTGACATGCATTCTTTGTGAATGCGGCAAAAGAAATACAAAGCAAAGTTGACAGGTTCTCGAGCAGCTAAATCTATAGCGGAGTAAAAGGGACGAGATATTCTATATGTGCGCTTTTGGAAATTCAAAATGGCAACTAAAAATTGGAGTGTTGATCTCTCAGGTTTGGGGCGACAGAGGATGCATATTCATTGGAGGAGTATCTAGGGAATAGCTGGATCATGGTAGCTATTGGTAAATTCGGGCCATTCTCTTGTCCTTGCAGAGAGAGCCGGAATGCATGAGAGAAGGTCTCGAGAGTGATTACGGTACGGGATGGTAGGGAAGTGATAGGCCAACTCTGCTCGGTAGCAGGTGTGGCAGCGATGGCGGCAATTATTTGTGCATTGAATGCCAAGGCAATTCCACAAAATTGGCCAACCCGCGGACGCACAGGAACTCACCTACATCAGCAGGGAGTCCTTCACGGAAGGCGGTGAAGTTTGCCAGAGCTTCCATGGCGCACAGACAATAGCAAGCACGATCACACCAGCACAGGGTAGAGAGAGAGCACAAATACACAAATCACACAGACACAATAGCGATTAACAGCGAAACGAAAAAGGTTAAGTAGATGCTTGGCAACGGGAAGCCATTGAAATTACTAATCATCGCACGACGTTGAGAGAATAACCTCATAACTTCGGTGTGCATGCATGAATAGAACGATAAGGTAGGGCGGCTGTTAGTCATAATTAGGTATCAAAATGCGGATATTTACAGACTTATTTTATTAAGCTCGTAAAAACAAAAAGAAAAGGAAGGAAAAAGAGAAAACGAAAAATACGCGTTCAACCGTGAAACGTTTTAGTGCGGATTAGATGCTTGTTGATATGGTCGCAACTTTGAACCATTTATCACCTTCGGAAGAGGAATGCTAGTCAAAGTAGCCAACCGAAAAGTGGCTGGGCCCACCTGTTCAGAAATCCGGTAGGGACCAAACACGTAACTTGAATTTTCCAGCAGAGCGATTCGATTTTGCATTGTAAAAGAGTACAAGTTGCCCCACCGAAAAAACTGGAGTTTTCAGATATCGATCATGTGTTTGAGCTTGTCTTAACTGTACTTCTTGAATAGTCAAAAAACTTTGCCATCGATGCTCATCCACTTCTCTGAGTGTATCCAACCGAAATGACAGAGATTCTTCAGGTAGTAGTTTCTGAGTGATGGCCACACATAAACTTGGCACAACAATCTCCATTGGTGCTATGGCTTCCAGTCCGTAAGCCAGTTTGAAAGGTGTTAGTCCTGTTCCTACCTTGTATGTAGTCCGGTACGCCCATAGTACTGCAGGTAACAGTTGATCCCACCTTTCCGGTGATTCCAGAATTAGTTTTCAAAGCATATTCAACAAAGTCTTGTTTGTACTTTCAACTAAGCCATTTACATGAGGATAATACGGTGAACTGAACTTATGCATAATCTGAAAAGAATGTGTGAGTACTTTCATTAGATTGTTAACAAAATGTGTGCCTTGATCTGACACTATCTCCAGAGGTAAGCCAAAACACGGGAAAACATCCTTCATTAGACACTTTGCCACCAAAACAATTGTGGCGGACCTTAAAGCCCATGCTTCTGCCCATCTGGTAGCATAATCAGTACATGTTAGAATATAACGATTATTACTGAGTATGGATGGAGGTGTAATAGGTCCAATAAAATCTAGGCCCCACTTTTGAAAAGGCTCCAATGGCAAGATAGGTTGTAGAGGGAAAAAATGGCGTTGTAGAGGCTGTCCAGACCTTTGACAAGTATCGCATTGTTTGACAAACTGAGATACATCCCTGTACATAGTAGGCCACCAAAGTCCACTTTGCAGAATTTTCCGGTGCGTTAAATCTGCTGCAAAGTGTCCACCGGAAGGAATTGAGTGAGCCAGAGTAATAACTGAGTTAACTTGGTGTGGAGGAATACAACGAAGTAAAATTCCAATGTGATCCATATAGTATAATTCTCCAGCAATTAATCGGAATCTACGGCTGTACACTGCAATCTTCCTACGCATTGCAGGGGAGGTCTGAGCAGGAATACATCCATCAGTAAGAAAAGTTAATATCTGATCATAATATGTAGATGGCAGAGGTGGTTCTACATATTCATCATTAGTTGGTTCAGTGACATAAATCGCTGGTGTGGTTTCATCTACACCGACCGGAGCTTCACCGGAATCTAAGCGAGAAAGGAAATCTACTAAGGCATGTGAGCTGCCGGGCCGATGGATTACTTCGAAATCAAACTCTTGTAAAAGTAGAACCCAACACTCTAATCGACCACCTAAATGTTGTTGCCGTACCAGATAGACAAGTGCAGCATGATCCACATGAAAAGTAAATTTGCGGCCAAGTAAATAGTGTCTGAATTTCTTTACAGAATGCACTAAACCCAGACATTCTCTTTCAGTTACAGAGTAATTCTTTTCGGCAAGGGCAAGCCTTCGACATGCATAGTAAACAGGTGTGAACCACTTATCAGTTTGTTGCATTAACACACTTCCAATGGCTATATCTGATGCATCTACAAAAACATGAAATGGACGTTCCCAATCAGGTGGTTGTAAAATTGGGATCTGCGTTAATAAACACTTTAGACGATCAAATGTTGTTTGACATTCTTGAGTCCAATCAAACTGTTTAGGAGTACTCGTGATTAAACGATTGAGTGGAATGGCTAAATGAGCGAGCCACCGTAAATGGCGACCATGCCATCTCACTTGACCCATGAAACACATTACTTCCTTTGGTGTAGTAGGTACAGGTGCTTCTAGCACAGCTGCAACCTTATCTGGATTGACTTGAATACCTTGTGCAGAGACAATATGGCCAAGTAACTTTCCACATGAAACCGCAAACACATATTTGTTTCGGTTTAGGCAGAGTCAGTATTCTCTGCATTTCTCAAAGGAACAACGTAAATGGAACAAGTGTGCTTCCATCCTACCGAATAAAGAGAAATCATCAAGATATACTTGCATAAAAGAGTTAAGATAAGGGGAGAATATTTCTTGCATACACCTTTGGAAAGTATTGGGGGCATTTCTTAATCCAAACCACATAACAGTACAAGCAAAAACACCCCAATTGGTAATGAATGTTGTTTTTGGTATATCTTCCTCAAACATTCTGACCTGATTATACCCACTGTATCCATCTAAGAATGAGTACATTTTGTGTCCTGCTACTCTGTCAAGCATGGTGTCAAGAAATGGAAGGGGAAACGGATGTGGCACCGTAGCTGCATTCAGTTTCCGGTAATCCACACATATGCGTAGCTGCTTATTGTTCTTAGGGACGATAACAATGGGTGATATCCACTCAGCATGTTCTACTATTACAATGAATCCAACTTTTAATAACCTATCCAGCTCTGCCTTTACCTGTGCTGCATAATTCAGATTCATCCGGTAGCTGGGTTGTTTGATTGGTTTTGCTTCCGGCTTCAGCATGACCCTATGTTGATAAATGCGGGGGTCCAAACCTTTCATATCTTTGTAATCCCATGCAAAAACATCATAGAACTCTCGAAGCAACTATATTAACTCTGCTTGAAACATTTTCAGGCAATCCTTCCTTTATTTTTACTGGTCGCTGATTAACTTCATCACCTAAATTATATGTAATTAACTGATCTTCTAGTACATAGAATTGTCGGGACTTCTCTGTATCATCAGCTGGTTTTAAAAGTTGCTGTAGATCAGCGTCATCTATAGTAGCAGTAACTTCTTTCTTGTCTTCTTCAATCACAGGCATCACCGTACAAACTGCCGGATTCCAATTATCTACAACAGATTGTAGATCAACAGTTCTTAGGGAGATCAAATCAATATTATTCTTCAAAAACTCTTCTTCTTCATCATCTGACAAACCATCTAACATATGAACTGGTTCTGCAAAATAAGGTCTAGCATATAATTCAGAAGGCTGGATAGCATCTAACTTGACAACATATTTACGATTATTGTCCTTGAAAGTGAGTTCCTATGCGGACCAATCTTGTGTCACCTTGGCTTGTTTCATCCAAGGACGGCCGAAAAGCAGATTATAATCCAAGCTAGACTCTGTTAGTTCTAAGACAACAAAAGTCATCTTAAATGTTGTACCTTGCAGAGTTATGGGAACATCTCGTACTAGTCCCACTAGGTGGACTCTGGACTGATCAGCCATCCTTATAAAAAATTGGACAGGCTCAATTTTCGTCCATCCTAACTTTTTATACAGTGCGACAGTAGCAATGTTTACACCAGACCCTTCATCAATTAGTACTTGATTGATTTTATGATTTTTGTACCATACCATAATCAATGGGACCGAATGATCCACCGTAGCGTCAGTTTCTAGTTGTACTCTTGTCGTTGCTGCAATGCAGGCAGACTCAGTACTAAACTGTTGCTGGAATTGTTGACGGACTCCTGGTACTAGTGCAAGTAACTGTCCAAGAGGAAGAGTAATGGACGCTTTAGATAAGATTTCCCATGCTTGATTTACTTGACTTGTACCTTTCACTGATTCTGAAGACGATGCGTCAGTTACTGGAATTGACTCTTGCTCCTGTGCAGTTTCCTTTGACAGTGGAACTTGTTGATGGAGAGTGTTAATCTCCAAAAGAACAACCTACTCTTGAATTTAGAACACCTCTATATCAAGAGTAAGTCAAAACCTTCACTAAATTAGAGGTCCAATCTCCAAATTATCAAATTTAAGAAAATCTGTGAAGAAGATGAAACACAGAAAAGTCTGCTGCAGAATTTCTTCACATTGACTTATCAAACGTGTAAAGTTTTTTATGAAACTTTGTACGTATCATCTCCTAGAGATTGCGCATCACCTCCAAGTTGAATTACTTCAAAAGCTTCAGTATAACTTGAGAAATTGACTTCACAAGTTACCTATGTCTGAATCTGCACTTCTGAGAAGTCGATTTAGACACCCCTAACTTCTTAACCTTGGTTCTCACAATGTCGAACCCGTTTTACCAAATCCTTTTGACTGAAGATAGCTTATCTCTCAACTTAAATTTTGAGCTATCATATGTGTAAAACTTTACACTGTGCACTGAGCACTACTCATTTCTTTGGACTTGAAATGTGCGCCTGTTTCAGAGAGCTGTGAACACTCAACACATGTGAATGTTCCTACCAGCAATTCTCTTTACCTGTTTACAATTAGACTCTAAAATTCAAACCAGAGACTCATTAACTAACAACTTAGATATCCTCAAAAGGATTTCACAAATGATCTACCACAGACGGAGTAGACGCAGAAACATCGGGCGCAACATTTTCTTCATTAACTCAGAAACTTACAACTGAGTGATGAGAGCTAATTCAACTAACTTTTCTCTATCTCATATTTTCTAACTTCCTCAATCTTGGCTTCTACATATGCTCTCATACATGCCCCGACTTTTCTCAAAGTATTTATAGATAATTTGTACAAGATTCTTACTCAAACAAAGATCTAAGTCACCTATGACTATACTAATGTACATATGTGTACACTTCTCTTATCCTCTGAATATATCTTTCTTCCAAGCTTCAATAGTTGATCCTTCCTTCACTCTTTAACCTTCCAAGCCTTCAATTGGTGATTGGTCTGCACCAACAGCTCCCCCTCAATCATCAATTGAGGTCTTCACTATCTTCTTTATTCCTGCCATGTCTTTGAACCTTTGTAACTTTGGTCCATCCAAGCCTTTTGTAAGCATATCAGCTATCTGATCTTTTGTTGAAGTATGTATGACTTCAATCTCCTTATCCATCACTTTCTCTCTTAGAAAGTGATACTGAATCTCAATGTGTTTGGTCCTGGCATGAAAAACAGGATTAGCAGCTAAATACAATGAACTCATGTTATCTCCATATATAATTGGTACCCCATGCATAATGTCAAGACTCTTCATCAAGGTCTTGAGCCAAATCACTTCTTTTGCAGCTTCAACCATGCCTTTATATTCTGCTTCTGTAGAAGACAAAGCAACTGTATGTTGCTTCTTAGAACACCATGAGATTAACTTATCTCCCACATAACACATGTATCCATAGGTTGATCTTCTATCATCTGGATTACCCGCCCAATCTGCATCACTATAAACTTTGATATTTGTATCTGAGGTAAACCCATAATACAAACCTTCATTGAGTGTACCCTTAATGTACCTCAACACCCTTTGTCCTGCAATCCAATGTTCTTTCCTTGGGCAATGCATAAATTGAGACAAAACCCCTACTGCATATGATAAATCAGGTCTAGTTAGAGTAGCATAGATAAGGCTACCAACCAAACTCTGATATTGTCTCATGTCCTTGAATTCTTCACCTCCATACTTACTCAATTTGTGATTTACCTCCATTGGTGTAGGTGCTACCCTGCAATTATCCATTTTAAACTTGATTAACAAGTTCTTCAAATACCTTTCTTGGGTCACAAATACTCCATGTTGAGTATATGTAATCTCCATGCCCAAGAAGTATGATAAGTCTCCCAAGTCACTTATCTTGAACTCCTTTTCCATTTGCCTCTTGAGTCTTTGTATTCCTTCTTCATCTGTACCTGTAAGAATTATATCATCAACATATATGCACATGTATATGAAACCATTTTCACTTGCCTTGACAAGCAAGCTACTATCTGCTTTAGACACCTGAAAACCAAGTTCTTTTAGGAACTTCACAAGTCTATAGTTCCATGCCCTTGGGGCTTGCTTCAAGCCATACAAAGCTCTCTTGAGCTTGCACACATGATCTGGATACCTTTTATCTCTGAACCCTTGAGGTTGCTCCATGAATACATCATCTGAAATATAACCATTCAGAAAAGCATTTTTCACATCAAGTTGACATAGCTTCCAACCTTTACATGCAGCAATAGCAATAAGTGTCCTTATGGTTGTCATCTTTGCCACAGGACTATAGGTCTCATCATAATCAATACCATATGTCTGAGCAAAGCCTTTGACAACAAGTCTAGCTTTGTATCTAGACACACTTCCATCTGCAAACCTTTTTGTCTTGTAGACCCACTTGCATCCAATAATCTTCTGACTATTTGGTTTTGGAACCAAATCCCAAGTTTGATTCTCCAATAGTGCATCATATTCTTCCTGCATAGCACTCTCCCATTTTTCCTTACCTTTTTCCTCTTCATATGTAGAAGGGTCTTCATCTGTATTCACCATATAAGCATAATCTTTTGTGGCTAGAAATGAAGTATCATAACTATACCTTGTAGGTTGCCACCTATTTCTTGTTGACCTTCTAAGTTCTCCACTCCTTGAGGTTTCTGGCTCTTCACATTCAGGATCAAATCTTGGTGTCTCTTCCACTTCAACCTGCGCTTCATTATTCTCTTGCTCATCAAATATCTGAACTTTTGATTTACCTTTTCTTTGACTCACTTCTTCTTCATCACCTGTATTGATGTTGATTGTACCTGCATACCAAGTGCTTTGTTCATCAAAAGTAACATCTTTAGAAACCATAAATTGTTTTGTTGATGGACTCCACAATCTATAGCCCATCTGCTTGTCATCATAGCCAATGAAAACATACTTTTCAGCTTTGGGTTCCAATTTGTGTCTTAATTGTGATGGCACATATGCATATGCCACACACCCAAAAACTCTGCAATGATCCAAGGTAGGTCTTTTACCCCACCAATCCTCATATGGTGTCATACCCTGCAAGGCTTTACATGGTAACCTATTGACCAAGTAAGTGGCTGTATTTACAGCTTCAGCCCACAAATAATTAGGGCAATTTTTCTCCTTCATCATGGATCTTGCAAACTCAACAATTGTTCTATTTCTCCTTTCTGCAACACCATTTTGTTGAGGAGAGTACCTGCAAGTAACTTCCCTTTTTATACCTGCATTCCATAAGTAATCACTGAACTCATTTGAAAAATACTCTCCCCCTCCATCTGACCTTAGTCTTTTCAACTTATGACCTGTAATTCTTTCTGCATATGCATGATAGTGTTTAAATGTATTAAACACTTCTGACTTATCTTTGATCACATAGATAGTGATCCACCTAGTAGCATCATCAACATAAATCACATAATACCTTGATCCATTTATACTGAAATCTTTTGATGGTCCCCACACATCTGTGTGTACCAACTCAAGCTTCTCTGAGTGCATAAAACCATGCTTGGAATAGGAATGTTTATGAGCCTTACCTAATTGACATGCCTCACATTTGTATGTCATATGTTGACCTGCAACATTAGGCAATCCAAGCACTGAACCATTGTTAACCATATCTTTAATACCTCTTTCATTGAAATGTCCAAGCCTCTTGTGCCAAAGATCTAACTCAGAGATCTTATGACCTCCATATGTGAACATAGCATGACCAATGTTGCCTTGAATCTTCAATGTAAATAATCTTCCTTCCTTTTTTCCTGAAACAATCTGTTTATACCCTTGACTAGGGTCTTCCACATATACTCCATCATTAGTGAACCTTACTTCATATCCCTTTTCAACAATTTGTCCTACACTTATCAAATTCTTAGGGATTGTAGGAACATACAAAACCTTACTCAATAAGGTGCTTCCATCCTTGGCCTTCACTGATCCAATTGACTTCACATTGTGCTTTGTGTTGTCACCTGTTTGAACAACATGATTAAAAACTTTACTTTCCAAATCAGTCATCAAAGATATGTTACCACTCAGGTGATTGCTACACCCTGAGTCAATGTAGAAGACTCTCTGATCTTCATTCTGCCTTTCACAAGTTGCATTCATTATCAATGTTGAATCTTCCTTTTGATCTGAAGCATAATTGTAGTAGGTGTTGTTGTATTGTTGACTTTGGAATCCTCTACCTGCATTTCTTCCAAAGTAATTTCTTCCACCTCTACCTCTGTAATTACCTCTTTGATTTCTGCCACCTCTTCCTCTTGAATTATAGTTCTGATTATATCCACCATTATTCTGATTATTATGCCAACAATCATTAGCTAAGTGATTTGTCTTACCACAAATCCAGCAAGCTTTGCCTCCATCTTTATTGTTCCTGCCTCTTCCTCTACCTTTGCCACCTCCTCTTCCTCTTAGGAAGTTGGCTTGAGTAGTTGTTCCTTCATCTTCACCTGCTTGTTGTTTTCCTTTGCTATTCTTCTTCTTGTCCTTTGAGTACATTGCATGTCCTGTACTCTTGTCACCATCTCCTTTAACATCCTGCTCAAATGTTAGCATATGACCTAACAATTGATTTAAATCAGGAGTGAAATGGTCAAGTGATAGTTCTGTAGACAAAATAAATGGCTTCCATTTGTCATCACCTCTCAACCCTGTAAGGATTTGCCTTACCAATTTATCCTCCTCAATGTCTTCATCAACAGCTCCTAAAGCATCTGCAATATCTTTCATCCTTGTTACATAGTCTGAGATGGATTGAGAGGCCTTCTTCTTGAAGGTAGTAAACTCTGCCCATAAGGATGCCTTCCTTGACTTTGTAGTGTTTTGGAAATGCTCCTCCAAAGCATTCCATATGTCAGTAGCACTTTCAAGACCTCTAATATGAGGTAACAAGTAATCATTGACTCCCATATAGATAATGCTCCTAGCTTGAGCATCTTTCTTCATCCAATTTTTCAGATCTGCTAACTCTTCCCTAGTTGGAACACTAGGATCTCTGAACTGTGGCTTCTCTTCTTCTCCTGTGATGTAAGCAATTAAATCTTTGCTCATAAGATGAGCTTCCATCCTCATTGACCATGCAGGATAATTTTCCCTATCCAATTTCTCTATCTGTAGGGCATCTCCCATCTTGTATCCACCTGTATATTGAAAACTTCAAGCTTTACAAACAATGTATGTACCTTTACTTCGAATTAGACTCCTTTTGCCTTTCTTGATGTCGAGTAGTCTTCTCCTCAGGCTTTTGACTCCAAGCTTTCACTTCTTAGTTCTTCAAGTGTTGAACTTCTTGAATCTGCAGCAGTCGGGACCTTCCTTTCCTTGATTTTGATGTCTCCTGCTCTGATACCACTGATGGAGAGTGTTAATCTCCAAAAGAACAACCTACTCTTGAATTTAGAACACCTCTATATCAAGAGTAAGTCAAAACCTTTACTAAATTAGAGGTCCAATCTCCAAATTATCAAATTTAAGAAAATCTGTGAAGAAGATGAAACACAGAAAAGTCTGCTGCAGAATTTCTTCACATTGACTTATCAAACGTGTAAAGTTTTTGATGAAACTTTGTATGTATCATCTCCTAGAGATTGCGCATCACCTCCAAGTTGAATTACTTCAAAAGCTTTAGTATAACTTGAGAAATTGACTTCACAAGTTACCTATGTCTGAATCTGCACTTCTGAGAAGTCGATTTAGACACCCCTAACTTCTTAACCTTGGTTCTCACAATGTCGAACCCGTTTTACCAAATCCTTTTGACTGAAGATAGCTTATCTCTCAACTTAAATTTTGAGCTATCATATGTGTAAAACTTTACACTGTGCACTGAGCACTACTCATTTCTTTGGACTCGAAATGTGCGCCTGTTTCAGAGAGCTGTGAACACTCAACACATGTGAATGTTCCTACCAGCAATTCTCTTTACCTGTTTACAATTAGACTCTAAAATTCAAACCAGAGACTCATTAACTAACAACTTAGATATCCTCAAAAGGATTTCACAAATGATCTACCACAGACGGAGTAGACGCAGAAACATCGGGCGCAACATTTTCTTTATTAACTCAGAAACTTACAACTGAGTGATGAGAGCTAATTCAACTAACTTTTCTCTATCTCATATTTTCTAACTTCCTCAATCTTGGCTTCTACATATGCTCTCATACATGCCCCGACTTTTCTCAAAGTATTTATAGATAATTTGTACAAGATTCTTACTCAAACAAAGATCTAAGTCACCTATGACTATACTAATGTACATATGTGTACACTTCTCTTATCCTCTGAATATATCTTTCTTCCAAGCTTCAATAGTTGATCCTTCCTTCACTCTTTAACCTTCCAAGCCTTCAATTGGTGATTGGTCTGCACCAACACTTGTGTCACCGGAATAGGATCTGGGAACATTGGAGGTTCTGTGGTGGTCCACTGACTAGCCTTGTCATATGTTCTTTGATGTTCCCGGATGCCTGGTTCAAATATTTCAGTTGCTGGTTGTAACGGCCTACCGGATCTGGTTTGAACTACTGCAGCTTATGTTCCCATGGGTGTGATATGAACCATATTTGTCATGGGGTTCTGGCGCTCCTTCTTCCTTTGATCATATTCGGCCGCATCTTTACAAAATCTTCGAATGTGTCCTAATTCACCACAGAAGTGACAACGAGGGGGTGGCAAAGCATTACCTTCTTGTGGTGGACCTGTCTGCCAGCGGTTTGCATTGTAGTTGTTATTTCTCTTTCCTCTGTAATTTTGATATCCTTGTTGCTGGTTGTTTCTCATTTGCGGGGGTACATAGTGATTGGCAGGCTACCCTGGTTCTTGTATGATTGCATTTACTGTTGCTGTTCCCTGTACTTTGGTGTTGTATGCACAATTTTTGATGGAATGTCCTGTCGTATTACAGATAGCACAAAACAACTGGTTGAGGGCACAAGTGGCACTGTTATGCCCTGAATTCTTGCATGTGGTGCAGTACATTTGTCTGGTCGGATCTTCTGCAACATTTTTACTTGCTTTTAACCATTCCAGGTCTTCTGTAAATCCTCCAACCTTGTTTTCCAACTGCAAAGCCATTGCAGTCACCGCATCGAGTGTCATAGCTCCCACACAGCGTATGATCATAATCTGTTTAAGTTGCGGAGTCAAACCATTGATAAACCATTGAGTGATAACGTCATCCGGTAGGTTGGCATGGGCTGGCGGTAATTGCCTCAAATGAGTTCTGAATAGGGTGGCATATTCATGCACTGTTTGATTCATCTTCTGCCTATTGTTTTGCAGGTAATCAAAAATTTCGGCTGGATTCTTCTTTAGCCTGAATCTCTGCAAAAATGCATCCTTTACTGCTTCATAAGTCATAAAATGATTAAAATCATATTCTGTAAGCCATCTTGCTGCTTCATTAACTAACGTGGACTCGAATACAATAGCTTTATATGCCAGATCAGGTGGATGATTGAGCACTGCGTAACTTATCTCAAATGTGCGTACATGAGCATCTGGGTCATCACCTAGAAATCCTCCGAATTTAGTGTATGTTACTCCTGTTGGAGTCGGCCGAGGTGGAAATAGATGTTGTTGCTGCTGCTGTTGCTGCTGTTGTTGTTGCTGTTGTTGTTGTTGTTGTTGTTGTTGTTGTTGTTGCCCACTCATCGTGCTGGGGGTTGTATTGTGACTATCTTTTGTATCCCGAGGCTGAATATCTGAACCGTCTGAATCTGTATCGTCAGTCTGTACACTTTCCGGCTTAATAATATCGTTCAGTATGTTTCTGATTTCAGTTTCGAACAAGCTACCTTCCTCCTTGGTATCACATGTAGGGGCACTTACTCCAAATAGCGGTAACTAGACTGAAGATTCACCAAGAAATGGTAAACCGTCACTGGAAGACTGTGAACTCTCAGCAACTGGTACCGAAATAACACCGGAAGGTGTCGAATTTTCACCAAAACAAGGTGCTTTTTCACCTTCACTGATTTCTTTGGCCAAGACGTTTCTATCCGCAGACAAATTTGAATCTTGACCCAATGGTGTTAAATTAACTTCTTGCTGCGTCCTGGTAGACTCTGGAGTTACTATATCTTCGACAAACTGTGCCGAAATCGCATCGGAATCTGCCAGAAATGTAGTACGTTTTACCGGAATACTATCGGAATCACTACTAACGTTCTTCAATTCCTTGACAGCTGGGTTAGACTTATCTGCGCTTCTACTTCCTGGAGGCGTCCTTAGCAAATTAGGTATCGCCCAAGGCTGTTGGTTTCTTCTATGCTTCGGGTATGATTCACTCGAACGAGTAACCGGCATATACTACGTTTGCAATACTTTGCGTACTATTCTTCTTTACGGTCGATTCACAATCTATGACCACTTTCACAATCAATCAACGAACATTCTTGATGCTACATTCGCATAGACAAATGGCAACAATCTGGTGCCACTTTCCCACAGTAAGCTGACAACACTCTTGATGCCACTTTCCCACATACGGCGCTAGTGTTAAACGTGCAACTAACCGTTAGAAGCGCGTTTAAACATCTACTTGGGTTCTTGGGAGTGGAAGGGGTCTGTTAGACAGAGGCCCTGTTCTTGATTTCCCAAACTAACCACTTCACACACAGCAATATACTAATGCTCAAGAACTCTATCAAGAATCTATTTACGCTTCACAATCTTACTATCTGTAATCGATCCCTTCCCGAAGTCTACCGAACACATTCCAATTAAGGTACTCTCAACCTATAGCACCAGGCTATTCAATATTGTAATACAGACTGATCTTGATTAACTCAAGAACTGTTCCGAACACAAAACACCGTAACAATAGAGATAATAACAGTGACCCAATCTTTACCGAATAGGTGCAGACAATCAAACAGAACCAAAAGACACAGAAAGACTCAAAATTCTCAAACACACAGTACTGAATGTAGATTCCTACACCGATTAAGATTTACTCAGGGATCAGCATACCATATAAGAACTACCGTAACACAACTCGCAATAATAACCTTTACGGGACAATGATTTCGTACTCAACTTAAGATGAACCTTACTGTAACTTAATCTTTACTGTACAATAACAAATCTTCAACACAGAAGACAACTGCGATATGACTCAGAGTTCTCAAACACACTACAGTGACTACACAGACTTCATCGACCAGACAAACAGTCTGGTGACTCCGCTAGTCGTGTTTTGGTAATTCACCAACCGAACAGGTATTGATAACAACAAGGCAGAGAGGAGAACAAGGTACTCAAAATGACACAAACACACACCACAGTGGCGTGCAGATCAATCACCCAGAAAGACAGTCTGGTGATCCCACAGATCGTCACTGAGCGTCTCTTTTTCATTCATTTATATAAAGATTACAAACATCTTTGTAACAACCTTTCGTACGTGCGGACTAGAAAAAGATTCAGTTTTTATAGTTGCCAATCCGGCGGCCGACTAACATAATACTGAATGACATTAGTGGCTAGTTCATGTTCACTGAACCTTAACCCTTTTGCCAAATCTGCTTGCAAGGCATCCCAATTGATGGCATTGGGGATATCAAGCTGTGGGGCCGACGTGTAAAATTCTGAATACATAGCCTGCTCACATGAAAATAAGTGAAGCAAGTGTGTTGGCCTTGGTGCGAACACCTCAGAGTGATATTCCTAGAACCGTGTTCTAAACATGTCTTCGAAGGTCTGCTTGTAACATGCGGGGAGGTACTTTACATGTGCATGCAAACCATAGGTGACTCTAATGCTTGGGGTGGTGTTCATGTTGTACACTAGGTTGTAGTTGCCATTGGTGAAGCCTGGTAGAGCGACTTGTGGTGCTTCTATATTTCAAAAAGTTTTGAGCACAATTTGCATCATATCCAAAATTTTCAGCATCATTTGCACTACCACGACTGTTGTAAGTTGCCATATTGATTTTCCCACCAAAAAAATATGTGTAGCTAATAATGAAATTTTATGTTTATGATATTTTGATCATGTCTATAAAATTTTGTAGCAATAAGTTTTTACATTCTCTCTCTAAAAGTTTTCACATGAAATTTGTGTGTTAAATTTGAGCATGAAGCTAAAGGAATATGAAAAAGTGTTGTATGAGAGAAAGGTAGAGTACTCTTAGTAGAAAAACTTTACCTGATTGAATTTAGTTCCTATGTTTAATGTCTCATTTGGTCCCATGAAGATAGGCTAATGAAGAGATCTTTCATGTATTTTCATCTCTCTCTAGTATTTCCAATTTTGCAGGGCCCAAAAGTGATATCTGGAAGCATATTTGGACTTGAGGCATCTCTAACACTATTGTATAGATTGAAGAACTGAATATTTTTATGTCTCACAAGCTTAAGCTAATTCCTCACCGTTTCAGAGTTACAAGGCTCAGAAAAGTGTTGTTTTCCAACACTTATTCATGTTCGCGGATTTAGAAAATGCACATGGGTATATGGGTTATTTTGGGAGATTGATATGTGTGTGAGTGGGTTGTAGGGATCACCTCTATTTTTGCAGGTACAATTCTTGAGGTGGACATGAAAAGTAGATGCATGGGTGGTCTGGAAGTCTTGCATGAGACATGCAAAAAGATGTTATCTTGGAGCATGCAGATTCTAAGAGTGCATGTCTAGGAAGGCATGATACACAAAAAAACAGAGTCTGCTAATCTTGTGTAGGAAGAAGAATGGGTGTTTACTAGTGTTTGCAATCTTGACCCATCTTCTCATGAGCAGTGCATGTCTACAATAGACTCAGATATTGTTTGGTACTTTGATAGTGGGGTGACCAAACATATTACCTCACAGTGCAGTAACTTCTCTTCACTCGAGCCTGCCTCTAGAGGGAATACTGTTACATGCACCAACAACTCCTCTTATCATGTTATGGGAGTTGGTAAGATCATTTTGACTACTACTGATGGTAGCTCTTTCACTTTGTCAGATACTTTGTTTGTGCCAAGGATCAAGAAAAATATGTTATCAGTTTTTGCATTAGCCAAGATTAGCTTGGTTGTGAAATTTGTTGATGAAGGATGTAGAGTTCATGATCTGTCAAATGGCGACGTGATTATTGCTTTTGGCATTTTATGTCGTGGGTTGTATAAGCTCATAGACTATGAAAGATCTGTAAATGATTCGGCATGTGCAGTACACGATTCTCAGGCTATGTCAGACGCAAAGCTTTGGCATGCACGCTTTGGTCATTTGAATTTTGCTAGTTTGCTACACTTGCAGAAATCTGAAATGGTGTCCTCTTTGCCCAAACTTGAGGCACTCGAAAAACATATTTGTGAAGGCTGTATTTTTGGCAAAATGCAATGTTCCTCCTTTCCAAAAGATGCTTCAGTTCGGGCTACTCAGAAATTGCAGCTTGTACATAGTGATGTCTGTGGTCCACAGACACCTTCTTTTGGAAATTATCTTTACTTCCTGATCTTGTGTCCACCTGTGTATTGAAATCTTCAAGCTTTATGAACAATATATGTACCTTTACTTCAAATTAGGGTCCTTTTGTCTTTCTTGATGTCGTATGGTCTCCTCCTCAAGCTTTGCCTTCAAGCTTTCACCTTTTAGTTCTTCAGTTGTTGAATTTCTTGAATCTGCAGCAGTCGGGATCCTCCTTTCCTTGATTTTGATGTCTCCTGCTCTGATACCACTGATGGAGAGTGTTAATCTCCAAAAGAATAACCTACTCTTATGATTAGAGCACCTCTATACCAAGAGTAAGTCAAAAACTTCACCAAATTAGAGGTTCAATCTGCAAATTATCAAAAGTTGAAAAATTCTGTGAAGAAGATAAAACACAGAAATTCTGCTGCACAATTTCTTCTCATTGACCTATCAAACATGTAAAGTTTTCTATGAAACTTTGTATGGAGTGTCGCCAAGAAGTTGCACACATCCTCCAAGTTAAATTTCTTCAAAAGGTTTAGTATAACTTGAGAAATCAACTTCACAAGTTACCTATGTCTAAATCTGTACTTCTGAGAAGTCGATTTGGACACCCCTAACTTCTTAACTTTAGTTCTCACAATGTCGAACCCGTTTTATCAAATCCTTTTGGCTGTAGATAGCTTATCTCTCAACTTAGATTTTGAGCTATCATATGTGTAAAACTTTACACTGTGCACTGAGCACTACTCATTTCATTGAACTCAAAATCTGCGCCTGTTTCAGAAGACTGTGAACATTCTTTACATATGAATGTTCCTACACACAATTCTCTTAGCCTGTTTACAATTAGACTCTGAAACTCAAGTCATAGACTCATTAACTATGAACTTAGATATCCTCAAAAGTATTTCACAAATGATCTACCACAGACGGAGCAGACGCAGAAACATCGGGCGCAATATTTCTTCGATTACTCAGAAAATTACAGTTGAGTGATGAGAGGAAAACTCAACTAACATTTCACATGTCTCATGACATCTACCTTCTCCTTTCTTGACTTCTATACTCACTCATCTATTCTTTCATATGCTCTCATATCACGCCTCGACATTTTCAAGGTATTTATAGAAAAATTTGTACAAGTCTATGACTAATCAAAGATCTAAGTGAACTATAACTATACTAATGTACATATATGTACATTCCTCATATCCTCTGAATGTATCCTTCTTCCAAGCTTCAAGAATTGAATCTTCCTTCATTCTTTAATCTTCCAAACATTCAATTGGTGATTGTTCTGCACCAACATTTTCGGGCTACAATCAAGTAGCCATAGCTCCAGAAGATCAGCATAAGACAACTTTTGCCACAGAGTGGGGCATATTTTCCTTTAGGGTAATGCCATTTGTGCTTACCAATGCACCCGCTACCTTCCAGAGGCTGATGTGTCACGTGTTTAAAGAGTTCTTGAGGAAGAAATTAGAAGTCTATGTTGATGATCTCTGTGCTCATTCCAACATTAGACACACACATATACCTGAACTCAGACAAATCTTTGACAAATGTAGAGAATATCAAGTCTGCTTGAACCCAGAAAAGTGTGTTTTCATGGTCAGGCAAGGCAAGATTCTAGGACACATAGTGTCAAGGAACGGCATATCCACGGATGAAGAGAAAGTAAGAGCCATAGCAGAGTTACCTAGGCCAAAAAATGTCAAGGAAGTACAAGCTTTCATGGGGCATTGTGGCTATTACCGACGGTTTATACACATGTATGCCATCATTGCAAAGCCTCTGTATGGACTTTTGACTAACTTTGAGTGGACTAAGGAGTGTGAGGACTCCTTCAATGAGCTCAAAAGAAGATTGTGTTCAGCACCAATCTTGACCACACCAGATTGGAATAAGCCATTTCATGTTCACAGGGATGCATCCAATTATGCTATTGGATGTGTACTTGCACAACCTACGGGCGAAGGTAATATGGATCTTCCAATTGCCTATGCTAGTAGACAGTTGAATGCAGCTGAACGAAACTATACCACCACTGAACGAGAGGGATTAGGCATGGTATATGCAGTTAAAAAGTTTAGACACTATTTGCTTACAAATAGTTTAAATTTTTTTGTGATCATCAAGCACTGTTGTACTTGGTAAACAAGCCATGCAATACAGGTAGATTAGTAAGATGGTTTCTCTTACTAATGGAATACGACTTTGAGGTTGTGGTGAGGAAAGGGAAGACTCACTTGAGAGCAGACCATCTCTCTAGGCTCACATCTGGAGAAGCCGCACAAGGAGTATCAGATGACCTTCCTGATGCTTACTTGTTTAATTTGGAAGTTGTACCTCAGTGGGCTAAGCCATTGGTGCCAGTACTGACATATGGACCGAATCACCCAGTCCTAAACACTCAAGATAGAGAAGTAGTAAAAGCCCAGAAGTACCATATCACGGCAGGAAGCATGTACAAACAAACAGATCAAGGGATATTAACTTGTTGTGTGGAAGAGGACGAATACTCAAAATGGTTGCAATTAGCACATGTAGGTGCATTAGAGCAACACTACTCAAAGCAAAGAACTTTAGAGACACTAAGGAGACTCGGAGTGCATTGGCCTACTATGGAAGCTGATGTACATAAGATGTGTAAAGAATGCTCAATCTGCTGCACTAAACCACCCGTGGAACATGCCACTCTTTATCAAGTGTCCATAGTGCCAGATTGGAGCGAACCACTAGTAGCCTTCTTGAGGACGGGAACATTCCCTCAAGATACGACACTGACCAGACAAAGAAGTCTAGAACAAGAAGCTCTAGATTACTCACTCATTGGTGATAATCTATACAAGCGTGGTAAAGATGGTTACCTGAGACCATGCGTCCATGAGAGTGAATATCTCAAGATCTTGGAAATTGTTCACCAAGGTGTGGCAGGAGGACATTTTGGACCAGATCAGGTGATCAAAGCAATCCTTTTTGCAGGACTTTGGTGGCCGACCCTTCAGATGGATGCACATACCTATGTGAAGAGGTGTGATGTCTGTCAGCAAACTCAGTATCCTATACGCAAAGATGAGATGCCCTTAAAACCTATGATGGGTGGACGTGCATTCTCTAAGTGGGGAATAGACTTCGTAGGTCCTATCAACCCCCCAGCCAAGGGTTCACATGCTGAATATATCATCGTGGCCACAGACTATTTAACCAAGTGGGTAGAAGTGAAAGCTACCACAAAGAACGATGCTCAAACCATAGCTAAGTTTTTATTTGAGAATGTGTTCACTAGATACGGGCTACCTATAGAGCTAGTTAGTGATAGAGGGACTCACTTCTTGAATGAAGTTATAGAAAATCTGGTCCAAGAATTCTTGGTAATACACAAGAAGTTTGCCGCTTATCACCCACAAGCTAGTGGGCAAGCCGAAAGCACAAATAAGGTCCTATGCAATGTGCTGACTGAATTGGTCAATAATAAACGCTCTGATTGGGACAAACAGCTACACCATGCTGTTTGGGCATACTGAGTTGCCTATAAAACGGTACTCCAAGCCACACCTTTTTAGATGGTATTTGGCCAAAATGCGATGCTACCTTTGGACTTCTTGATTCCTACATTGAGAATAGCACAGGAGCATGAGTGGACGGGCCATGAGCTATCCTCTAGGATTCTTGATCTTGAGCGATTAGGAGAAACAAGACTGAGGGCGGCCGTAGGAATATATGCAGCTAAGAAACAACAGAAGGCGTACTTTGATGCCCATGTAAAAGATAAAGGATTAAATGTCGGAGACTTAGTTTTGGTATATACTCTGAAACAACATGCGAGAAAGCTAGAAAAACGTGGTTATGGACCTATGATTATAAATAGAATTTCAACGAGTGGAGCAGTACAACTAGCCACATTAGAAGGCGATATTCTACCTAGCTACATTAGCGGATGCAGAGTCAAGTTGTATCAGGAACCTCTCACAGAAGAAATGCTAAGCCGAGTCAACACTGCTAAGAAACGCAAAGAAGAAGAAAAACGAATTCGAGAAGAGGCACAGGCAGAAGCTCTGGAACGCATCCAAAGAATGAAGTTTAGAAGACAGGGCAGAGAGCAACTTAGGACAGATGCATATGCAAATCAAGGATATCATGTGGCAATGTGTGAAGTCTCAGGAATAAGTTCCCAAAGAATAATCGATCGACGTCCTTTTGTGACCTTAGAGATAGGACAAGGAGTTAGTGCAAAAATTGTGCGAGCATTGATTGACTCAGGTGCAGCCACTAGTGCAGTGAGACTCTCTTACTGTCAAGAATTGAAATTAAAAGTCAATCCTATAGAGGCATATCTCATAGGATTGGGAGGTGTGTAAACCCCTTGCATAGTGTTAGTCGGTCGCTGGAGTGGGACAGATGTAATGACTGCCGGATGTAACGGAGTTCCTTGAATTACGCGCAAAAAGTTGGTACACGCATTTTGTAAATCTATATAAAGTAATGTAAGGAGAATGTTCGAAAGAGATGTCTTTTCTGGAATTGCCGGATGGTTCGCCTCAATGTTTGTGAGATTAGTCTTTACTCTGTTATGAAGTTCTGAGTACTGTTAGTGTTGAGTTCAGCATCGTCTGCTTACACTGAAGTTCACCATAATGAATGTTGAGTGACGGATTGTGTATCTGAGTACTATTATCGTCTCGTAGTGCTGTGCGTTCTTCAATTGTTAAAGTACCCTGAGTCAGTCTGAGTAGTTTATTGCTGTGTGAATTGAATAGGTAACTGATGTCTGATTGGGATATGTTCTGTGTGTTTTATGGGGTTCATTGAATTCGGTGTTATTCTCTATTGATCCCGAATACGAGGTCGAACTAGTACCCTCAGTAAAACGTGAACTTTTATTTGAAGAGTGTTGTACGTGTTGTGACGAACGAGTCTGTCGGTTAAAGTATGATCTCTGGTGGATTACTACTGTTGAGTCTGTAGCCCAGACTACTGCTCTGTGCCAATAGCAGAACAGTCTGAGAATTCGATACCCAGGTCACAGAAATCGAGTTTCGCCCAGTTGATATTAATGATTGAGCTAAGACGCGCATTAGTGTTGTTAATGGATTGTAATGAAGGTTTGGGAAATTAGTACAGGGCCTCTGTCTAACAGACCCCTACCACTCCCAAGAACCCACGTTGGTCTGGTAATGTCTTTTGGTAATGATAATTAGAGTTGAACATAGTTTACGGTAAAGCACTGTTTTACGTTTAATATTTGTTCGGTAACGATTTCGGCTAGTTAGTAACACAGCGTTACTGTATCACAGCATCACTCTTTTACATTTAACATTTGGCACCGTCTGTGGGAATCGTGGCATCAAGATTGCCAGTCGTTTGTTAGAATCACACATCCAGATTATCGTTCGATTGGAAGTAGCAACAGAACCAGATTGTTGCAAATTGTTCTGTTAGTAATACTACGCGATTAGTACAAAAGATGATACATGCCGGTTACTCGATCCGGTGAAACGCATCCCAAGAACCATCAGTCTGGAGTACTTAATGTACTAAAGACAAATCTGGAAGGTAAAAGTACAACTAGGTCTGGCCCAGTTGTCAAGAAAGTTAAGAACGTTAGAACTGATTCCGGTCATATTCCGGTGGAACGTGTTACGCCTCTGGTACATTCCGGTACTATTTCGGCACAGTCTGCCGAAGATATAGTAATTCCAGAACCTACCAAGACGCAGTTGGAAACTAATTTAACAATCTTGGAAAAAGATTCAGATTTATCTACGATTAGAAACACTCTAGTCAAAGAAATCGGCGAAGGCAAAAAAACGTCGAATTCGGGCATAATTTCGGTTCATTCCGGTGATATTTCGGTAAGAGAATCACAGTTTTTCAGTGACGGCTTAGCATTTTCTGCTGAATCTTCAGCCCAACCACCGCGCTTGGAAGCGAGTTCCCATACACTGGACATCAAGAAGGAAGGAAAGTTGTTCGAAACAGAGATTCGAAGCATATTAAGCAAGATCATGGCACCGGAAAGTACGCCATTCGAGGATACAGATTCCGGTAGTTCAGATATTCAGGCCCGAGATATAGAAGAAAGGTATAATACACTCACAATGAACGGACAACAAGAACAACAGTTATGTCCACCTAGGCTGACTCCAACAGGAGTGACGTACACGAAGTTTGGTGGATTCCCAGGAGATGATCCGGATGCTCACGTACGCACTTTCGAGATAAGCTACGCAGTTCTCAACCATCCACCGGATCCGGCGTATAAAGCTATTGTCTTCCAATCTACACTGGTCAATGAAGCAGCTAGATGGCTTACAGAATATGATATTAATCACTTCAGTACCTATGAAGCAGTACGAGATGCTTTTCTGCAGCGATTCAGGCTAAAAAAGAATCCAGCCAAAATTTTCAACTATCTGCAGAACAACAGACAGAAGGCAAATCAAACCATACAGGACTATGCTACTCTCTTCAGAACACACTTAAGGCAGCTACAACCGGCCCATGCTAACTTGCCAGATGACGTTATCACTCAGTGGTTCATCAATGGCTTGAATCCACAACTTAAGCAGATCATGATTATAAGATGTGTCGGAGCTATGACACTCGATGCAGTCATTGCAATGACTCTACAACTGGAAAACAAAGTCGGCGGATTTACAGAAGATCTGGAGTGGGTAAAAACAAGCAAAAATATTGCCGAAGATATGACCAGACAAGTATACTGCATCACATGCAAAAATTCAGGACATACTAGTGCCAATTGTGCACTTAATCAGACATTCTGCGCTATCTGCAACACTGTCGGACACACCACCAAAAACTGCGCATACAACGCTAGAGTACAGGGAACAACGACTGTCAATGCAATTATCCAGGAACAAGGACAGCTAGCCAACCACTATGTGCCTCCACAAATGAGAAACAACCAGCAGCAAGGATATCGAAATTACCGAGGACAGAGGAATAACAACTATAATGCAAACCGCTGGCAGAACGGACCACCACCGAAAAATCCCAATTTACCACCGCCACGCTGCCATTTCTGTGGTGAATTTGGACATATTAGGAGATTTTGCAAGGATGCAGCTGAGTATGATCAAAGGAAGAAGGAACGTCAAAATCCAATGGCCAACATGGTAAAAATCACACCGGTGGAGACACAGGCTGCTGTAGTCCAGACCCGTTCCAGTAAAAAACTACAACCGACAGCAGAAATATTTGAACCAGGGATACGTGAACAACACAGAATGTACAACATGGCCAGTCAATGGACCACAACAGAACCACCAGTCTTCCCAGAGCCTATTCCGGTAACCCAGCCATCGTTAACAAAGGAAGGAACACAACAACGGGAGTCAGCAGCAGGAACATCATCAGCAGCAGATACATTACCAACCGTAGACACCTCCGCATCAGCAGAGGCATCAACTTCAACCTCCAGTAAAGCTTCAAGTTGTTTGACACCTGGCACTTGTGATGGTTGGGGTGTCTCCAGGAGGGTCTGATGAGCTTGCTCGAGTGTGGTGTAACATTGATTGAGGTCTGCTTTTTCATCTTCTATAGTTCTAAGCCATCTCTGTAGTTGTTGGTGATTCGTAATCAGTTGATGATGACGGTCTTCGAGAGCTTGATACTCACTCTGAAGTTGATACACACATTGATGTAACGCCATGAATATACTATTTACATTCAATGATGTAGGGAAAGATGAAGATGCAGGGGGAATGGGGAAGGGGAAGGGAGTGACCCTTCATGCCTCAGGACGGGTCCTCGTGGTGGTGGTTGAGCAGTGAGTATGGTTGGAAAGAGAAAGGAAAGGATGTGGGGAATTCTGGATCGAGGAGTAGTGCCTTTGTTGACTTGTTTTACTATGGTTACACACTCCTTCTGGATACGGTGAAAGAAAAATGATGCGAAGTTGATGGGTTCGTGGGCAGCAAGGTCGATGGCGGAGTAGAACGGGCGGGATATACCGTAGGTGCGTTTCTGAAGGTTTAAGATGGCGACTAAGAATTGTAGTGCAGTTTTTTCAAGTTCGGGGCGGCAGAGGATGGCGTATTCATTTGATGAATAGCGGGGAAAAAGTTCTATCATTCTGGCTACGGGGATGCTTGGGTCATTCTCGCGGCCTTGTGGGGTGAGGCAGAAGGCTTCGGCGAAGGCTTGGAATGTTACTACGGTTCTAGAGAAGAGCCATTGTCGTTCAGCGATGGGGGATTGGGCGATGGCAGGGATGATCTATGCGAAAAAGGGATGGGCTTCCACTGAGTGCCAAGGCAGCTCAGCGAAGTTGGCCAACCCTCAGGTGCGCAGGTATTCTCCTACCTCGGTAGGGATACCATCACAGAAAGTTGCGTAGTTCGCCAATGCTTCCATGGCGCACACGAAAACAGAACACAGAGCACGAATACACAAAACACAGTGGGTGCACAGATTACAAACACAAAAACACAATAGCGATTTTTGGCGCAACAGAAGAGATTAAGTAGAGACATTACGGTGGGGGGGGGTAGGAAGTGAGGGTTATCATTCTGCGGTGCTGGAATGATACTGCTTTCAATTTGGCATGCATGCTCTAGTGATTAATAAGGAGGGCGGCTTATGACAAAAACGCGGCTATTAACAAAGAAAAGAAAGAACTGAAGGAAAGTTAAAGGAAAAACTAAAAAATGTTGTCCACCGCCTGAATGTTTTAATGCGGGCTAGCAGCGTGTTGATACGGCCGCAGTTTCGAACTGTTGATTGCTTTTGGAAGTGGATTTCCGGTCAACGTAGTCAACCGAAAAGTTGCTGGACCTATTTGTTTTGAGATCTTGTAAGGGCCGAACCACCGTAATTTGAATTTGCCTGCGGATCTATTTGACTTTGCATTATAGAAAAGTACAAGCTGTCCTACCAAAAATACAGGAGTCTTCAGGTTTCGATCGTGCGTCCTTGCCTGTCTTAGTTGGACTTCGTGCATAGTTAAAAAACTGAGCCATCGGTCCACAAGGACCTCCCACTGTTGCTTACATGATTTCTACAATCCGTCATTGGAGCATTCGCCTACGGAACACCCCTGATGTGACGGCACAGATGTGCATGAAGATCTTTGAATTAATGCTCATCACATTCAGGACATTCAAGAACATCAAGGACCCCCACTTTTCAGGAGTTGGCTTCACTGTAGGCAACCAAGATCTGGTATATGACATGAGCACTACCCCCTCAATAAAGGTAGTATATGCCTGGCACGCAAGAATAAAATACCTCCCAGCACGCTTCAAGGAGACCTTCGAGGAGATGTTCATCACAGGGTTCTGGGAATATCACTCAGAAATATTTGTACCCAAGCCCTCACATCTCCTCCAACTATTTGCTGTGGAGAGGACCATCCACTCAGATCAATTGCGGGTGCCCCATCCAGACGTCCCAGGTCTAGTGGATTGGGATGCATTGTTAACAGACCTAGCACGGGGGCTATGATTAGAAGAACACCACCTTGCTTCCGATGTGGTTCAATATTATGTCCAACGCACAGCTAGACAAGGGTCTTTCAGAGACGACAGACGCGAGAGAGGGGGGGGTGTTGGCAGTAGTCAAGGAACTGAAGGACTCACAAGACAAGGAAGCCTACGAAGGGAGTCAGAGCGAAGAGAAAGCACAAGCAGACACAATAGTCAAAGAAGATCTAGCAAGTAGGCCATTTAAATTTTTCATGCATCAAAGAGTTGGGCACACAAGAAGAAGGAGCAAGTAGGGAGCTCCAGGAAATGTATGTGAAAATGTTAGAAGAAATCCCTACAAAAATAGTGATTTTCATCACTAAAAACCATTGTAAATACCATTTCATATTTTTGTAGCTCCATTTTGTGCAAGCCAAGGAGTCCTTCAGCTTGAGGAGCTTTAGAAGTACCTACCTATCAGTTTTCACATTTTTTAGACTCCGTTTGGACCTCCAAATAGGGCAGAGAACCTAATTTTCAACTAGGTCGGACACTAGGTCTGGACAAGGCCAAAACCTAGTCAAAAACTATAAATAGAGCTAGAGAGCTCATTTTTGAGGTTAGCTTGTAATAGATTTGAACTTGTATGAGCTATTGGAAAGTAATCTAAGAGAACTCCATTGTCTTCCTCTTTGTCTTACTGTGTGTGTGCGTGTGTGTGTATGTGTGTGCATGTTAGTGTGCTTCTCACTCACGCACTTGTGCCTTCACTTGCTCGAGGTCATCATACCATCCTCACGTCTTCCCGGATTGACATTAAAGGAGGTGCTACTCATCACTCGGCTACAACATCTCTAAGGACAAGGTCAAGGTGTGTGTCTTAATATTCCAATAATACCTAGACCACTCGATGTGTACAGAAGGTTAAGATCCTCACAAGTAAGACTCTCACGAGTAACTAATGTATGAAAAACCACTAGGATGGTTTGGGTCATCCTTGTTATCACATGGTTGAATTCAAGAAAGTCCGACATGCACAATAAGTGGATGCGTTCTTTGTCCATTATAAAGACTTTGGACTAAATTTGGTAGAAACCACTTTGACTTGGCTCCAACCATTGAACACGAATGGATTCACCACCATTGACCAACTTTTGGATGAATTCATTGGGAAGTTTGAAAAGAGGGTAATTAGACAAAATATCTCCTCATTAATCCACAACTTCAAAGAAGTACGCCATAATTCAATGAGATTGTCCATGAGGAGATTCAAACATATGTGGATAGATTCTTAGAAATTGAGAGACCAACTCAACCAAAAATGATCTGATTATTTTTTAATGGAATGTTGAATAGAGAAATGAGAACTTTAGTGCATGCAAAGAGGTTAGAATCCTCGGGTGCTTTTCTAAAGGAATGCATAGATATTAAGGATAATTTCAAGTCCTCTTTTTTTTACTACTGCTCTTCGAACATTTTCGTGAGCTTCGTCTAAGCTTTCGACACACAGAGATCGTTCATATTCAAACCTCCCGACCACGCCCGAGCTCTCCTCTATTGTTCATAAGAGATCCTTTTTTTTCTTTTAGAGTCTCTTAATATGAGACCCTCTTAGTCTCTTCTACCATATGATATTACTCCAAATAGATGCTATGTGGCATGAGTGCCACCTCACCCAAGAGGATATACATCCATAATATGACATTTCCTTCCCATTGAAAGCATTTTTGTCCTCAAAAATGTAAATGAAATGTCCATAATGGTAGAAGAAAGTGCTCGGACTCCCCTGAACCCCATGTACTCTATGTACATGGTCATCTCTATGTGTTGTTTCCCCATATCCTTCCCTTTAAGAAGCCTCATTAAAGATCATCTCAAAGGTGGGAAACCGTCTGAGTGGTGCCTATTATGTCCCCTGTACTCTCAGCTTCCAAATTATCACTCCCATGAAAAGTGACATCATCAAAATGACCTAAGTCCATATGATGTAACCTCTATGGAGTAATAGTATGAAAAGCAAGTGCAAAGTGCCAAACTTATAAGCTTGACCATACCATAATGGAGATAATAAACCATAGAATCCTATGAAATATAGAACAAAGTCCCATAACAAGTGACTCAAAACCCATCTAAGACTAAATGATAGATTGCCCTCATAACACTCCAGATCTTCTTAACCTTGAGTGTGCTCACAAGGAATAGTTTCCTCTAAAATACCTTGTGACTATGCAATTCCATCATGTAGCTCATATATAAGAATTTCTTGATGGTAAAATGCAATCTCTACATTTCACCGACCAAGAAGTCTGTGGTTTGTCATCCTTTACCATTGGACTAAGTTCTTTTGGAAGAGCATCTATTGACACTAGTGCAAACCCTCAAATTTTCTCTTCCCTTTAGTTTTCCATATGAATGCAAAAAGCATCTCCTTTGAGATTCAGATAATCTCTAAGTACCCATCCTCCTAACTGATGTTTACACATCATGCTCATGATGTAACACCAAATAAGAGTTTGGTACCCCAATAGGTTAGATATATCCCTATCTCCTAGAAACCCTAAAGAGAAAAGTCATACTCAATTCCCAATCTCACAAATGTCAATAACTAGATCATCTCATCTAGTCACGGACCATCACTGGAATATCATAATTGCTTCTCTCTAGAGCCTCCATGTGAGACTCAATCTAATCATCATGATTAACTAACCACCCTATTGTCTTTGATAGAAGAGTGCCACTTCTATCTAGACAACCAGAATGAGAAAGTGAAACTCTCTCCATGTCTCTCTTTGTAATCTCCTCTAAGGAAAAGAGCTATGGTAGTGGAATCTATTCTACTTTCCCTTTCCCTTTGGAAGAGACTCCTTTGAATCCATTTGCTCTACTCCTCTATAACTGAGAACTCATATATAAGATCTCCATACTTTTTCCTCCCAAAATAATGGAGAATCATACTCCAATGTGAAGGAAAATTACATTGAGAAGTCGAGGAAATGAATTCCTTCTGAAATATAGACTAAGAGATGGTTCCTAAACACATGTTCTTCCTAAAGGAAAACATAGTGTATTCTTCTCCTATGAAGAAATCATGTTTTCCTTTCCTTCTTTCTCTCTCAAGGAGTAGGAGCTAAAGTGAGACCACTAAACTAAAGTGAGATCTCTCCTTGATCTCTAAGCTAATTCCCACTTTCTCCTTTCCTTAAAAGAGAAACTTATGAATTCATTTGCTGCTTTCTTCCATGACTGATGCATAATCCCTCATTACAAGCATTACTATAAAGATGGAGAACAAATCTCCCATAACTAATGAAGGTGTATTTAGTGAAGAGTGGAGAAAATAAATTCCTTATAAGGGTCAAAGCCCTCTGCTAAAATGGTCAACCATGATATGACATGATACCATAAACATATGTGTATCCATATTAAAGAGCTATCTATGCTAACCATACTCTATGCATGGATATATACGATCCAATCAAACTGATGGAATTATCCTTCCTAAAAACATCAAAATGAGTACGTGATATCCATGGTGATAAAATCACCTATCACATTCTCTATTGGAAGAATAAATCTTCCCTAGACTATGAAGGATAACTCTCAATCCTAAGGAGATGTCTACTAAGAGCTCTCCTCTGATCTAGTGAGACATGACGCCATGAATGATGAGTCCTTTTCTCCTTGGCCATAGAAGAAGAGTGCTCAAAGAGAAGTTATTTCCACCGTCCCATACCAGTGAAAACTTCTTCCAATTCATAGTGTCATAGGTCCTACACTAAACCGAATATATATTCCATATATATATATAATGGAATATACAAGTGTGTTAGTGATAGTCAAGGTACCCCAGGACTCACAAGACAAGGAAGTCAAAGCAGGGAAGCAGAGCAAAGAGAATGCACAAGCAGACAAAGTAGTCAACAAAGATCTGGCAAGTAGGCCGTCCAAATTTTTCCATGAAGTAATACTTCCTAAATAGTGAATTTAGTCACTCTACCTCATTGTAAATACCATTTCACCTTTTTGTAACTCCATTTTGTGCAAGCCGAGGAGTCCTCGAGCTTGAGGAGTATGAGAAGTATCATCGTACCAGTTTTCATGATTTTTAGACTCCGTTTGAACCTTCAAATATGCCCTAGAACCTAATTTTTAACTAGGCCGGACACTAGGTCTGGACAGGGCCAAAGCTAGTCAAAAACTATAAATAGAGCTAGAGAGCTCATTTTTGAGGTTAGCTTGTAATAGATTTGAACTTGTATGAGCACTTTGGAAGTAATCTAAGAGAACTCCATTGTCTTTCTCTTTGTCTTGCCGTGTGTGCGTGTGTGTGTATGTGTGTGCATGTTAGTGTGCTTCTCACTCACGCACTTGTGCCATCACTTGTTCGAGGTCTTCATACCATCCTCACGTCTTCCCGGATTGACATTAAAGGAGGTGCTACTCATCACTGAGCTACACCAAATTTTGGCGCCGCTGCCGGGGATCGAGCTTTGAGGACGAGTGTGTGATGGTAAGATGTAGAGTTGTGAAGTTGGCGTTGTAGGTAATTTCTTTACTTTTCCTTATTTTCCTCTTTCTTACTTCATCTTCATCATCACCATCATCATCCTCACCATATCCGATCTCCATCTCCATCATCGCGAAAACTTCAGTTTTTTGATCATATCTCCTTTTCCCTTCCATTTCACTCATTTCACTTGTGAGAGAGCGAGAGAGCGCTTTGTGTGCACTGTGTTTGCATGTTTCTTGAGTTTTCTTGTAGGATCTGGCAGTCCCATCATCTCCAGCACGTTGCACAGGTACGAAAAAGCTCGGTCCTATCTCTGTGTCGTAGCACGATCGACAAAAAATTTGATCTTTTGGTAAAACAAAGTACACCACCTTAATACACAAGATGAGCACATTCCAAATCACTAAAAACAGAAAAAAATTTCCGAGTTTCTCTGTCAATCACGATTGACACCGTTGATCGCGATCGACAGCCACGATCGACAGACTCTGTGAATCGCGATCGACACCTCTGTTGATCGCGATCGACAGACCCCACGACCGACTGAACCTACACAGCTGGTTAAGTCCATGAAGAACTACTTCGATGGCACGGGAGACCCATATGATCATGTGGCCGAGTTTAGGCAAGTATTGAGAGCTGAGCAAGTTGAGGACCTGTTCACACAATACAATGCCTTTGTTCTAACCCTAAGGAACACAGCACTTACGTGTTTTCAACCATTGAATGAGAGACACTTCAGGAACATAGACCAACTTCTGGAGGCATTCATTACTGATTTTTCCAAAAGTTTCATAAGGCATAACACTTCTTCACTGATTCATAGCTTCAAGCAGACCCCTCAAGAGACCGTGAGACTTGCAGGAAGAAGATTTAGACAATATCTAAAGAGATGTCCTGTTCCTGAGTGACCCACTCTAGCTAAACAAGTGGCTTTATTCTTGGATGGATTGCTAAGTACCAAATTGAGATCATACGTGTATTTGAAGGACCCTAGGACCATAGAAGAATGTGTACGCATGTGCATCGACATCGAGGATAACCTAGGGGAGGAATTAGAACTTTCAAAAATCTACAGAGATTCAGATAGTTCTACCAGCCTCTCTTCCTCGCAATCCACCTCCATTGAGGAGCTCACTGAGAAGGTAGCTCAAAAACTAGGTGTCTCTAGCAAACAAATCCCAAGATTTGCCCTAGTTAAACGGTGCTATACTTGTGGAGGTGACCATATGGCAAACGTATGTCCCATTATGGCTCAACCCCAAGTGAATCCTAATGGCCAGTACTGCACCATAGAAAGGAAATACACTAACCACACTGCGCAAGATTGCCCATACAATAAGCAAGCGGTTAGGCAAATCTATCCTCAGCCCTATCCACAACAAGGAAGATACCAGAACCAGTACCCTCCACAACAATATGGTAGGCCACAACAACCTTATCAACAACCCTACCAAAAACAACAAAGACCTCAACCAGTGCTAGCTCAGCAACCTCCTACCCCAACCAATGTGATTCCCGTAAAGTACGTAGTTGCAGAAGAGAACCTGAATAGAGCCATTGTGCTAGTAACACCATTGCTTTCAGAGAGTGACCCTAGTGACCATAGTTTTGACTCTACTCATATTGATAGCCCTCAAGCTTACTACATGTAGTCACCTGAGCATAATGAGGCCTATTATTACAAAGAACCGAGTGAACCAAGATGGGAGCCAGAGTATACCAATGTCATGTACACCAATCCCAACTCGCAGCCCCAACCTAGGCAGGTAAGACCATCATTTCCTAGAGGGCCATGTTACCGATGCCAAGGAGATCACCTCATTCGTGATTGTCCGATGCCTGCCCCCACACAACCCCAATCTGTAACCATTCAAGGCTTTTTTCAAGATTGCGAGAAGGAGCAGCTCTTACGAGACTGCCCAAAGAACCCACAGAATGTAACAAAAATTACTCCCATCAATGTGATTGGGTTAGTTGTAGACTCTACAGGAAGTGTAACCTCCACTGCCCTCGTGCAAGTGGTCACTAGAGCTCAAGCATTGCAGTAGAACCAAAGTTTAGGCCAGGAAAAGAGTGCCGAAGTTAGTGAAACGGAGAGCATAACCAAGAAGAGGACTAGAGCCTGGAGAGATAGTCATGAGAGAATGAAAAGGCAATGGGCAAAGAAGATGAGTGAACTCGAGGAAAGCCTAAGAGAAACGAGGGCCAGGATAATTGAACTTACATCTCAATCTCCCACTCACACCACTCCACCACCACCATTCCCATCTCCATCCGATCCACCATCTTCCAACCCGCCTCATGCAACCCCACCACCCCCTAGAGTAGGATCAGTCCTAGCAGATCCCACTCCCGAGGACCTAAATATGATGCTCAAAGCATATCAGGCCAGAATCCAAGAAGGGCCAAACCTAACCAATCATGAAAAGTGTTACCCTAGAGCAGAACTAGAGCTTGAACGAACCAAAATTTGTGCTAAGATGGTGGAATTGGCTCAAACCATCCTTTTGTGCCACAGATGAAGTTCTGCTATCCTATGCATACCATAGAGAAATAGTTTGTATGATTAGGGTTTACCTTGAATGTAAACAATCTACCTTGTTTTTTACCTTTGGCAATCAACCTCCTTTGCTTTGGATCCTCAATGAAGCAACCTGCATGATTAAATCTTATTTGCAAACCTTTTTCTACTATTTGACCAACTGACATCAAATTCTTAGTGATCATTGGCACATAAAGTATATCCTTCAAGCGATTTGTCTTGCTCTTATCCTGCATAACAACATCTCCAACCTGCATAATTTTATGTGTTGTATAATCTCCTGTTTCAACATGATCTTTACATGAAGGATTATGCATATTAGAAAGCCATGAAGCATCATGAGACATGTGATTAGAACAGCCACTATCTACATACCATACATCACTATTGCAATTCATCTTAGTTTCTACATTCATCATAAGAAGAGAATCATAATCATCACTTTTACCTTCAACTGCATAATTTCCTTGTTGTTTACCTCTTCTTGAATAGCCTCCTCTTCGATTACCACCTTGATTATTTTCATTTTGATAACAATCTTTGGCATAGTGTCCATACCTTCCACATATATAGCAATTGTTCTTATCTTCACTCCTTTGTCTTTGATTGTAGTTGTAGTAGCCTTTCGTACCTCTAGCACTTGATCTTCCTCTTCCTCTTGTGTTGAAGAAGCCACTTGAAGTCCCTTGATCATCGCTCCTTCTTCCTCGACCTCTATTTGAACCTCTTCTTAAAGTAATTCTCATCACTAAAAACCATTGTAAATACCGTTTCACCTTTTTGTAGCTCCATTTTTTGCAAGCCGAGGAGTCCTCGAGCTTGAGAGCTTTAGAAGTAATTGCCTATCAATTTTCATATTTTTTAGACCTCGTTTGAGCCCTCAAATAAGCCATAGAACCTAATTTTTAACTAGGCCGGACACTAGGTCTGGAGAGGGCCAAAGCTAGTCAAAAACTATAAATAGAGCTAGAGAGCTCATTTTTGGGGCTAGCTTCTTGTAGTTTTGAGCTTGTATGAGAACTTGGTTGTAATAGAAGTGATTCCATTGTCTTACTCTCTTTGTTCTTACCGTGTGTGCGTATGTGTGTATGTGTGTGCATGTTGGTGTGCTTCTCACTCAAACATTTGTGCCTTCACTTGCTCGAGGTCTTCATACTATCCTCATGTCTTCTCGGATTGACATTAAAGGAGGTGCTACTCATCACTGAGCTACATCAAATTTTGGCGCCGTTGCGGGGGATGCAAGATTTGAGGACGAGCGGGTGATGGTAAGACGTAGAGAGGACACGTTGGAATGATAAGTAGTAGGTAATTTTCTTGTTTTTTCTCTATCTCCATCTCCATCTCCACCTCCATCTCCATCTCCTTATCCACTTCATATTCCCTCTTCCTTGTCATTCTCCTCATTTGCTGTGTGTGAGTTTGAGAGAGAGTGAGAGTGCATTGTTGTTTTGTGTGTTTTTGCATGTTTCTTGCAGGTTTCAGCATCATCACCATCTCCAGCAAGCTTAGCAGGTACGGAATCTTTCTGTGCAAGCCCCGAGGCGTCGAGCTCGAGCTATCGCGACACACCGAAAAGTTGACCCAATCACGATCCTGAATGCACCACGACACTGCGCAGGTTGAGAGCTCCTAGAATCACTAGCCAGATCAGAAAAATTCACCATATCCCGGTCTATCACGACACATCGAGGTATCGCGACACACCGAGGTATCGGGAACTTCCACCTATCGCGACACACCCAAGTATCGCGACACTTCCATCTATCACGACACTCCCAAGTATCGCGACACTTCCACCTATCGCGACACTCCCAAGTATAATGACACACCCGTCTATCACGACACTTCCACCTATTGGGACACTCCCAAGTATCGCGACACTTCCACCTATCACGACACTCCCAAGTATCGCGACACTTCCACCTATCGTGACACACTGACCCAACCTATCGCAACACATCGGCTTAATGCATGAATTTTTAAGGTGAATTAATTGATTGAATTGAGGTACTTTTGGGCTTAACTTTGGACACATTGGGATGATATTAGAGCCTTAGAAGTGGGCAAAATACCTAAAAACCAGGGAGGAATTTCCTAAACCTTGAGAGCCTGTTTTGACCCCTAAATGCCTGAATGGTCATAACTTCACCATACAAACTCCGATTGATGAGAACATGTATTTTTAAGTTGGCCTTTAGGTGGGACTAGGTGGTCATAAGATTTTTGGGGTACAGTGAGTTACTCCAAGGGGGGCCTGTAATTGTTGATGTGTGTCTTTCAATCCATTATGGTAAAGGAGCTATATTAGCTTGTGAACTTTTGCAGGAACATTGCGTGCAATCCAGGCAATTCAAAGCAAGCTAGCAAGGGTGAGTACCAAGCTTGGGAGAAGGCTTCCTGGGCTGGTGTAGCAGTATGAGCAACTAGAGGATTGAGGTTGGAAGTTCTCTCAACCCTTCTTTGTCGATTCCTAGCTTAGGCTAAGTACGACTTGGGTGTGGTCATTAATTAGGGCAACGTCAGGCATGAATCAAGTCCAAGAGAACTAATCAACTAAGTGCAAGCATTAAGTAGGTCTTAAGTGCGAAAACCCTAAGGGACAAAAGTAAACTTGAGTCGATCACTTATCAAGTGCAAAATTCACTAAAGTACTCCTGACGACGTGATATCATACAAGATCATAAACATAAAATTCAACTAAAAAGAACAAAGAGATTGGTGCAAATTAACCTGCAACGAGAGTGTACTTGGGACCAAGGGGGTAGATAAACCAAGCATACGAACCTTAGGTCAGGCAGACATTTAGGCTGAGATAGACAAAGCCTCGGATCTTCTGAAGCTAGTGTCAATCACACTACTAGGTCTTGGGCCCAACAGTTGAGTGATTACTCGTACACTCCTAGATCAGAAACAAGTGATTCTGAGATGTCCTATAACATGGAGAGACCAGTAGGTAGCTCAGGGGTGGCGTATCTAGAAAAGCGAGAAGGACCTTACAAGACTCAATTGGAATACATCAAGACTAATCGTCTAGGTGCTCGCATCTACGAAGACGGCCTGAGAAGATCGGTGGTCCAGATAAAGAACCTCGATCAGCCCCACAGACTAGAACACCCGGTAGTCAAGTTCAATGAGCATATCTAGATAAAGAGGGGACTATGTATGTAGTCACCGATCACCAGACATGATAGACGAATTTGGCAATGTGATCGCTAAGACTGACATGGGTGACATAGAGCAAGGAAACTCAGAGAGAGAGCCGAGGACTCCCCGTGGTAAATCTGTCTTGACCAGAATCATGACTCCAGAGTGGATTCCCCAGGATAATAAAAGCGTAGATTTGCTTTTAAATCGAGAAATGGATGAGGCTTTTTGGAGATATAAGCTTGCCCAGTCTCATGAAGTAGGTGCTCTCACAATCTATGAGTTTAAAGACCTTGATAGCCCAGGCAAAGTAACCTACCCAGAAAATATGTCAGAGAGGATCTTCATGGTCTTAGAGCATGGAAGACATGCCTACACTTGGAAGGGTGAATTTATTTTTCCCCAACCTCGGTCCAATGTGTCCTACAACCACCAAAGAGCTGGGACCTCCCAAGCTCATGGAGCTCAAAGGGATAGAAGTAGAGACAGACCTGAGGTAAGCTTTGCCAATCCCCTGGGAAGAGAAAGGATGAGAACAGAGATGGATAGAGAAGAAACCGAGAGACCTAGAGCCCCAAGGAACCAAAGAAATGCTGACGATTTCCCTTTGCCAAGGCCGAGAGAACACACTACGACCCTGAGGCCAACTCAGTTGGTGAAATCCATGAAGAATTATTTCGATGGCACAGGAGACCCATACGATCATGTAGCTGAATTTAGACAAGTCTTGAGAGCTGAACAAGTGGAGGACCTATTCACGCAATACAATTCTTTTGGTCTAACCCTTAGGAACACTGCCCTTACATGGACAACATTAAGTCCCAAGTGTTGTTTTCCTACACAGCTTGAATCTCTTCCTCCATGGAATGCTTCCACTCTTGCTTCTTCATGGCTTCCTCATATGATGAGGGTTCTTGTCTTAAGCCATGTACAAAGAATGCTTAATGACTAATGAAGTATCATATCCATGTCTTTCTTGGTTCTTCTTTTCCCTTGTAGACCTAATTATTTGTTGACATGATTCTCCTACATCTTTTAATTCTTGCACTTTAGCTATATCTTTAGAGTTCCAAGACTTGATCTCCCTTCTAGGTGACTTTTGGCCATTGTTGGCAGTAGCCAAAGGCACAGAAGACGCAGAAGCATGTAACGACGGAGCAGGGAGTCAGTCGGATCTTTTCTCAAAGAATTATGTTCTCAAATACTTTTCAAAAACCTCCAACAGTGATTTTTATCACTATTGTAACATATGTAATATAGAAAAACCCTTTTCTTAATTTCTAGCTCCATTTTGTGCAAGCCGAGGAGTTCTCGAGCTTGAGGAGCTTAGGTAGAATGAGCGTATCAATTTTGGTTATTTTTAGACACCGTTTACCCCTTCAAATAGCATCTAGGACCTATTTTTTAACTATGCCGGTCACTAGATGTGAAACCGGTCAAAACTAGTCTAGAAACTATAAAAAGAGCTAGAGAGCTCATTTTTGAGGTTGGTTAGTGTGAGCTTAGAGCTATTTTGAGCTTGTAAGAGTGTTCTTCAGTAATAGAGTTGATTTCTCACCTTCCATTGTGTCTTGCTTGTCTCTTTGTAGTGTGTGTGTATGTGTGTGTGCATCTCCATGCTTCTCACCTTCACTCTCACTTCATTTCACATTCACGATCTTCATATCACTCCTATCTCTTCCGCGGATTGACATTAAGGAGGTGGAGCTTCTTAACGTGGTTCTCACCATTGTGTTAGAGCAACACCAAATTTGGCGCCGTTGCCGGGGATCGAGTCTAGGACGAATGTGTGATGGTAAGAGTATAGAAAGAAGTGGCATTGGAAGGTAAAAATTTCAGTTTTTTGTTGTTGTTTTTAGTTAGTTTTTAGTGTTTTTCACCTCCCCCACACTCCATCTTCATCACCGCATCATCATCTCCAACTCCAAAAAAATCAGAAAATTCACCATATCCACCCATTCTCCTCATTTCCCCTCATTTGTGCATGTGCAAGAGTGAGAGAGAGCTTTTGTGCTTGTGTGTACCTTTGTTTTCTTGAGTTTTCTTGCAGGTACAGAGCTCCAGTGCATCAGGAAAACTGCAAAAAGGTAAGAAATGTACTCTCTGTCAGAAATTGCCGACTGTGTCAGACCATCGCGATGGTCTGCAAAGTTCGGAATTTGAGGAAGGCGACCACACCGGCGTGTAGGCGACCCTTGCGCATCTACGAATCCACAGATGCATTTCAGAAATTCACATTTTGGTGGACCATCGCGATTGGCTCACGCCATCGCGATTGTGTCACACCATCGCGATTGGCTCACGCCATCGCGACGGCTCGGCCGGATCATCGCGACGGTCTCACGCCATCGCGACGGTTCACTTGAACCATCGCGACGGTTCGCTGACCATCGCGACGATCCCGTCGACCCCACGCCATCGCGATTGGCCCATGCCATCGCCTCTACAGTTCCACGTGTCAAGTCAGGCCATCGCGATTGCTCACTAGCCACGCCATCACGACGAGACCCTTACACCATCGCGACAGCTCAAACTTTGGACCATCGCGATTGGCTCACGCCATCGCATCGGTGACCATCGCGACGGTTCATTTCGGACCATCATGACGGTTCATGTTGACTGTTGACTGATGCCATCGTGATTGTTCACTCAGTCGGACCATCGCAATGCCTCACCCCAACCATCGCGATTGCTCACATTTAGACCATCGCGATCGTGCACTTCAGACCATCGCGACGGTTCGCACATCAGGCCATCGCGACGGTTCGCCTAGACCATCGCGACGGTCCCAGACCATCGCGATCATCTCAGACCATCACAATTGTCCACCCCAAACGCAAATTTTAGGGTTTGATTTTTTGACCAACTTTGGGGCTATTTTTGGAAAATTTTTGGATCATTGCACTCACAGGAGACCCCTTAGCTCATATTTGAAGAAAAACCTATTTGTCAGTTTTTACCCCCGGGGCCTGAACGATCATATCTTTTTCATCCAAAGTCCGTTTTTTGAGCTTAATAGCTCGTTAGAAAGGGGGCCTTGGGAAGAAAATTTTTGCCAAAAGTTAAGGGACTTTAAGGGTGTATAAACTCAAGTGCTTGATCATCCATTTGGGATATTGGTCTAATATTGGATTTTTCCAGGTCTAGCAAAGGCAATCAAGGGCAACCAAAGAAAGGCAGTGAAGGGCATAAAGCTTGGGAAGCGCGGCTTCTTGGGCACCAGAGCAACCATAAAAGCTGACTCGAGGTTGGAAGATTACTCAACTCCTTCAGTCAATTCTCAACTTAGGATAAACATTAGCATTGTGGATTAAAGACGATAGAAACACCTCAAGTTCAAGAGAATTAAAGTTATCAAGTTCAAGACTAAAGTAAAGGTGTGTGATACGAAAACCTAAGGGAAAGAACCTAAGTCTGACGGAATGAGAACTTGAAAGTACCACAGAAAGTCGAATTCCTGACGCATACATCAAGACAAGAATCTAAAGAAATTTGAAAAGAATCAAGAAAGTAATAACAAAGAATCATTGACGATCTGAGCATGTACTGAGTGTGCAAGGAAGAAGATTAATGAACCTTAGATCGGGCAAACAAATAGGTAAGTCAGATCGACGAAGCCTTAGATCATCAGAGGCAAGTGTGAGAACTACTGCACGATCGTGGGCTCAACAATTGAACACTAGTTATCCCTACGAGAACTCAGACACGAGTTCAAGAATCAGAAATGGCATTTAGCACAGAAAGACCAGAAGGAGGGTCAAATGTAGCATACTTAGAAAGACTAGAAGGACCCTATAGGACTCAGTTAGAATTTCTCCGAACCAACCGCTTAGGTGCTCGCATCTATGAGGATGGTTTGAGAAGACAAGTGGTGCAAATGCACAACCCCGATCAACCCATTGGATTGGAACGTCCAGTGGTGAAATTTGAGAGAGACGTGTACATAGACAAGGAAGGAACGATGTATATCTTAAGTACGCAGCCAAACAATACGAATGAGTTTGGTGTAGTTCAGCTAGAAACAGAAGCAAAATCTCAAGGAAAGGAACCGTTAGAAGAACCTAGAACACCTAGAGGGAAATCTGTACTGACACGAGTACTAGTTCCAGAATGGACCCCTCAGGACAACAGAAGCATAGAGTTGTTTGTCAATAAAGAAACTGACGAAGCATTTTGGAGGTACAGAACGGAACAACCTAGTGAGGTAGGCTCCATCATAATCTACGAATTTAAGCACCCGGATACACCTGGAAAGGTTGTATACTTGGATGAGACTTCAGAAAGAGTCTTTGTGGTGCCAGACCATGCTAGAAATACATACACATGGAGAGGTGAACTAGTATTCCCTCCATCTCGAGCAAATGTAAATGCGAGCCACCAAGGGGCAGGAACATCCACAGCCCATGGTAATCAAAGAGAGAGAAATAAAGAGAGACCGGAAGTAAGCTTCAATTACCCCATAGGGAGGGATAGAACCACCATAGACCCAGATAGAGTGGATAGAAAAAGAATGCCAGGTGGTAGAGATGATTTTCCTCTACCTAGACCACGTGAACACGCAAGAATATTAAGACCCACTCAGTTAGTTAAGTCCATGAAAAATTATTTTGATGGGACAGGAGATCCCTATGACCATGTCGCAGAATTCAAGCAAGTACTAAGAGCAGAACAAGTCGAAGACATGTTCACGCAATACAACGCATTTGGACTGACGTTAAAGAACACAGCTTTAACTTGGTTCCAACCTTTGCAACAAAGGCAATTTAGAGACATCCACCACTTTTTAGAGTCATTCATCACTGAATTCTCTAAAAGTGGGATTAGACATGACATGTCTTCGTTGATTCATAGCTTCAAACAGACCCCTTAGGAGACAGTAAGACTCGCAGGACGTAGGTTTAGACAATATGTTGAAAGATGTCCAATGCAAGAGTTACCCTCACAGGCCAAGCAAGTGTCATTGTTTCTAGATGGCTTGTTTGTTGGAGAAACAATCACTAATTGGACATATATTTGAAGGTCAAATCTTAGGAAGAAAACCCCATGCCTATGTGAAGGGACAAATTCACAAATGTATCATATTTGTAAATTTAGTTCACTTTAGTTCTAGAAGTTTTTTAAAATCACGAGAATACGAAAATCTATATAAGTTAGTTTGTATCAACTGACGAAGAGAGAGAGAATAGAGAGAAGAAGTAGAAGAAGGAGTTCATTTTATACGACTGAGAATAGTCGGGCTTCTCTGAGTGAGAAAGCATCTGTAAAACTTCTGAGTTTTCATAGCTGTGAGAAAGAACTGAGTAAAGTTCTGTGTATGAGTCTCTCTCCATCATCTCCATGTTTGCCTACTGTGTGATGAATTCAAAAGTTCAAGTTTTCTGAGCAATTCGATGCCTGGCATCGAATCTTGGCTGATAAGTCATTTTTTCATTCTCTGTCTGTTAACTATTGTTGAATCTTCTAAAAATATGAAGTTTGTGGAGCAACTCGATGCCTGGCATCGAGTTCCAGCATAAAATGGATGCCCGACATCGACTTCTATCATATAAGTCATCTTCTTCATGTGTGTGTAAAATATGTTGGTGTGTAAAACACCACAAGAACTAAACTAATGTGGTATTAGAAGACCTCCATAACCACCATTAGCTTAGCAACACTCACATTATGAATCTTCATCTCTGAACTTAGTGAAAATCAAAACTTCACTTCACAGAAATCTGCGCCTTTTCTTCAATCCTTCAATCTGACCTGTATTAGCTCAATCTTTGCCAAATCTTTTGATTACTTGCTAAGAGAAGTTCTTGCTAGTGTTAAGCAACACATAACAAACAAAACTTTCAAGCAATAACTTCACAATCCTCTGATTTTGTATCAACCTTTATACTATGTCTGAAAACTGAAAATGTACTTCATCGATTTGACATACCTTCACTCTTAAACTGATTTCTCTGAGTACGCGTCCCGTTTCTCAAAGATCTTTTGACCAAATGTAGTTGAGGATTATAGCTTTCCAACGAGCTATCACTTACCAAAAACTTTACACCATGCTTCGAGATCTGATCTTCAGAAGATCAGTCAAATGTGCGCCAGAAAAGTCGTAACTGTCAACTAACTTTCATAGTCATATGAAATGACTTGAGACTCAATGTACAATAGGAATTAGACACAATGCTTCTACACAAACATGTGTTGATTATCAGAGAAGGTGTGTACAAAATGGCTTGGCCTAATTTTGCTCACAGCCATGGAAAACTCTATCAGACTCAGAAGTTTTCTCTCACCATCTCTCTCAGAAATTACACGACTTTTCTCTACTTCCTCAAACTACAAAATTGAGTTCTCTCATACATGTTTCTGACTCAAATTAACTTATATACCTATGGTTTACATTCATCTAGACTTGAACTCGTAAGTTCTAAAGATCAATTACAAATCTAGACTCTAATTTTGCACTAATTTACAATAGTGAAATTGTCCCTTCACTTAGGCTTGATTTTCTGTAGGTCTTTCCTTCACTTCTTCTTTCCTCCATCATATGTCTCCATATGTCTTCATATATCAATGCCTAATTAGTGAGTGAAGCCCCAACAGCTCCCCCTCAATCACTAATTAGCATAATTTGACTTCTTCACATAATCTCCTTCTCTTTTATTCCTGCCATCTCCTTGAACTTACTTGTCTTTACTCCATCCAAGCTTTTTGTCATAATATCTGCAATCTGATCTTTTGTAGAAGTATACACCACTTCAATCTCTTTCTCCATTACCTTTTCTCTAAGAAAATGATACTGTATCTCTATGTGCTTTGTCCTTGCATGAAACACAGGATTTGCTGCAAGATATAATGAACTCATGTTATCTCCATGAATAATGGGTATACCTTGATCAATTCCCAAGCTTTTGAATAATGTCTGCATCCATATGACTTCCTTTGCTGCTTCCACAAGTCCTTTGTATTCAGCTTCTGTTGATGATAAGGCCACTGTGTGTTGTTTCTTTGAACACCAACTCACAAGCTTATCTCCAATGTATATCATGTAGCCATGAGTAGACCTTCTGTCATCTTGACTTCCTGCCCAATCTGAATCACTATAGGCTCTCAATCTTATATCTGATGTAAAAGGATAATACAATCCTTCTTTCAAAGTCCCTTTGATATATCTAAGGACTCTTTGACCTGCAATCCAATGTGGATCCTTTGGACAATGCATGAATTGGGAAAGAACACCAACTGCATAACTAAGATCAGGCCTTGTTAGAGTTGCATAAATCAAACTTCCAACTAAAGATTGATACTTCCTCATGTCTTTGAACTCTGCACCAACATATCTACTGAGTTTGTGATTGACTTCTAATGGTGTAGATGCCTCTCTGCAATTCTCCATGTTGAACTTCTTTAGAAGATTCAAGAGATACCTTTCTTGTGATACATAAATGCCATGCTCTGCATAAGTGATTTCCATTCCAAGAAAATATGACAATTTTCCTAGATCACTTATCTTGAATTCTCTTTCAAGTAGCTTCTTCACCTCCTTGATTCCTTCATTTGAGGTACCTGTAATTATAATGTCATCTACATATATACAAATGTAGATCATACCTTCATCTGTTCTTTTGATAAGTAAACTTGCATCTGCCTTTGAACTTTGATACCCAAGGTCATTAAGATACTTTACAAGTCTATAATTCCAAGCTCTTGGAGCTTGCTTCAAACCATAAAGGGCTCTTCTCAACCTGCAAACATAATTTGGAAACTTATGATCTGCAAACCCTTGAGGTTGTTCCATGTAAACCTCATCTGATATATATCCATTCAAAAATGCATTCTTAATGTCCAATTGACTCAATGTCCATCCTTTTGATGCTGCAATGGCAATGATTGTTCTTATGGTTGACATCTTTGCCACAGGACTGAATGTCTCATCATAATCTATGCCAAATGTTTGAGCATAGCCTTTAACCACCAATCTAGCTTTGTATCTGGCTATAGTTCCATCTGCATGCTTCTTAACTTTGTAAACCCATTTGTTTCCAATCACTTTCTTACCATTAGGTTTTGGGACAAGTTCCCAAGTTTTGTTCTCTTCAAGAGCATCAAATTCTTCCTTCATTGCTACTTCCCATTGTCTCTTACCCTTTGCTTCATCATAGCTTTGAGGTTCTTCATCTTCCTTAACCATGTAAGCATAATTTTTCTGAGTCAAGTAAGAAGTGTCATATGAATACCTTGTAGGTTGATTCCTTATTCTGGTTGACCTTCTTGGTTCACACTCTTCATGTCTATCTGGATGTACTTCTTCATCAAATATTGGTCCATCTTCATTCCTTCTATATGATCCAACTCTTGATGTGCTTGCTTGCATATGTTCTTCATCTCCATCTATTTGCATATGTGACTTACCTCTTGCACTCCTTCTTATCTCTTCTTCAAATGTTTCAAGCTCACATTCTTTATCTGCATACCAACTCTTCTGTTCATCAAAGGTCACATCTCTGGAAACAATAAAATGTTTAGTTAAAGGACTCCATAGCCTATAACCCATTTGCTTTTCATCATACCCAATAAACACATATCTTTCTGCCTTTGGTTCAAGCTTATGTCTGAGTTGTGATGGTACATAAGCATAGGCAATTGACCCAAACACTTTACAATGGTCAAGTGTTGGTTTCTTACCCCACCAAGCTTCATAAGGGGTCATACCATTCAAAGCTCCACATGGTAACCTATTCACAAGGTATGTGGCTGTATTTACAGCCTCAGCCCAAAGATAATTAGGGCAATTCTTTTCCTTTAACATTGCTCTTGCAAATTCAACCAATGTTCTATTCCTCCTTTCTGCCACCCCATTATGTTGAGGTGTATACCTGCAAGTTATCTCTCTCTTGATACCTGCATTCCAAAGATATTCATTAAATTCTTGGGAGAAGTATTCTCCCCCTCCATCAGACCTTAGCCTCTTGAGTTTGTGACCTGTAACTCTTTCTGCATAAGCATGAAAATGTTTGAAGGCTCCAAAGACTTCTGATCTTTCCTTTAGAACATAAAGGGTTATCCACCTTGTAGCATCATCAATAAACAAAACATAATACCTAGATCCATTTATTGAACCTTCTTTTGTTGGTCCCCATACATCTGTATGTATGAGTTCAAGCAAACCATCATGCTTGAAACCTTTCTTCTGAAATGGTTGTCTATGAGCTTTTCCCATCTGACAAGCTTCACACTTGTATATCATATGTTGATTCTTTACATTTGGTAGTCCCAATACAGATTGATTCTCCACCATAGTTTTGATTCCTCTTTCATTGAAATGTCCCAATCTTTTATGCCAAAGATCTAACTCTGTAATTACTTCATCACCATGTGTAATTAGGGCTTGACCAACATTTCCTTGCACTTTGAGAGTAAAAAGTCTACCTTCCTTCTTACCACAAACAATGGGTTTGTATGCATCCTCTGGATCTTCTACAAATACCCCTTCATTTGTAAATCTGACTTGAAAACCTTTTTCCACTATTTGTCCAACACTAATCAGATTCTTTGGTATTGTTGGAACATACAAAACATTTGTTAATAAATCAGCTCCACTCCTGCACTTCACCTTTCCAATTGAATGCACATTGTGTTTTGTATTGTCACCTGTTTGTACTGTATGACTTGAATTTCCTTCTTCCAATTCTGACAATAATTCTATATTACCTGATAAATGATTTGAACAACCAGAGTCAATATAGAATACCTTGAGATCCTCCTTCTCTGATGAACTAATTGAATTCATCATCAATGTTGTATGGTTGTCATTCTGTGTATCATTTGCATAATTGTAATATGTAGTGTTGTATGATTGGTTCTGATTCCAATTTCTTCCACCACCTCTACCAAAACTTCCTCTTGAATTATGTCTTCCTCTTTGAAATTGATTCTGAAACCTTCCACCTCTACCTCTGCCATTGTTGTTCTGATTTTGATTTGCTCCTTGTTGATTGTGCCAACAATCATATGCTAGATGATTGCTCAATCCACAAATCCAACATGTCTTCTTGTTATTGTTCTGATTACCTCTACCTCTTCCATTACCTCGACCTTTACCTCTGCCAAAACCTCTTCCTCTTGCATAATTTGCTTGAGTTGTTGACTCTTCTTCATCCTTTGCTTTGCCTTTATCTCCTTTCTTTTTGTTCTTCACATACATTGCAGAACTTTGACCTTTGTCTCCATCTGACTTTAAGTCTTGCTCAAATGTGAGCATCAATCCAAGTAATTGATTTAATTCTGGCACATAATGATTTAATGAAAGTTCTGTTGAAAGTACAAAAGGCTTCCACCTTTCATCACCTCTTAATCCTGCAAGTAATTGAGCTATCAACCTATGATCTTCAATATCCTCATCAATAGATCCAAGGCTATCTGCCAAGTCTTTCATCTTAGTGACATAATCACTAATGTTCTGATTTTGCTTCTTCTTGAATGTGGTGAACTCTGACCATAAGCTAGCTTTCCTAGCTTTAGTGGTGTTTTGGAAGTGGTCTTCCAAAGCATTCCAAATATCTTCAGCTGTTTCTAAACCTCTGATATGTGGCAACAAGTGATCTGTAATAGTGTTGTATATATAAGCTCTTGCACTTGCATCTCTCTTCTGCCATAGCTTCAAAGCTTCTAACTCTTCCTTCCTTGGATGACTTTCATCTTCAAATTTAGGCTTCTCCTCTTCACCTGTCACATATACCATTAAGTCCTTACTCATAAGTAAGGCCTCCATCCTCATTACCCAAGCAGGATAGTTATCTCTGTCCAATTTGTCAATGGACACATGATCTGCCATGGTATCCTTGCTTCTGCTTCAACCTGTAAGTGTAAGGTTAAAGAATGATACCTTTTGTAGACCTTTACTCTTGGGAGCAACTTCGAAATACTCTTCTGATGACTTTTGGTTGTTGAACACCTCAGCTTCCTCCTTCTTTGATAAAGAACTTCTTCAAATCTTCTTGTATCTGCACTCCTTTTATTCTCGAGGACCTTATCTGCTCTGATACCACTTGTTGGTGTGTAAAACACCACAAGAACTAAACTAATGTGGTATTAGAAGACCTCCATAACCACCATTAGCTTAGCAACACTCACATTATGAATCTTCATCTCTGAACTTAGTGAAAATCAAAACTTCACTTCACAGAAATCTGCGCCTTTTCTTCAATCCTTCAATCTGACCTGTATTAGCTCAATCTTTGCCAAATCTTTTGATTACTTGCTAAGAGAAGTTCTTGCTAGTGTTAAGCAACACATAACAAACAAAACTTTCAAGCAATAACTTCACAATCCTCTGATTTTGTATCAACCTTTATACTATGTCTGAAAACTGAAAATGTACTTCATCGATTTGACATACCTTCACTCTTAAACTGATTTCTCTGAGTACGCGTCCCGTTTCTCAAAGATCTTTTGACCAAATGTAGTTGAGGATTATAGCTTTCCAACGAGCTATCACTTACCAAAAACTTTACACCATGCTTCGAGATCTGATCTTCAGAAGATCAGTCAAATGTGCGCCAGAAAAGTCGTAACTGTCAACTAACTTTCATAGTCATATGAAATGACTTGAGACTCAATGTACAATAGGAATTAGACACAATGCTTCTACACAAACATGTGTTGATTATCAGAGAAGGTGTGTACAAAATGGCTTGGCCTAATTTTGCTCACAGCCATGGAAAACTCTATCAGACTCAGAAGTTTTCTCTCACCATCTCTCTCAGAAATTACACGACTTTTCTCTACTTCCTCAAACTACAAAATTGAGTTCTCTCATACATGTTTCTGACTCAAATTAACTTATATACCTATGGTTTACATTCATCTAGACTTGAACTCGTAAGTTCTAAAGATCAATTACAAATCTAGACTCTAATTTTGCACTAATTTACAATAGTGAAATTGTCCCTTCACTTAGGCTTGATTTTCTGTAGGTCTTTCCTTCACTTCTTCTTTCCTCCATCATATGTCTCCATATGTCTTCATATATCAATGCCTAATTAGTGAGTGAAGCCCCAACAAAATAGAGTGTTTCTGGTGCAAAAAAAATAGCCAAAAAAAGCCCAAAGTCGATGCCTGGCATCGACTTGGACTGAAATTCGATGCTAGGCATCGAATTTTTTATTTTTGGACATCAGGAATACTAAAACAGGCAAGATTTCGAGTTTTGGAAGGTCATACAGGGTCATCTTGTGAGGGCCATAACTTGAGTTCTAGAGCTCCGTTTGATGCATATGATAGCTTGTTGGAAAGCTCTACTCTTCTAGTTTTAGCCTATAACGTTTCATGGAGAAATCATACTTGAGCTAGGAGAAATCAACAAAATACTGAAGGTATGTCATTTCGATGACTAGGAATTTCTGTAGAAGCAAAGTTCTCACTTTAGGCTATCATTTCTCAAAGTTTGGAGTGGCAATGAGTTAATGGTGACCATAGAGGTGTTCTAGTGTCACATTAATTCATTTCTTGTGGTGTTTCATACATCAACAAGTGGTATCAGAGCAGAAAGATTCTCGAGAGCAGAAGACGACAAAGGTACGAGAAGTTTTGTAAAGTTTTCCACTAAAGTTTGAAAGGTGAAGCATTTGAAGACACAAGGCATCAAAAGATTATTTTCGAAGTATCCTCATACACAAAGAACTTCAAAAGGTATTATCCTTTATCCTTTAAGCTCACAGGTTGCAGCAGAAGGAAAGAACTATGGCAGATCATATTTCCATTGTCAAACTGGACAGAGATAATTACCCTGCATGGGTAATGAGAATGGAAGCCTTACTTATGAGTAAGGATCTCATGGTATATGTAACAGGTGAAGAAGAGAAGCCAGTATTTGAAGATGAAAGCCGACCAAAGAAAGAAGAACTTGATGCTTTAAAGCATTGGCAGAAGAAGGATGCAAGTGCAAAAGCCTACATCTACAATACAATCTCAGATCATTTGCTACCACACATCAGAGGATTGGAATCATCAGAAGATATATGGAATGCATTGGAATATCATTTCCAAAGCACTACTAAAGCACGGAAAGCAAGTCTATGGTCAGAGTTTACAACATTCAAGAAGAAGCCAAGTCAAACCATTAGTGATTATGTCACTAAGATGAAGGATCTAGCAGATAGTCTTGGATCCATAGATGAAGATGTTGAAGATCACAGATTGATTGCTCAACTACTTGCAGGCTTGAGAGGGGATGAAAGGTGGAAACCTTTTGTCTTATCAACAGAACTTTCATTAAATCATTATGTTCCAGATTTGAACCAGTTGCTTGGTTTGATGCTCACATATGAGCAAGACTTGAAGGGAGATGGAGATAAAGGTCAAAGTTCTGCAATGTACATGAAGAATAAGAAGAAAGGAGATAAAGGTAAAGCAAAGGATGAAGAGGAGTCTAATTCTCAAGCTTATTATGCAAGAGGTAAAGGCACTGGCAGAGGAAGAGCAAGAGCCTTTGGAAGAGGAAGAGGTAATCAAAATAACAACAAAAAGGCTTGCTGGATCTGTGGATTGAGTAATCATTTGGCTCATGACTGTTGGCACAACCAACAAGGATCAAACCAGAATCAAAACAACAATAGCAGAGGTCGAGGTGGAAGATATCAAAGTAATTTTCAAAGAGGTAGACAAAGTCAAAGAGGAGGCTATGGTAGAGGTGGAGGAAGAAGTTGGGGACAGAATCAATCCTATAACACCACCTACTACAACTATGCAAATGACACACAGAATGAAAGTCATACATCATTGATGATGAATTCAATCAGCACATCAGACAAAGAAGATCTAAAGGTATTTTACATTGACTCTGGATGTTCTAATCATTTGTCAGGAAACATAGAATTGATGTCAGATTTGGAAAAAGGCATTTCTAGTCACACAGTTCAAACTGGTGATAATACAAGACATAGTGTACATTCAATTGGAAAAGTGAAATGCAAGAGTGGAGCAGATTTGCTAACCAATGTTTTGTATGTTCCTACAATACCTAAAAACTTGATTAGTGTGGGACAGATAGTTGAAAAAGGTTTTCAAGTCAGGTTTACAAATGAAGGAGTATTTGTGGAAGATCCAGAGAATGGATATAATCAGATTGTCTCTGGTAAGAAAGAAGGTAGACTCTTTACTTTAAGAGTGCAAGGGAACATTGGTCAAGCTTTGCTCACACATGGTGAAGCAGTGATTACAGAACTTGATCTCTGGCATAAGAGATTAGGTCATTTCAATGAAAGAGGAATTAAAGCTATGGTTGCTAATCAGTCTGTACTAGGATTACCAAATGTGCAAAGTCAACATATGGTTTATAAATGTGAAGCATGTCAAATGGGTAAAGCACACAGGTTACCATTTCAGAAGGAAGGATTCAAACATGATGGAGTACTTGAGCTCATTCATACAGATGTATGGGGACCAACAAAAGAAGGATCTATCAGTGGCTCAAGGTATTATGTTCTTTTTATTGATGATGCTACAAGATGGATAACATTATATGTTTTGAAGGAAAGATCAGAAGTGTTTGGAGCTTTCAAGCATTTTCATGCATATGCAGAGAGAGTCACAGGTCAAAAGCTTAAGAGACTGAGGTCTGATGGAGGGGGAGAATACTTCTCTCAAGAGTTCAATGATTATCTTTGGAATGCAGGTATTAAGAGAGAAATAACTTGCAGGTATACACCACAACAAAATGGTGTAGTAGAAAGAAGGAACAGGACTTTGGTTGAGTTTGCTAGAGCTATGCTAAAGGAGAAGAACTGTCCAAATTATCTTTGGGCTGAGGCTGTGAATACAGCCACATATCTTGTGAATAGATTACCATGTGCAGCTCTCAATGGAATGACTCCATATGAAGCTTGGTGGGGTAAGAAACCAACACTAGATCATTGTAGAGTGTTTGGATCAATTGCATATGCTTATGTGCCATCACAGCTTAGACCTAAACTTGAACCAAAGGCAGAAAAATATGTGTTCATTGGTTATGATGAAAAGCAGATGGGTTACAAATTGTGGAATCCTCTAACCAAACAATTTATTGTTTCTAGAGATGTTACATTTGATGAACAGAAAAGTTGGTATGCAGATCAAAGTCATACAGCTGAAGAATTTGAAGAAGAGGTAAGAAGATGTGAGAAAGGAAAATCAATTGTGCAGGTGAATAGAGATGAAGACTATATGCAAGCAAGTACATCCAGAAGTGGATTAACAAGAAGGAATGAAGAAGCTCCTATATTTGATGAAGAAGTGTATCCAGACACATATGAAGAATGTGAACCAAGAAGGTCAAGCAAGACAAGGAGACAACCAGAAAGGTATTCTTATGATACTTCTTACATAACTCAGAAGAACTATGCATATATGGTCAAAGATGATGAAGAACCTCAGAACTATGATGAAGCTAAAGGTAAGAAGCAATGGGAAGAAGCAATGGGAAGAAGCAATGAAGGAAGAGTTCAATGCACTGGAGGAGAACAAGACATGGGAACTTGTTCCTAAACCAAATGGTAAGAAAGTAATTGGAAATAAATGGGTTTATAAAGTGAAGAAGCTTGCAGATGGAAGTATAGCCAGATACAAAGCTAGATTGGTGGTGAAAGGCTATGCCCAGACCTATGGCATAGATTATGATGAGACATTCAGTCCTGTAGCTAAGATGTCAACTATAAGGACAATCATTGCTATTGCAGCTTCAAAAGGATGGACTCTAAGTCAATTGGATATAAAAAATGCATTCTTGAATGGATACATATCAGATGAGGTATACATGGAACAACCTCAAGGGTTTATAGATTCCAGGTATCCAAATTTTGTTTGCAGGTTGAGAAGAGCATTGTATGGATTGAAGCAAGCTCCAAGAGCTTGGAACTATAGACTGGTGAAGTATCTCAATGATCTTGTATATCAAAGTTCAAAAGCAGACCCAAGTCTACTTATCAGAAGAACAGAGGAAGGTACAATCTACATTTGTATTTATGTAGATGACATTATAATCACAGGTACTTCAGATGAAGGAATCAAGGAGGTAAAGAGATTACTTGAGAAAGAGTTTAAGATCAGTGACCTAGGAAAGTTATCATACTTTCTTGGAATGGAAGTTACTTATACAGATCATGGCATATATGTGTCACAAGAAAGGTATCTTCTGAACTTGTTGAAGAAGTTTGATATGGAAAATTGCAGAGAAGCTTCAACTCCACTTGAAGTTAATCACAAGCTCAATAAATATGATGGTGCAGACTACAAAGATATGAGGAAGTATCAATCTCTTGTGGGTAGTTTGATTTATGCTACACTAACAAGACCTGATCTTAGTTATGCAGTGGGAGTTTTGTCACAATTCATGCATTGTCCAAAGGACCCACATTGGATTGCAGGTCAAAGAGTTCTCAGATATATCAAAGGAACTATAAAGGAAGGATATTATATTATCCTTTTACATCAGATTTGAAGTTAAGAGCCTACAGTGATTCAGATTGGGCAGGTAACCATGATGACAGAAGATCAACTCATGGTTACATGATATACATTGGTGATAAGCTTGTAAGTTGGTGTTCAAAGAAACAACATACAGTAGCATTATCATCAACTGAAGCAGAGTACAAAGGACTTGTGGAAGCAGCTAAGGAAGTCATATGGATGCAGACATTGTTCAAGAGCTTAGGCATTGATCAAGGTACACCTACAATACATGGAGATAATATGAGTTCACTTTATCTTGCAGCAAATCCAGTTTTTCATGCAAGGACAAAGCACATAGAGATACAGTATCATTTTCTCAGAGAAAAGGTAATGGAGAAGGAGATTGAAGTGGAGTACATTTCTACCAAAGATCAGTTAGCAGACATAATGACAAAGAGCTTGGATGGTGTGAAGACCAGCAGATTCAAAAGCATGGCAGGAGTAAAAGAAAAGAAGATGATATGAAGAAACAGGGAATGTCAATTAGTGATTGAGGGGGAGCTGTTGGAGAAACAATCACTAATTGGACATATATTTGAAGGTCAAATCTTAGGAAGAAAACCCCATGCCTATGTGAAGGGACAAATTCACAAATGTATCATATTTGTAAATTTAGTTCACTTTAGTTCTAGAAGTTTTTTAAAATCACGAGAATACGAAAATCTATATAAGTTAGTTTGTATCAACTGACGGAGAGAGAGAGAATAGAGAGAAGAAGTAGAAGAAGGAGTTCATTTTATACGACTGAGAATAGTCGGGCTTCTCTGAGTGAGAAAGCATCTGTAAAACTTCTGAGTTTTCATAGCTGTGAGAAAGAACTGAGTAAAGTTCTGTGTATGAGTCTCTCTCCATCATCTCCATGTTTGCCTACTGTGTGATGAATTCAAAAGTTCAAGTTTTCTGAGCAATTCGATGCCTGGCATCGAATCTTGGCTGATAAGTCATTTTTTCATTCTCTGTCTGTTAACTATTGTTGAATCTTCTAAAAATATGAAGTTTGTGGAGCAACTCCATGCCTGGCATCGAGTTCCAGCATAAAATGGATGCCCGGCATCGACTTCTATCATATAAGTCATCTTCTTCATGTGTGTGTAAAATAGAGTGTTTCTGGTGCAAACAAAATAGCCAAAAAAAGCCCAAAGTCGATGCCTGGCATCGACTTGGACTGAAATTCGATGCTAGGCATCGAATTTTTTATTTTTGGACATCAGGAATACTAAAACAGGCAAGATTTCGAGTTTTGGAAGGTCATACAGGGTCATCTTGTGAGGGCCATAACTTGAGTTCTAGAGCTCCGTTTGATGCATATGATAGCTTGTTGGAAAGCTCTACTCTTCTAGTTTTAGCCTATAAAGTTTCATGGAGAAAGCATACTTGAGCTAGGAGAAATCAACAAAATACTGAAGGTATGTCATTTCGATGACTAGGAATTTCTGTAGAAGCAAAGTTCTCACTTTAGGCTATCATTTCTCAAAGTTTGGAGTGGCAATGAGTTAATGGTGACCATAGAGGTGTTCTAGTGTCACATTAATTCATTTCTTGTGGTGTTTCATACATCAACATTGTTGAGCTCTAAACTACGCTCCTACGTGTACCTAGAAGAACCCAGAACGCTAGAGCAATGTGTAAGGATATGTATAGACATTGGGGACAACTTAGGAGATGAGTTGGAACTCTCAAAGGTCTATAAGGACTCAGACTGTTCATCTCTAGCATCCACAAATTGTCCAACTCAATAGAGGACCTAGCAGAAAAAGTGGCCCAGAAACTAGGAGTTTCTAGTAAACCGATGCCTAAGTTAACAACTAACGTACGTTGTTACACTTGTGGTGGAAATCATTTGGCAAATGTGTGTCCCAATGCGACACAACCACAAGCCAACCCTAGTGGCCAATACTGTACAATTGAGAGAAGATACACAAATCACACGGCTCAGGACTGCCCATACAACAAACAAGTAGCGAGACAGAACTACTCGCAAGCATACCCGCAACCAGGTAGGTATCAAGGTCAATACAATGCTCAGCCATATTACTATAGGCCTCCTCAGAACTACCCATATCAGGCTCAACAGAGACCTCAACCTGTCTTAGCTCAGCAGCCACCCCCACCCGCGAATGTCATCTCAATCAAATACGCTGCTGCAGAAGAGAACCTAAGTAGGGCCTTAGTGCCTTCCTCACCGTTGATCATAGAGAGTGACCCGAACTCAAACAGTTTTGACTCTACTCATGTAGATAGTCCACCCGCTTATTACACGGAGTCACCAGAACACGTGGAGACATATCATTATGATAGTCCACCAGTGGAACCTAGTTGGGAGCCAGACTATGCTAATGTGATGTACACAAACCCAAACCCACGGCCCCAAGTAAGACAACAGAGACCACAGGGCCCTAGAGGACCATGCTTTAGGTGCCAAGGAGACCATTTCATAAAGGATTTCCCACATCCTCCTATAGCAGGACAGTCACAATACTATAACGTACAAGGCTTTTGCGTCGATTGTGGCAAAGAGCACATAATCAAAGATTGTCCCAAGAACCCAGTTAACGCTTCAAATGTGACACCAATCAATGTGATAGGTATTGTGAACAACGCAGATGGATCCAACCCTACATACATGCCTATCCAAGCTATCACAAGAGCCGAGGTGCTCTTAGAGAACCAACAACTTAATCAAGAGAAAGAAGCTAGAAGTAGTGAAGTTGCAGAATCTAGCAGTAAAAAGACGAAATCTTGGAAAGATTCTAGAGAAAGAATTAAGAGAAAATGGAGTAAAAGGATAATTGAGTTGGAAGGAAGTTTAAAAGAGTCGAGAGCCAAAATACTAGAATTGACTTCTCAGGAATTAAATCAAGAGAACCCAGCTCAGAAATCAGGATCAGTTTTAGCGGAACCCATACCAGAAAACCTAGACATGATGTTTCGTGCATATCAGGCTAGATTAAGAGAGGGACCTCAAGTAGCTGAAATGAGCAAGAACTACCCTCGAGCAGACCTAGAGATTGAAAGAACTAAACTTTGCATGAAGATGGTAGAATTAGCACAAGCTCTGTTCGAAGCCTCTAGATATCTAAATTGAAATAACATGACAAAACCGGAACTACACTTTCAAGGACTGATGGAGAGGCTTGAATACTTGATAGAAAGCAAAGAGAAAAAGGATCAGTATAGGAATCCTATCATCCCAGAGACACAGGAAAGAAATGCACCATCCCTGTCTCAAGTACCCAATACAGAAAGTCAGGATAACCTGTCTTCTATACATAGGTACTCACATGAATTTTTGAGAGAAATCCAAGAAGAGAAATGGAGAAAAGAACAAGGAACCCATCCTCCTATTCAAGAAATAGACGATTTGCAGGAACAATTTCCCCAAGACATTACCTCTATTTACGATGATGTAGAGGAAGAACAACTGAGTGAACACACAGGCTTTGAATCCAATTCTTTACAAGAATTACCTCAGTTCACAGGACCTTGGGAAGCAAAGTCTATTAGTATGAGAGCACCCACGATAATAGTGAGGAATGACGAATCAGTAATCCCTAGAAACATGGAAGTGATCAAGAACACTAAAGTACAGTGTAATCTCACTCTGGAGGAATTGTTAAAGGTAAAACCAGAATTGTGGAAGCACGTAGCAAATCAATTCCCTGAGCTTGCTACCACTTCCTCTCAGATAGGATCACATAAGAAGGTACCAGAGATACCCATAGAAAAGATAGGAGATGTAATTGAAGGAGAGGAAGGTAATACTTATCTTCCAATAACCCATCAGGGCTACACCACGAAAGCCATCTTAGATTCAGGAGCTGGATTAGCCATCGCTACCACTGCTTTATGGAAACGTTGGGGTAAGCCAGCACTCAGACCCACCAGGATGAAGCTACAAATGGCTGACGGACACATAGAAAAACCATTAGGCTTACTAGAAGGCATATCTCTCACCACTTGTGGTGTGGAGTTTGAGCATACCTTTGCCATTTGTGACTTTGCAAAAAATCACGCTTACGAGATGATATTGGGACGACCATTCATGCGTCAGTTGCAAATTGTACAAGATTGGGGAACTAATTCTTTGTATTTGCAACATTTAGGAGTGACTACCAAATTCAATCTTAAAGACTATTCACATCGAGATGTACCCCCAATACAATGGAATACCATCCATAAGACACTAGTAGAAACAGAATCGGTACACTCTTTAGATTCAGATCCTTCATGGTTGCACGAGGACACTCACTTATGGATGTGTAAAGTTGCAAAGCAAGAAGAAGAACGGCTAGAAGCCAGGACCTTAGGTGCAGAACAACATCCATGAACCCTTCAAGACCCAACTTATGCACCTGTAGTATTTCCAGACGAAGAGTTTGAACCCCATGGTTGGGCATAAATCCTAGCAACCATGGACGTATCCATCAATGAGGAACAATGGACACCCCACTGTGACGAGGATGGCTATGACATTTCAATTTTTATGATAGAGCCAATAATGTGCGATGCAATTTTAGAAGAACGTGAACCTAACACTGATGCATTTGAGGATGCAAGTGATTTTGATTTAGAATCAATTATCATGGACCCACCCTTTGCATCAGAGGAAGAATATTTTTACGAAGTAGAAACTCACCCTCAGAAACAGGAAGAAGTTATGAATGATGTCAGAATAGCCACTCAAGTGACTAACAAGAGTGAGGGCAAGAAGAGAAAGAAGAAAGAAACCATGTCAGAAACAGAAGAATCTTTATTTGAGGTTCCCGAGAACTTCAAAAAATACAAAATCGAAGATAGACGAATCATGGTATGAATGCCTAATAGAAAGGCGAATGACGGACAAGTATATGATAATCGAGAGAAAACCAAGAAAGTAATAGTTGCCATAGAAGGAGAAGAAGAAAAATGTACATACATAGGGCATGATTTAACGAAGGAAGAAGAAGAAGAATTAGTGGCCCTATTGCGCGAATATAGAGATGTGTTCGCTTGGAGTTACAAAGATTTGAAAGGAGTAGATCCAGATATATGTTCTCATAGAATCCCTATGACTCCAGATGCAAAACCGACAAAACAAAAACCATACACGTACAATGATAACTACACTACGAAGATTAAAGAGGAGATAGATCGCTTGATAGAAGCAGGATTCATTTACGAAATTGAGCATACCGAATGGGTATCCCCCATTGTGGTGGTGCCCAAGAAAAATGGAAAATTGCATGTGTGTATTAACCTTAAAAAAGTTAATGCCGCCACGATTAGGGACAGTTATCCTCTTCCTATCACGGAACATTTATTGGAAAGAGTTGTAGGCAAGGAAGTTTACAGCTTCCTTGATGGTTTTTCAAGCTATAATCAAGTAGCCATTGCTCCAGAGGACCAACACAAGACGGCATTTGCCACTGAATGGGGCATTTTTGCATTTCATGTGATGCCGTTTGGCTTAACAAATGCACCCGCCACTTTCCAGCGACTCATGTGCCATGTTTTCAAGGAATTCTTACGCAAGAATTTGGAAGTTTATGTCGATGACTTATGTGCACATTCAAATGTAAGACAGACACATATCCCTGAGTTAAGACAAATATTTAATAAATGTCGAGAATATCAGGTTTGTTTGAACCCTGAAAAATGCGTTTTCATGGTCAGACAAGGTAAAATTCTAGGACACATTGTGTCAAAGCATGGAATTTCTACAGACGAAGAAAAAGTGAAAGTAATTATAGAATTACCTAGACCAACTAATGTGAAAGAGGTACAGGCATTTATGGGCCATTGCGGTTATTATAGACGATTCATACACATGTATGCAATCATAGCCAAGCCATTGTACTCTCTTTTGACTCATTTTGAATGGACAGATGAATGTGAGAATTCATTCAACGAACTTAAACGACGTTTGTGCTCAGCACCTATATTGACAACCCCGGATTGGAGCAAGCCATTCCATGTACATGTGGATGCATCCAATTACGCCATAGGATGTGTGTTAGCACAACCCACGAGTGAAGGTAACATAGATCTCCCCATAGCTTACGCGAGCAGACAATTGAACGCAGCAGAAAGAAATTACACCACTACGGAACGAGAAGGATTAGGGATGATCTACGCTGTAAAGAAGTTTAGGCACTACTTGTTAGCCAACAAATTCAAGTTCTTTACAGATCATCAAGCCCTATTGTACCTAGTCAACAAACCATGTAACACAGGACGATTGATACGTTGGTTTCTATTACTCATGGAGTATGATTTTGAAGTAATAGTCAGGAAAGGAAAGACACATCTTAGAGCTGACCACCTTTCAAGATTAACCTCAAGAGAAGCTCCTCAAGGAGTAGTGGATGTGTTACCTGATGCATGTTTGTTTAACCTTGAGATAGCACCAGAATGGGCTAAGCCGAGTCCCTATTCTCACATACGGACCCAAGAATCCTAGGATAAGGATCAAGGAAGGAGAGATTACCAAATCTCAAAGATATCAAATCATAGCAGGACGCATATATAAACAGGATAATCAAAAGATTCTTGCTTGTTGTGTAGATGAATCAGAACATGCAAATTGGTTGCAATTAGCACACATAGGTGCATTGATGCAACATCACTCAAAACATCGAACATTACAAACTCTGCATAGACTAGGAGTATACTGGCCTACGATGGAAGCAGATGTCTACAAAGTGTGTAAAGAATGCCATGTTTGTTGTGAAAGACCACCAGTAGAACATGCTACATTGTATCACGTGTCTCTCACACCAGACTGGAGTGAACCTTTAGTGACGTACTTGAGGACGAACACATTTCCTCAAGGAATGACTTTAGCTCGACAACGCAGTCTAGAGCAGGAAGCTCAAGACTATTCACTTATTGGTGATAATCTATACAAAAGAGGAAGAGACGGATACTTAAGACAATGTGTTCATGAAAGCGATTATCTGAGCATACTAGAGACTGCACACCAAGGTGTTGCAGGAGGTCATTTTGGACCAAATAGGATAATCAAAGCCACCCTCTTTGCAGGATTACGGTGGCCCACTGCTTCACATGGATGCGCATACCTATGTAAAGAGATGTGATGTGTGCCAAAGAACTCAGTTTCCTACTCGCAGAGATGAAATGCCATTGAAACCCATGATGGGCGAACGTGCATTTTCTAAGTGGGGCATAGACTTTGTAGGACCCATTAACCCCCCTGCAAAAGGTACACATGCGGAATACATTATTGTTGCCACAGATTATCTTACCAAATGGGTAGAGGCAAAAGCCACGAAAAAGAATGATGCTCACACGACTGCAAAGTTCTTATTTGAAAATGTCTTTACAAGATATGGATTGCCTATAGAGTTAGTGAGCGATCGAGGCACTCACTTTCTAAACCAAGTCATTGAATATTTGTTACAGGATTTTATGGTGATTCACAAGAAATCCGCACCATATCATCCTCAGGCCAATGGTCAGGCTGAAAGCACTAATAAGATTCTTTGTAACGTACTGACGAAACTCGTGAACAACAAACGTTCAGATTGGGACAAACAGTTACACCACGCTGTTTGGGCATATCGAGTGGCCTACAAGACCGTACTCAATGCAACTCCCTTTCAAATGGTTTTTGGTCAGAATGTTGTGCTTCCTTTGGACTTCTTGATACCGACCCTTAAGGTTGCACAAGAACATCAGTGGACTGGCCATGAATTATCAGCGAGAATAATGGACTTGGAACGATTAGGAGAAACCAGGTTGAAAGCAGCAGCAGGAATATACGCAGCAAAGAAGCGACAGAAAGCATATTTTGATGCACATGTGAAAGATAAAGGCCTAAAAGAAGGAGATTTAGTTCTCGTATATACACTGAAACAACACACACGGAAGTTAGAAAAGCGAGGTTATGGACCTATGATCATTAACAGACTCTCGATAAGTGGAGCCGTATAATTAGCCACCCTAAAAGGAGATATAATGCCCAATTACATTAGTGGTTGTAGAGTCAAGTTATACCAGGAACCTCTTACTGAGGATATGCTTAGACGACTCACGTTGGCAAAGAAGCGTAAGGAGGAAGAAAATAGAATACGAGTTGAAGCTCAGGCAGAAGCTATAGAACGCATTAAGCGCATGAAGTTAAGAAGACAAGGACTAGGGAGAGAACATTATAACCATCTGGAACCAACACCCAGATACCCCATGGCCATGTGCCAAGTAAAGTCAACCACTCATCCTAGCATAGTGGACAGGAGACCATTCGTTACAGTCAGGCTAGAGCACGGCAACCCATGCCAAGAGCTCAGGGCTTTAATTGATTCAGGTGCTGCGACTAGTGCGATTAGATGGTTCCACTATAAGGATTCAAGAGTAGAAATGCGGCCAATTGAGGCATACCTCATAGGCCTAGGAGGCATGGAGACCCCTTGCATGGGTGAGGTGGACCTTCCTATCCTCATAAACGAAGTGACCTGGACAATGAAGTTACTAGTGTGTCATGATGACGACCTGATAGAACCCCTAATCCTTGGCCAAGATTGGCTATACGATCACTCAGTGGACCTAAATCTTAGACAAGGCTCCTTGTAGATTGGAACCTTAGATCAGAAGCGAGTGATACAGCTTGACTTCCCTAATGGCATTCCGACTGAGGTTTGTAGCCCTAGACCCTATGAAATGCATGCGACGGAAGACCGGAAGATCTTTGGTCAGATAAGTCATAGTCACATTACGTCTACACCAACCCACTCGGGCTTGGCTATAGACAGTTGTCAGTCAGAAGGACGTCATGAGATTTTCTCGGGGGCTTCCTACAAACTAGAAGGGGTAACCACCCAACAGATGGGTCAAATGGGTACAATCCGCAGACAGATGGACACAATCAACGCTCAGGTGGGTTGCATAAGCAGACACATGGGCAAAACACCCTGCGGTGCCCATCCTTCCACACTTACTACGGACTGGCCTAGATTAAAGATACGAAACGGAGCACTTCCTAATGGGCAGGTCACGCAAGTGTTGGACCTCCCTTCTTTTCCAAAGGAGAGTGTCCATTCGACCTCTCAACCTCAACCACAACAGAGTCAACCACGACGAAGGAACCCAGACCGACGACAACATCAGACGACACAAAGAGGAAAGCAGTATCAGTATCCACAAGCAAGAGGAACAAGACAAATATGGGTGCCAAAAGAATAGAAAGCACCGACTGATTTCAACAACGCAGACATTGATAAGAAGAATTCAAGGCAGAGATAGAATCACTATCCAACATCCCCTCGACCTTCTTCTACAAGTCCGACCATTCGACAAATTTGGATCGCCAAGAAGTACCTTATGAATCGACCCACACCCACGCAAATTTGGGTACCCAAACCATGTATTATAGCTCAACCCTCAAGCCATGTAAAATACACTCCTCGGAAAGCTTTTCAGCCCTCCATACCACCAAATACGATATCATCTTTTGTCCCTCCGCAGAGACCTATCACCCGATCACAAACTCTTAGGAAGTGGATACCGAAACGTATCCAGAAGTCTTCTCCTAACCCCTTGTCTAACATAACTCCCACCCCGACTAACCTACAACCATGTAATAACTCATTCATGGCCAAACCTTGTATAAATCCACACACTATAACCCAACATCACTTGTAATAATACCTCATCAAGAAATGTATGTATCATCTGAACGCATGTAGGTGTCTAGAGACCTGCACTAGTTCTGCAAGAAGCATTGCATCAATCACAGCACAACACTTGGCTACACGGGTTACACATCGGCTATGGAAAGGGATTGCGGTCTCACTGTAATGGGATCATAATTAATTTCCATACTAATGTGTTAATCTTTTGTAGCAGATCAGCCACACATCCACACCATCCTCCATGCATACAGAAGGACCATCAGAAGCTGGCCCTAGTGCACCAATGGCCAATATTGTTGAACTACTCGCGGAGCCCCATCCGACGGCTCCACCGCCAGAATTTCAAGGTTTCCCAGGCCCGATGCCAATAGATGACCCTCCTAGAGGGTATATTGAGAAGATTCATCGCAATTTTCACTGGTTTCAAGGGCTAGCAGGACCATTGGCGGAGGCTGAGTTTATATTTGAGGCTAATTTAACTTTTGATGACCGTACCTGGGGCAAATATCAGTTCTTCTCAAGAGAGTTCGAAGGGCTCCAGAACACAGAAGATTTAACGCATGTTTGGGCAAGAGCAGGATTCACAGAGTACTTCAGTGATCCTCTGCCTAAACCTGACTTCTACAGATGTTATTATTTGGTCACAACACTGATAGCTTCAGCAAACAAAGATTTGCCAGGAACATTCATTTTGCCATCTTTGGTAAACGACCCACCATATAAAAGGTTTATTTGTCCAAAGAATTAATTCGTGCAGCTATCAAAATCCATGGGACGCATACTCCAACAGAGCGTGAAAGACTGATCCCAGAACCCATGAAACGTGGCGATGTTACGAAGTGGGAAGATATTTCAGCTATAACCCCTGAGTTTTCAAGCCGTTGAGAATATGTATGCAGCACTTTGCTTTTCCCGCGCAAGACCAATTTATGATGCCCCACAAAAGAATTTGGTTTGGTTTATATCTAGCATGTACTGGACCCCAGATGGTAGATTTAGCAAGCTGGATCATTGATCAGCCTTACTTGGCATAGCACCGTTGGGAAAGAAAGAAGGTCATCAATGGATGTTGCGCCCTCACGCGCATTGTGTATATGTGCCTAGCATATGACTTACCGATCGAACGTGCAATGACAAGCGAAGAGCTGAAGGCTTTCAAAGGGACATCGAAGAAAGCTAGGAAGCCTAGCAGAGGACGAGCAGGAAAAAGAATGAGAGGAACTATTCCTTGCCTTCAGGTCCCAGAATCACCCTCACCTCAACCATCTCCTGAACAGTCTCCAACAGAAGCCCCCGTTCAACCCATTCGCATAAGGTTATCAAGACCAGTTACACCGGAGGGCACTACCAGCACAGTTGCTCCTCAAGCAGCCACAGTCTCAGAACCCACCACCACTACAACAGAAGTTCCCACCACCATTGGTGCGGAAGCTTTCTCTTTCCCCATACCACATTCAGAAACAGAACAAGCAGGCAACACATTTGATTTTGAGATGCAGGACGTCTTTTCAAATGAATTTCAGTTTTCAGAAGGCCAACTTTTCTCTCAAGAATACGAACGGCCAAGCTACCCTACCACACCTCGAGATCAATCACAAGGACAAGTCGTGTCTAGCTCTGAAGAGGAAAGAACAGAGACAGATGAAGACGATGGCGACGATGAAGCCAGTCAGGGAACACATGAATCCCAAGAGCATGGACAGACAGATGAACATGGACGACAAACGGACACCCAGGGTGATACAAGCACACATGAAGAGGAAACCTTTGAAGCTGCAGCTTATACACTGGCCATCAAGAAGTTATACCGTACTATGGAAAAGGTTTGGGCGCGTAAGAAGTTGACTGACGAAGAGAGCCAAACCCTCATAGAACAAGAGCTTGTCTCGGGCGGATTCGAAGAAGTATATATCAGTAGTTTCAGAGAGCTTGTCAAATCAGTCGGACCTACCGAAGCCTTAAGGTATTTGCAGAGGAAACCGTTACCGCAGTATGACCCTCCTAGAGTTCGCTTATTATCTAAACCTGGTGAATATATTCAAGTACCGATAGGTGCTCATTCATCCCAGCAGGCCCGAGAAGCACGCCTGATTCCTGAAAGACCTGCGACCGAAGAAGCTATCCTCGTCGACTCCCCACCCCACCCTACTAATGTATAGACCACCACTGTGATCGGAGTACCCACCACCCCAACTACTCCTCCTTCACCTCCTGTCTCTCCCATTCATCCACTATCTCCTAGACCAGCCACATCTTTCGACAACGTCATAGCAGAAGCCTTTGTCGCATCCATTTCCATCCCCATGACCACACCTACTCAACCGGGTTTACCCCTTCAGACACCCACCCTTCCATCTACTCCCTTTTCCCCTCCATCTTTCCCATCCTTCCCCACACCTCCACGACACTTTTTCCCATATCTAACCCCATTAACTTTTTCCCCTGTCTCACCCCCCCGACCTACTGTATTTCCGTTTCCCCCTTTCCCCCAAGGAGTACAAGAAAACCCCCCTGTAAATTACTAGTCAACATTTGTAAATCGAGTATTTACACCATCACAAGCACCCACAATCACACCATTATTCACAGTCACCGCACTTGACACGTCCAATGACATGGACATCTCACCGCCCACCGCACCACCACTCACTTCATTCACGGCACACCCATATTTAGGCACATCACAATTTTCCACAATCACCACCGCATCCACTCTCCCACCCCCATTCCCCCATTGCATCTACATCCATTGCATCTTTACTAGGAACATCTGTAATATTATCTCCCACTGTAGATACCGCATTTAGACAGATGTTCGCTTGCATGACTCAAGTACGAGAGGAGTCCACATCTCTAGGAAACAACTACCAGACGCTGCAGAACATGACGAATCAATTACAGTCGCAACTTAATTCATTGTCGATTGAGAATGCATCATTGAATACTCGGTACCAAGAATTACGAGAGGCACACCACAAACTGGAAGTAGAAAGTGAAGAGAAAGCCAAAGAGGCCACCGCTGATCTTGACAATTTGTTAAGGGCCTAGACAGTTCGCAATGCGACGCTTACACGGAACATGGGCTTACTTAGAAGACACCTAGCAGCAGCAAAGGAAGAGAACCAGAGGCTACAAGAGCAGAACAGAGAAAATTTAGAAGCTGCTCTCGATCATCCAGATCAACCGTTAAGCCCTAGTAGGTTCAAAGTGGTTCCCTCAGAATCAATGAAGATGCTGCTAGAGGATCATGTTAGACTGCTCGATGAATACGATCGAATAAATGAAGAGTATCAGAAGCTAAAGGAAGATCATAAACTACTCCAGCTCAGAGCACCTGCACCGCAAGGATTACCAGCTCTTGTGGACCCTTCTCCTGACATCTTAGAGGAACTCAATGCATTGTGGGCCCAGGTATCAAATCTTGAATCACGAATCGCAGTCTATGAAGCACCACCCCGACCAGATTCCCCACCAGAGCTACCCGCTGAAGAAGAAACTGTAACCATCCCGGTGGAGGAAACATTTGAGGAAGCCTACGAACCACAACCCATCCCAGGCGGACGAGTCATAGCTGAAGGCCAGATGACGTATGAACTTCCCACCCCCGCATGGATGAAGACAGTGGAAGAGCTTGGAACCACCCACTCAGCACGAGTAGAGATGCAGCTGCACGCAATGGCAATGATTGAGGAAAGAATTTTACAGTCGCCCTACTTCGCTCACTTGGCCCCTCGCAGATATATATCAGGGCATGAGCTACAGTACAAACCATATTTCATGCTGATGGCCGAGTATCAGTTGGCAATAGAGAAAGAAACAGGCAAGAAACAGTCTCACGCTACTCAGTTTGAGCCTGATGATTTGCCACTGGATGCGCACCAAGGAGAGATTTATCAACCAGAGTGGCGCAAAGATCTTTTACAAGAATATCTTGAGATGATGAGCACTTGGGTAAAGGCACCACTACATTTGAAATATGACCCGTGTTGGGGACCAGTGCCACATCGCCGCTCCTGGACAGCATTTGCTATTAAAGTACAGAACAACAAGCAGTGCCAGGATTGGTTGAATTATCCATATTTCAAGCCACCCATAGAACTACCGACAGTGGGATATATGATGGCCACGATTCGTCACTGGCTCCCTCGCTTGAAACGTATGGATGATATCGCAGCGCACATGACTGTCAAAATATTTGACATGATGCAAATGGTTTTTAAAGTCTTCAGGCGTGTCAAGGCACCTCATGTTAATACCCCGGGCTTCGAGCATGGCAATTTGGATCTTGCATATGACATGAGTACAACGCCATCGCTATGGGTGTGTTATGCCTGGCATTGCAGAATCGAATACTTACCGGCGTGCTACAAGCAGACTTTCGAAGAGATGTTCACAACCGGTTTTTGGGAATACCATTCAGAAGTGTTCATCAGCAGGCCCACCCACCTCTTACACTTATTCGCTTGTGAACAAATGGTATATTCCACACATTATCGACTCCCGCCACCTGATGAACCACAACCAATTGATTGGGAGAAACTTGAGGCAGATTTGGCCCAAGGCATTCGAATATCAGAACACACCCTCGCTCAGGAACTACTATAGATCTACATCCGACAGACCGCACAACAAGGTTCTGTCGAGGACGATAGAAGCGAGAGGGAGGGGGGTGTTGGCAGTAGCCAGAGGCACAGAAGACGCGGAAGCATGTAACGACGGAGCAGGGAGTCAGTCGGATCTTTTCTCAAAGAATTATGTTCTCAAATACTTTTCAAAAACCTCCAACAGTGATTTTTATCACTATTGTAACATATGTAATATAGAAAAACCCTTTTCTTAATTTCTAGCTCCATTTTGTGCAAGCCGAGGAGTCCTCGAGCTTGAGGAGCTTAGGTAGAATGAGCGTATCAATTTTGGTTATTTTTAGACACCGTTTACCCCTTCAAATAGCATCTAGGACCTATTTTTTAACTATGTCGGTCACTAGATGTGAAACCGGTCAAAACTAGTCTAGAAACTATAAAAAGAGATAGAGAGCTCATTTTTAAGGTTGGTTAGTGTGAGCTTAGAGCTATTTTGAGCTTGTAAGAGTGTTCTTGAGTAATAGAGTTGATTTGTCACCTTCCATTGTGTCTTGCTTGTCTCTTTGTAGTGTGTATGTATGTGTGTGTGCATCTCCATGCTTCTCACCTTCACTCTCACTTCATTTCACATTCACGATCTTCATATCACTCCTATCTCTTCCGCGGATTGACATTAAGGAGGTGGAGCTTCTTAACGTGGTTCTCACCATTGTGCTAGAGCAACAGCCATCCTCTTATTCACTTGACTCTTCAACTATGCGTGGATTTTTGTTTGATAGTGTTGAAAAATCATCCTCCAATTCATAAGGAAATTCAATCTTCTTGCAATCATCTTCAAACCAAGATTTATTTTCACTAAATACTAAATCTCCACTTACTATGAATCCTTTAGTGCTAGAATATGAATCCTATAACCCATTTGCTTTAGTTCATAGCCTATGAACATAGATTTCTATGTCTCGGATCAAGTTTTTTGATGGTGTGTATGCATATGCAATGCATCCAAATATTCTGCAAAGATCAAAGCTTGGTCTTCTTTCATTCCAAGATTCATTGGGTGTCTGTTGACAACACAAAGGATCCTACTCTTATTCATCACCATTTGTACCTTTTCCTACTTTTTATTCAGTTTAATAAGCACTCTTGTATAGAAGTGTGTGTGAGTGCCACACTAGCCAATAAGTGACATTCATTCTCCTTTATGTCGAGAAATCCCACATAGCATGGATTTGGCCCATTTTGTATATAAGAGGTCACTAACTCTCATTTCATAGGGCATTCTTGGAGATAATGAGATCATGCTAATTTGTGGAATGATTGAAGAGCTCTTGTTGTCTTTTTTATGTGCTTGTGTGCTTGTTCCTTTCTTGCAGCATGCTTCTGACACGTTAGTTTGTTGATTAGCGATGTGATTATGCATATTATTAAGTTTGTGTGTGTTGAAGCTCAAGGTCAAGGACAAAGCATGGAAGCACATCAAAGAAGTGGACATAGAAGAAGAGAGAGCAAGTAGGGAGCTCCAAGAAGTGTATGTCAAATTTTCAGAAGAATCCCCTACAAAAATAGTGATTTTCATCACTAGAAACCATTGTAAATACCATTATCTATTTTTAGTAACTCCATTTTGTTCAAGCCGAGGAGTCCTCGAGCTTGAGGAGTATTAGAAGTACCATCGTACCAATTTTCATAATTTTTAGACTTCGTTTGAGCCCTCAAATAAGCCCTGGAACCTAATTTTTAACTAGGCCGGACACTAGGTCTGGACAGGGCCAAAACTAGCCAAAAAACTATAAAAAGAGCTAGAGAGCTCATTTTTGGGGGTTAGCTTGTTAGAGAATAGAACTTTTGTAAGAGAACTCTTTTGCAATCTAAGCTTTCCATTGTTCCTCTCTTTGATCTTACTTTGTGCGCGTGTGTGTGTATGTGTGTGCATGTTTGTGTGCTTTCACTCACGCACTTGTGCCTTCACTTGCTCGTGGTCTTCATACCGGTCCTCACGTCTCCGCGGATTGACAAGTAAAGGAGGTGGTGCTTACGCTTGAGCTACACCAAATTTTTGGCGCCGTTGCCGGGGAGAGAGCTTCGAGGACGAGCGTTGTGATGGTAAGATCGTAGACTTGCGACGTTGGAAGGTAAAAAAACTGTCATTTCAGTTCATTTTCTGTTTTTCCCTCTTCATCTTCATCATCATCATCATCTCCACCTTCTTCCATCTTCTTCTTCACAGAAATTTCTTGTTTTTAGTGCATTTTCACCATTTTCATACCATTTTTCATGCATTATTGTGTGGGAAGGAGTTAGGAGGTGCAAGGGAGAGCAAGCGCTGCATTTTTTTTATGATTTTCTGCTCATACGGAGCTCGCCATAGCCGGCGCTCAGAAATTTGAATTTCCCGCCAAAAAACGCGATTCTGTGATGAAAATCGCGATTCTGTGAAAATTCAAAATTTTTTGAAAAATCACGATTTTCAGTTTTCCCGCCTAAAAGTGGTTGAAAAAAATCGCGATTCTGTGTTTTTCTCAAAAAAAAAAAAAAAAAAAAACACGATTCTCTGCTCAAAATCGCGATTCTCAAAAAAACACGATTCTCTGCTCAAAATCGCGATTCTCACCAATCACGATTTTCAGCAAAACACGATTTGGTGAAAAAGGCGATTCTGTGAAAACACGATTTTTTGCTCAAAATCGCGATTTTCAAAAACACGATTTTGTGCTCAACATCGCAATTTTCATGTGAAAAATACGATTTTCAAAAAACACGATTCTCTGCTCAAAATCGCGATTCTCACCAATCACGATTTTCAGCAAAAAACACGATTTTGTGAAAAACACGACTTTCTGCTCAAAATCGCGATTCTCACAAATCACGATTTTCAGCCAAAAATACGATTTTGAGAAAAACACGATTCTGTGGGACAAAATCGCGATTTTCAAGTCAAAAACACGATTTTGAGAAAACACGAATTTTTGCTCAAAATCGCGATTTTCAATTCACGATTTTCTGCTCAAAATCGCGATTTTTATGTCAAAAACACGATTCTGAGAAAACACGATTTTCAGTCAAAAACACGATTTTGTGAATCACGATTCTCTGAGTCAAAATCGCGATTTTCAGAAACACGATTTTGTGATCAACATCGCGATTCTCTGAAACACGATTTTGTGATCAACATCGCGTTTCTCTGAAACACGATTTTGTGATCAACATCGCGTTTCTCTGAAACACGATTTTGTGATCAACATCGCGATTCTCTGAAACACGATTTTGTGATCAACATCGCGATTCTCTGAAACACGATTTTGTGATCAACATCGCGATTTTCAGAAACACGATTTTGTGATCAACATCGCGATTCTCTGAAACACGATTTTGTGATCAACATCGCGATTTTCAAATCACGATTTTCTGCTCAAAATCGCGATTTTCAAAAACACGATTTTGTGCTCAACATCGCGATTTTTTTGACTTCACAGCATCGCGATTTTCAGAAAGTTCACAAAATTGCGATTTTCTCCAAAGGTCCTGTTTGCCTGTTTTGACCCCCAGGAGCCTGATTTGACATAACTTTCTCATCCAAAGTCCATTTTTTGAGCTCTATAGCTTGTTGGAAAGCTCGTTTCAAATCCTACACGATCTCAACTGTTTTTTTGAGATAGGATAATTTGAAGTTGACCCTCAGGTGGGACTAGGGAACCAAGGGGGCTCTAAAGAATTGTGAACCATACCAAAAGGAAAATTTGGACTCTTGACTAAAGCTTATGAACCTGAGATCTGGTAGACACTTAGGCAAGGATAAACAAAGCATTAGATCTTCTGAGGCTAGTGTCAACCATACATCCAAGTCTTGGGCACAACAACTAAGTGGTCATCTTTTACTCAGATCAGACACAAGTGATTCAGAAATGTCTTTTAGTATGGGAAAACCTGCAGGTGGCTCAGGGACTGCCCATCTACAAACACCGGAAGGTCCCTATAAGACACAGTTGGAATATATTCGGACCAACCAATTAGGTGCTCGCATCTATGAGGATGGTCTGAGGCGATCAGTGGTCCAACTCAAAAATCCAGATCAATCCTTTGGACTTGAACACCCGGTGGTCAAGTTCGAAGAGGGTTCATACATTGATAAGGAAGGAACCATGTATGTGGTTACCAACCAACCAGATAGGACCGATGAGTTTGGAAATATCATTCATGAGAATGAGATAGGAGACCTAGAACAAGGAAACGTAGGACAAGGACCCCAGACTCCTAGAGGTAAGTCAGTTTTGACCCGAGTGATCACTCCGGACTGGATCCCTCAAGACAACAAAAGCATAGAACTATTTTTGAATAGAGAAACAGAGGAAGCCTTTTGGAGGTTCAAGCCAGATCAACCTAGCCAATTGGGCATAGTTATCATCTATGAATTCAAAGATCCTGAGATACCAGGCAAAGTTGTCTACCTGGATAACACATCAGAGAAAATTTTCTTGGTAACGGAACATGATAGACATGCATATACATGGAAGAATGACATGATTTTCCCCCCACCAAGATCCAATGTTTCCCATGGCCTCCAAGGGGTAGGATCATCCCAGGCTCATGAAGCCCAGAGAGAAAGAACTAGAGAGAGACCTGAGGTAAGTTTTGCACACACCGTGGGCAGGAATAGGTCAGGATTTGAAAATGAAAGACCTGAAAGAGAGAGACATCAAGCACATAGGCAACAAAGAGATGAACAGGATTTTCCATTGCCTAGACCCTGGGAGTACCCAAGAACCCTTAAACCCAGTCACGTGATCAAGGCAATGAAGAACTATTTCGATGGGACAGGGGATCCTTATGATCATGTGGCCGAGTACAAACAAGTGCTGAGAGCCGAACAAATTGAGGACTGGTTCACCCAGTACGAGGCATTTGGTTTGACCCTTAAAGGCACTGCCTTAGCTTGGTTTCAACCATTGAGTAGAAGCAGCTATCGCGATATAGGTCAACTGCTAGACGAATTCATTGTAGAATTTTCCAAGAGTGGTATCAGGCATAACACATCGTCCCTGATCCATAGTTTCAAGCAGACACCCCAAGAAACAGTGCGACTAGCAGGTAGAAGGTTCAGACAGTACCTAGAAAGATGCCCTGCTCCAGAGCTACCCACACCAGCCAAACAAGTGGCTTTGTTTTTAGATGGTTTATTGAGCACAAAGTTAAGATCCTATGTATACTTGAAAGATCCTAGATCCATAGAAGAGTGTGTGCGGACGTGCATAGACATAGAAGATAACTTGGGTGAGGAGTTAGGATTGGCCAAACTCTACAAAGATTCGGATAGTTCTACTAGTCATACTTCAAAGATCTCCACAGAAATAGAAGAGATAGCTGAGCAAGTTGCCAAGAAGCTGGGAGTCCAAAATAAACAAACACAGGGAGTCACTTCATTGAATCGGTGCTATACTTGCGGAGGTGACCACATGGCTAACGTATGCCCAATGCAAAACCAAAACATTAGAGAAAGGAATGCTCCATATTGCACTATTGAGAGAAAATACACAAACCACACGGCTCAAGATTGTCCCTACAATAGGCAGGCTGTTAGACAAAATTATCAGCAACCTTACCCACAAGGTAGGTATCAGAATCAATACCAACAGCCATATTACAGACCACAACAGCAATATCAGGTACCATATAGGCCACAACCTGTCTTGGTAAACCAACCACCAGCTCCAGCCAACGTGATTCCAGTCAAGTATGCTGTGGCAGAGGAAAATCCAAATAGAGCTTTGGTGCCACTAACCCCATTGATACCAGATAATGACTCTCATGCTCATAGTTCAGACTACTCCCATGAAGGTAGTCCACATGCTTATTACACAGAGTCACCTGAACATAGTGAGATTTACTCGTATCAATATGAGGCACCGCCTATGGAGCAAAATTGGGAGCCAGAATACTCCAATGTCATGTACACAAATCCTAACCCTAGGCCCCAGTTGAGACAAATGAGACCACAAGCCCCTAGAGGATCTTGTTTCAGATGTCATGGTGACCATTTCATTCGTGACTGTCCCCACCCACCATCTTCGAGTCAAGGACAGGCTATCACAATACAGGCTTTTTGTCCTGATTGTGGCAAAGACCATCTCCCCAGAGATTGTCCAAGAAACCCCTCTAGTGCACCCAAGATTACACCCATTAATGTGGTAGGCTTAGTGGCAGATCCAAGTTCAAGTAGTAGCAATGTGGCTCCTATACAAGCTGTCACTAGAGCACAAGCCTTAAAACAGGATAAACCAGTAGAACAATCAGAGTCGAGTGAATCGGGAGAGCCTAGTAAGAGGAAAACAAGAACATGGAAGGATACCAGAGAGAAGGCCAATCGCAAGTGGAATAAAAAGTTATCGGAACTAGAAGAAAGCTTAAAAGAAGCGAAAACAAAAATAGAAGACATTGCATCTCAAAGCCCCTCGCATGCCGAAACTCGATCCACTCCACCTCATCCCACCCCACCACCCATTGTAAATAGACCGCAACCAGGGTCTGTTCTTGCAGATCCAACCCCAGAAGGCTTGGACATGATGTTCAAGGCCTACCAGGCTCGACTTCAAGAAGGGCCTACAGCGGCAAACCTAGACAAGAGTTACCCTAGAGCAGATTTAGAGATTGAACGGATGAAAATGTGCATGAAAATGGTAGAACAAGCTCAAGCCATACTTGAGACTAGTCAAAAGTTCAATCAGAAAAACTCTATCAAATCGGATTTGCATTTCCAGGGCTTACTAGAACGATTAGAGCAGTTGGTAAACAAACCACAAGTTTCTCTACCTCCACAGGCTCAACCAGTTATTGAAAGAGGAAGCTCACCACCAAGGGGAGCTTATGTTCCTAATTCCACGGATGCTGGAATACCTCCTTCTATTCAACAGTACTCTCAAGAGTTCTTGCGGGAAATACAAGAGGAGAAATGGGCCAAGGAGAAGGGTAATTCCCCTCCTATTCCTGAGATTGATGATCTTCATGATCAATTTCCCCAAGACATTCCATCTATTTACGAAGATGAAGCAGAACAAGAACACGAAAGATTAGATTTTGAATCTAATACCTTAGAAGAACTGCCTCAATTTCCAGGCCCATGGGAATCTGAATCACTCCAGATTAGAGCTCCCACAATACTAGTAAGAAATGAAGACTCAGTGGTTCCAAGGAACACGGATGTCGTGAAGAACACTAAGGTTCAATGTCATCTCACTGTAGAAGAGTTGCTCAAAGCAAAACCTGAGTTATGGAATCATGTGAAGGATCAGGTCCCAGAACTTGAGTCCAATATGCCAAAAGTAGGCTCTAAGCAAAGGGTACCAGAGATACCTCTAGACAAAATAGGGGACATGTGTGAGGGTGAAGAAGGTAATACTTATCTTTCAATCACCTACCAAGGTTACACAACCAAAGCAATCATAGATTCAGGTGCTGGTGTTGCTATTGCGACCACCTCCTTGTGGAAGCAATGGGGCAAGCCCACATTAAGACCAACTAGAATGAAGCTTCAAATGGCTGATGGTCATTTTGAAAGACCTCTAGGATTGCTAGAAGGGATCACTCTAACCACTTGTGGTGTAGAGTTTGAGCACACATTTGCTATATGTGACTTTGAGAAAAATAATGTCTTTGAGATGATCCTAGGAAGACCCTTCCTACGACAATTGCAAATAGTACAGGATTGGGGAACTAACTCCTTGTACTTACAGCACTTAGGGGTCACCACTAAGGTCAATTTGAAGGATTACACCTTCAGAGATGTACCACCCCTACAGTGGAATTCTATCCACAAAGCAAAAGAAGATTCCATCTCTGTGCATTCTGAAAGTTCACCTGATCCATCATGGCTGCATGAAGATACTCATTTGTGGATGTGCAAGGTTGCAAAGGAAGAGGAAAAACGTTTAAAGGCAAGAGAAGAAGGAACTTCGTTAGGAGATAGACCAGTTAGAGACCCAGCCTACACACCGATGATCTTTCCAGATGAGGAGTTTGAGCCTCATGGCTGGCCAGAAATCTTAGCCACCATGGACATTGCTGTCAATGAGGAACAGTGGACACCTCATTGTGATGAGGAGGGTTATGATATCTCAGTGTTCATGTGTCAACCCTTGCTAGAAGAATGTGACCCTAGTGATGTCATAGAAGAGGAAGAGAATGACGATGATCTGGAGTCTATTGTGATGGATAGTTGCTTTAACTCAGAGCAGCACTATTTAGAAGATATAGGAGTGTTCACCCAGAAAGAAGAAGAACCTCTCACAAGTATTAAAACAGTAAACTCAAAGGATGGAAGTGAGAGTAGTCAAAAGAAAAAGAAAAGAAAAGCAGTGAAACAAGAAAAGGAGGAATCATTGTTTGAAGTACCAGAAAACTTCAAGAAATATGAAGTTGACGACCGCAAAATTTTGGTACGAATGCCTAAGCGAGAGGCCATCATAGGAGAATCATATGATAATAAAGAAAAGACCAAGAAGATTGTAGTGACCATTGAAGAGAACGAAGAGAGATGCACATATATAGGAGATGACCTAAGTGCAAGAGAAGAAATGGAGCTCATAGCTCTATTAAGGGAATATAGGGATGTGTTTGCATGGCACTATAGAGACTTGAAAGGGGTAGATCCAAGAATTTGCTCTCATACTATCCCCATGACTGCTGATGCTAAGCCCACCAAACAGAAGCCCTACACATATAATGATACCTATGCAGCCAAAATCAAAGAAGAAATTGATAGGTTGATTGAGGCTGGATTCATCTATGAGATTGAGCATACCGAATGGGTGTCCCCCATTGTTGTGGTACCCAAGAAGAACGGGAAGTTGCGAGTGTGTATTAACCTTAAAAAAGTTAATGCCGCTACGATTAGAGATAGTTATCCACTTCCAATCACAGAACACCTATTGGAGCGTGTTGCAGGCAAGGAAGTTTATAGCTTCCTTGATGGATTTTCAGGTTACAATCAAGTAGCCATTGCCCCAGAAGATCAACACAAAACAGCTTTTGCTACAGAGTGGGGAATCTTTGCATTTCGGGTGATGCCATTTGGGCTCACCAATGCACCTGCAACATTCCAAAGGCTCATGTGTCATGTCTTCAAAGAGTTCTTGCGAAAGAGCTTAGAAGTGTATGTGGATGATTTATGTGCTCATTCCCAAGAAAGAAGGGTTCACATCCCTGAACTCAGACAAATCTTCAACAAGTGTAGAGAATATCGAGTGTGTCTGAACCCAGAAAAGTGTGTGTTCATGGTGCGTCAAGGTAAAATCCTCGGTCATATTGTTTCTAAGAATGGAATCTCAACGGATGAAGATAAGGTACGAGCCATAGCGGAGCTGCCAAGGCCAAGGAATGTTAAAGAGGTACAAGCCTTTATGGGCCATTGTGGATATTACCGTAGGTTTATCCACATGTACGCGATCATAGCTAGACCCCTTTATGCCTTGTTGTCTAATTTTGAGTGGAACGACGAATGCGAGAATTCTTTCAATGAACTGAAGAAACGTTTGTGCACAGCACCAATACTGACCACTCCTGATTGGAATAAACCATTCCATGTCCATGTGGATGCATCCAATCATGCCATAGGATGTGTGCTGGCACAACCCACAGGTGAAGGGAATTTAGATTTGCCCATAGCATATGCTAGTAGACAACTAAACCCAGCCGAATGAAATTATACCACAACCGAGCGAGAAGGGTTAGGCATGGTATATGCTGTAAAGAAGTTTAGACACTATTTATTGGCCAACAAGTTCAAGTTCTTCACTGATCATCAAGCTTTGTTATATTTGGTCAATAAACCTTGCAATACTGGACGCTTAGTAAGATGGTTCCTCTTACTAATGGAGTATGACTTTGAAGTTGTTGTCAGGAAAGGTAGAACCCACCTTCGGGCAGATCACCTTTCTCGCATTACTTCAGGAGAGTCACCACAAGGAGTGTCTGATGAACTACCTGATGCTTATCTGTTCAATTTGGAAGTTGTTCCTAAATGGGCAAATAAGTTGGTACCAGTCCTAACCTTCGGCCCTGCAAATAAGAATGTGAAAACATCACAAGAAGAAATTGTAAAATCACAAAAATATCACATATTGGCAGGAAGCATGTACAAACAAGATACTGAGGGTGTATTAGCTTGTTGTGTCGAGGATGATGAACATAGTAGTTGGTTGCAGCAAGCTCATGAGGGATTGCTAGGAAATCACTATTCTAAACCACGAACATTGCAGAATTTGAAACGTTTAGGAGTGTATTGGCCTAGCATGGACAAAGAAATACATGAGTGGATCAAGAATTGTCCAATGTGTAGAGAGAAACCACCAGTGGAGCATGCGACCCTTTATCAAGTATCATTAATTCCAGATTGGAGTACTCCATTGGTAGAGTTTATGAGATCGGGAAGATTACCCAAAGAGGCCAGTCTAGCAAGAAGACGAAATATGGAGCAAGAGGCTCAAGGCTATGCCTTAGTAGGAGAAAACCTATACCGAAGAGGTAAAGATGGTTACTTAAGACTGTGCGTTCATGAATCAGACTATTTAAGGGTCTTAGAGACTGCACACAGTGGTGTTGCAGGTGGACATTTTGGCCCTGACCGAGTGATTAAAACCATTCTATTCTCAGGACTTTGGTGGCCCACTCTTCATATGGATGCACATACCTATGTGAAGAAATGTGACACATGCCAACGTGCACAATATCCAGTGAGAAAAGACGAGATGCCCTTGAGGCCAATGATGGGAGGACGTGCATTTTCGAAGTGGGGCATAGACTTCATAGGTCCTATTAACCCCCCAGCTAGAAACTCCCATGCAGAATACATCATTGTAGCCACAGATTACCTTACAAAGTGGGTAGAAGTCAAAGCCACAACAAAGAATGATGCTCAGACTACGGCTAAGTTCTTATTCGAGAATGTGTTCACGAGATATGGACTACCAATAGAGTTGGTGAGCGATAGAGGCACACACTTCTTGAATGAAGTCATTGAAAATCTTCTCCAAGAATTCTTGGTGATACATAAGAAATCCGCCCCCTATCATCCACAAGCCAACGGACAAGCCGAGAGTACCAATAAGATCCTCTGTAACGTATTGACAAAATTGGTAAATAATAAACGCTCTGATTGGGACAAACAACTTCATCATGCTGTTTGGGCTTATCGAGTTGCCTACAAAACGGTACTCAACGCCACCCCATTTCAGATGGTCTTCGGACAGAACGCTGTGCTACCATTAGATTTCTTAATCCCTGCCTTAAAAGTAGCACAAGAGTATGAGTGGAATGGGCATGAATTGTCCTCTAGGATCTTTGATCTCGAACGCTTGGGTGAAACGAGGCTACGAGCGGCAGCAGGCATCTACGCTGCAAAGAAGAGGCAAAAGGCATACTTTGATGCACACATCAAGGATAAGGGATTGCAAGAGGGAGATCTAGTGTTGGTATACACACTAAAACAACATGCCCGTAAGTTGGAAAAAAGAGGTTATGGACCCATGATCATTAATAGAATTTCCACTAGTGGTGCAGTTCAGTTGGCCACTCTAGAAGGAGATATCTTGCCAAACTATATTAGTGGCTGTAGAGTCAAGCTATATCAAGAACCTCTTACTGAGGATATGCTAATGAGACTCAACACTGCGAAGAAGCGAAAAGAAGAAGAGTTAAGAGTGAGAGAAGAAGCACAGGAAGAGGCCAGAGAGCGTATTAGGCAAAATAAGTTAAGGCGATTAGGCCTAGATGTCAACTCAAAAGCCCCAAAATATCACATGGATATGTGTCAAAAGTCAGGCATTGCGACTTCTCAGGTCATTGACCGAAGACCCTTTGTGACCATAGAGATAGGACAAGGGAAGGGTGCAAGGACGGTGAAAGCATTGATTGACTCAGGTGCAGCAAGTAGTGCAGTTAAACTTTCCTACTGCCAAGACTTGGGGTTGAACATCAATCCCATAGAAGGTTATCTCATAGGATTGGGAGGTGTGGAAACCCCTTGTTTGGGCGAGGTGGAACTTCCCATCTACCTTCAAGATGTTCCAATGAAAGTCAAAGCGCTAGTATGTCAAGATGAGAACCTTACAGAACCACTTGTCTTGGGTCAAGATTGGATCTATGACCATGCAGTTAACTTAAACCTAAGAAGTCAAATTCTTCAAGTTTGGGTACATGAACAATGCATTACATTAGAATTAGAGAACTGCATGCTCCTAGATCATGGCACCACACACTCTCTTAGTTCTTCCAAGACTAATCATATGAAAGAAGATGTTGTATGTGTCAAAAGCTCTATGATGCAGAAGGAGTCAATCGTGGAAGACCAGGTTCGAAGGCGGGTGGATCTTTCTTCTTCTCCAAAGACTCAAGTAGCCACAGTAGTGAGCCCACCACACAAGCAAACACAACCGTTCACGACAACTGCTACATCAAATAGAAAGACACCATTTGATAAAAAAGCGGTTCCGGGCATGAAGCAGATCTGGGTACGCAAAGGAGAGCAACCACCAGCCTTACCCCCACAAATCCCATCCATGCACACTAACCAAGCCAGAAGACGAAGGAAGCAGCTCAGACAAGCTCCGTCACAAGATATCCAACAAGTTTGGGTGCCTAAGAAGTTAGCTGCAGCTCAACAAGGGCAATTACAGATGTGGGTACCTAAGAAGATCCTACACCCACAACAACCTTTGTTCTCCCACATGCAAAAGGTTTCAACAAAGAGGCCAAAAAGAGAAAAGGGTAAGAACCACGTACAGAGACCAAAGGAAGATCAAATCAGCTCTTCAACATTAGTAGGAAGACATGCAAAAAGGATATGGGTTTGGAAGCCAAAAGTGCAAGTAGCCTCCACCAAACCAAAGCATCAACCACACTGGATACCACAGTTCAGAAAACATCCACAGAGAAAGACGCCTGAAGTGACCTCTACAGTGCCAAATGATGTTCTAAAATGGACTCCAATAAGGAGGATTACATCAGTTCGAGACTCAATGGATACCTCCACTAAGGCCGGCATCAGCCTCCACAAATAACATCGAAAGCCTCGAACGAGCAACAACCATGTGCTCCTTGCACAACCCTGTCTTTTGCACCATTTAGGTCATGCATTTCCAAAGTATGCATTAATATAGGGCCACATTACACGGTCGTGCATAGACACACTTGAGAATCCCATGCACAAGAGCACAGTGACATATGTCGAACATTTCTATTGATACTAACTTTTGTGTTCTTGTTTTGTGATATCCTGTTCCTCAAAAAAAAAAAAAAAAAAAAAACAAAAAAAAAAAAAAGAGAGAGAAGTGGGAGAGAGCTTGTTCCCAGTGTGTCTCGGCCAGCAGTGAGATTATTGCTGCCTTATCTGGTAGAGGACAAGCATTTGGCATGAACATGGCATCTACAGCTATGATTTTCTCTTACCATGGTAGAAATGAAGAGCTTGAAGGTCCGCAACTTGCGTGAGGCTTAACTACTTCATGTACCAGAGCATCCAAGGAGATATATGCAAAAGGTAGTTTTGGAGGAGAAGACTCCTGCATATGGTGAGCTAAAGAGTATATGTGAAACACAGCTTGGTGTAGTTACCCGATGTTGCTTGCCAAGGAATATAAAGCAATTCAATTCTCAGTATTTCCTGAACCAATATGGAACAGTAGCACTGGTGAATGGTCTATGTCAATCAGCATGGTAATCTCTTAGAAACCGGCACGTGTCCAATATTCCTCTGAGTGTCAATATAAGGAAGTGAACGTGCATGAGCCCAAGCTCAGAAATGCACATTGTTAGTGACAAATGTTGCTTTGAAAAGAGGAGAGGGGATCCACCACTCAAAAGATCTCATCAGTGGACAATCAACATGGACATTCATCAACAAGGTTCCATCCCAAAGGCCGAGTGTACAACACGAAGAGGCAAACATCCATCAACCTTCGCCATGGTAAGTATCTTTACTCTGGAAACACCATAACCATGATAGTTTAGGAAACCTCTTCGTCAGCATACCCTTGAGCACTTAGCTCAAGACCCGCAATTTTTGCACCATACTTCTTCCAATGCATTTTCCAAGTAAGCATGCGTAGGGCTACATTACAAGGCCGTGCACAAGGCACATACTTTTTTCAACCCATGCACGAACACACTTACCCATCACTCAATATGGGTTATGAGTACTTGGCTTGACTACTATGAAGATCAACTTTGGAAGATCTAGAAAACATCAACGGAGACTCACAACGACACAGTCATGCTGGAATACAAGGCAGAAGCACATACCAAGAGACTACAACCTGCAAAGACTCACAAGTGATAGATGAAGAACGTCGGACGACTTGTGTTCATACAGAAGGGACACTCCCTCTCAAGGCACTACTTGGAACAATCACTACAACAAGGGTCTGTCAGGGACGACAGACTCGAGAGGGGGGGGAGTGTTGAAGCTCAAGGTCAAGGACAAAGCATGGAAGCACATCAAAGAAGTGGACATAGAAGAAGAGAGAGCAAGTAGGGAGCTCCAAGAAGTGTATGTCAAATTTTCAGAAGAATCCCCTACAAAAATAGTGATTTTCATCACTAGAAACCATTGTAAATACCATTATCTATTTTTAGTAACTCCATTTTGTTCAAGCCGAGGAGTCCTCGAGCTTGAGGAGTATTAGAAGTACCATCGTACCAATTTTCATAATTTTTAGACTTCGTTTGAGCCCTCAAATAAGCCCTGGAACCTAATTTTTAACTAGGCCGGACACTAGGTCTGGACAGGGCCAAAACTAGTCAAAAAACTATAAAAAGAGCTAGAGAGCTCATTTTTGGGGGTTAGCTTGTTAGAGAATAGAACTTTTGTAAGAGAACTCTTTTGCAATCTAAGCTTTCCATTGTTCCTCTCTTTGATCTTACTTTGTGCGCGTGTGTGTGTATGTGTGTGCATGTTTGTGTGCTTTCACTCACGCACTTGTGCCTTCACTTGCTCGTGGTCTTCATACCGGTCCTCACGTCTCCGCGGATTGACAAGTAAAGGAGGTGGTGCTTACGCTTGAGCTACAGTGTGTTTCATTAATGATGATTTCATTTTATTTCATACATAATCTGTTGTTAATCTCGTGCTAACAAAGCACCATTGCATCTATTGAATGCCTCTATGCAACATTCAGGTCTCTTGAGATGCTCCGTGGTTTGAAAAATATGAGCTATGATGCTATAATTTCAATAGTGGCATACCTTCTAAGGACTTTGAGCATAACCTATTTATAAGGTACTTGGTAGTGGACACTACCTCTACCCATAGATAATTGGGAAACCTCTTCTCATTTAGCATTGGCCTAGCGACTTCCACAATAGTCCTATTTCTTCTTTTTGCTACACCATTTTGCTCCGAAGTATATCTGTTTTTAATCTTTAGTTTCAGTCCTCTCTCTTTGAAGAAGGAATCAAAATTGTCAGATAAATACTCTCCCCTTCCATCAGACCTTAATCTCTCTAATGTCTTACGTGTTTGATTCTCTACAAGTCCAAGATACTTTTTGAAACATGAAGATATTTCATCTTTGTGCTTCATAAATTAGACTATAGATCATATATTAGAATTATTAATGAAAAACACATAACATCTTGACCATGAGACAGATGGTTCCTTGCTTGAACCCCAACATTATTGTGGAAAAGCTCCAAGATATTTCCATGTATATATCATGTGAGGCTTGCCAAATTTGCATGCACTACATTCCTAAACCATGTGTTGCTTTGTGATATTAGGAAGTGTGAGTACACTTTGGCCTCTACTAATTTTCTTCAAGGTCCTCTATCCAATGTGATCCAACCTTTTGTGCTAGACCTCTCATTCTGATAGAGTTTGTGTGCCATTTTTTAAAGAATGCTATGTTCTCTGTGTCTTGGAGTTCAAAGGTGAATAGCCTACCTATCTTCTCATCTTTGGCTATCTTTTTGAATCCTTGGTATTGATCGTTTACATAGGCTTCATACCTTGTAAACCTCACCTACCATCGATTATCCACAATCTGACTTACACTTATTAGATTCTTGGTGATGCCAGGTACATAGAGAACTTTGCTCAACAAATTCATGTTAACATTTGATGACTTAATATTTCCAATATTTTCCATAGGGTTCCTTGTGTCATCTCCTATTTGAACAACATGCTTGCTCTTGGGGTCTTCTAATTTGAATGAAGTACTACATTCCCTGCTACATGATTTGAACATCCAAAATTAATATAGAATACATGCTCATTTGATTTACCTTCTTTCATAGTCATGTTCATGAGTCGAAGAGAGTCTTCTTGTGATTGATCATCAATATAGTTTTTGTAGTCCCTCCTTCCTTTGTAATCTCCTTGATAGTTCTTTTTGAAGTTTTTATTGCCAGTATAACCATATTTGTTCTTTTATATGCCTTTAGGAGCTCTCTATCTTCCTCCATTGTATCCTTGTCATCTCTAGTTCCTTGGGTTTTTGAAGTAGCAGTCAGTGATATGATTGGTAAGTCCACATATAGCACAAGTTGAGGAGAGGAGCTTTGATCTCTTCCCTTACCTTTCTACCTCTTCCTCTTGAACTTGTCCCTCTACTTGCAAAGTTAGCTTGGAAGGTGCTCTTTTTTTAATTATGTTCCTTTCCTTTACCTTTGGAATCTTTACTTCTACCTTTATAAGTGTACAAGGAAGAGAATTGATTAGCTTTTTGTCTATCTCCATTCTTCATAAGCTTGGCTTCATGAGTGAAGAGTTGTCCCATGAGTGTGTTGAAACATGGTACTTGCATGACCATGTATAAGTCCATGGGAGTGGTGAATGCTTTCCACATATCATCTACTTTAATTCCATTGATGACTTGTTTGAATATTTGTTCTTCATTTATGACCTTACCAATGCTTCCTACTTTATCAGTTATATCTTTAATTTTTGAGACAAAGCTGATGACATCTTGCTTGGGTTGCTTCTTGAGTGATGTGAACTCCATCCATAGTTGATTCTCCCTAGCCTTAGTGCTTGAAGAGAAGAATGCTTCCAATGCATTCGATGCTTCTTGTGAAGTCTTAGAGCCCTTAATGTCTGGAAGTAAGAAATCAAGAATAGATTTTATATCACCTTTCCAAAGCATCCTTTGCACACCATGTGTTCTACCTCTCTTGATCTTCTTGTGATGGTTGTCCTTTAGTCCTTAGCATAGGCATCAACTCATCTATAGAGATGTATCCATACAGATTTCTCTCTTGCAGATATGCTTACATCCTAAGAGACCATGCTACGTAATTACCTTGATTCAATTTTTCAATTGAAGAAGTAAAACTATCAATGATAATGTATATACTATGATGATGCTCTAATACCAATGTGATGAGGTGATGGTAGAGTATGAAGATGATAAGATCTTGTAAAATCCTACTCTATACCAACCTTTTTTTTCCTTGGATACTATAGTAGACTCTCTAAGCTTGCAAATGACACATAAATATGACTATAGTACTTTTGAACATTGATCTCAATTGTTTGAGTTATGACATACTATTTCTAGATTTTGAACTTGAGAAGAGTACCTTCTATTTCTGGAAGACGGCACTCAAGAAAATATTAAGTGCTCCTAATCTACTACACATAAAGAAAACTCTTTTTACACACCTTCAAATGAAAGGGTACATGACCTATTCCAAGTAAGTCCACCAATTTAGATCGACTAGAAAGTGAGAAATATTCTTAAGTAACTCACAAGTGTGATCGCAACATCTTAGCAAGCAGAAAATCATAGAGATTGGTACATATCTCTACATAGAGATCTCCAATAATTAGAGTATTGTTTAAACATGCTCACAAGAATGTTACCTTCACTATCCAAGTATTGCACGAGACAATAAGACCATAGGTCCACTTCAATAACTTTTTGAAGTTGGAAGACTTGAAAAGTACATAGACGAAAATAAACATTAGCTCAAGAAGATGATGAAAACCTCAAGTATATATATAAAAATATGAAGTACAATGCTTGAAGGTGTTGGAGGACTCCAATGGCTATGAGACAAATACAAAAATCACTTTAGATGTGAGTGAGAGCTTCCATACTTCTACAAATTCTTCACAAGAGTATATATAAGTTTTTCTCCTTCACTTTATTAGTTAGTTGTTGATTGAATCTACCAAAATTTTTCCAATCACCTTTAGCTACTCATTTAAATTTTGAATTCAAATTTAGCTTGTGGTTTTTGGTTCTCTTCAGACCTACTTTGATTCTCAACTTTTTGTCATGAAAAAACTTTACAACATGGAAAAATATGGTGAGACTTATTCATCTAAAAGTGATATGGAATGTATAGTCCTAGTAAAAGCTAAAAGAAGAGCTCAACTTAAAAAGAAAGAGATTGAAGTGACCCCTAATGGAAGTGTCTCGACTAGTTCTAAGAATCCTAAAATGAGAGTCTTTGCCAATGGTGGTGGAGGACTATCTAGATCCATCAGAGACAACTAAGAGGAAGAATGCTCAAAAATGGAAGAACCATAGGAAGAAGATTACGACTCAATGGGAAAATACATTGCAAGAGGGAGATGAAGAACCACATACAAAAGAAAAACTTCTTGAGTTTGGAGGGAATATGATGTGAAGGAGTTTATAAAGGAGGAGCAAATGTAGAACAAGATAGGTTGAATTCTAGATGATCCTATGCCATAAAACTTGGATATGCTATTTAACGCCCATTTGTAAAGAATAGCAAAAGGACCTAATCTTGAGCAACATGACAAGTGCTATCCAAGAGTAAACTTGGAAAAGAAGAGATGATATATCTGTAAAACGTTGATTGAAGTAGCTAAAGCTATGCTAAAAAGAAAACAAATCTCATTTACGAGCCTAATGTCCCTAATGAAAAGTTCCATGAATTGTGAAATCCAAACAACATGATGCATTATGACATGTATTCACTTCCTCCATCAGATCTTAATGTCTGAATATACTTCCCTGTTTGCTTTTCCACCATAGCTTTAAAATTTTGGAAGTGAATGAACACCTCACTCTTCTCTTTCATGAAATATACCCACACTTTTCGGGTATGGTCATCAATGAAAGTAACATAAAACCTGCAACCGCCCATAGATGTGGAATTTGTAGGACCCCAAACATTTGTATGTACAATTTCTAGCACATCTCACTAACATGCTTATCATGCAAAAAATGATGATCTTGACTGTTTACCAAATTGACATGCTACACATACCTTTTGCATCTCTGCAACCTTCAAAATTGGTAGTCCTCTACAAGTTTGGATGTCCAATATGTTTGTGCCAGATCTCTTTATCAACAATAACTCATGCACCTTTTGCAAACATGGCTGCATTCATTTCTCAACTGCTTATATGCAGCTCCTTAACCAGAAAGGCACACTTCCACCTTATCATCATCATCTACATTCATGCCAATAGATGCAAGTGACTCCCATATGCTTTTGATTTTCAGAGTGTAGTCACTTACCAACATGCCCTTTTCTCCAGTGTATGCAGCTCGCTCTTGAGTTGCAATTTTCGTGCCTTTGTATTGGTCTCACATAATGTGAGCAAATTGCTCCAAGCCTCTTTCGGAGTCTTGTCATCTTGTATGTGCCGAATCATGCTATCATGTATGATAAAAGATAGCCAATACATTACCTTTCTTGCTCCTTGATTCCATTCTTCATACGCTCTTAACTGGTCTGCAGTCTGATTCCTCTCTTGTAACTCCAGAGCGTTTTTGTTCTCTCCTTCCATGTATTTCTAGTACCCTTTTCCCATCAAGAAATTTTTCATCTTGAATCTCCAAGCATGGAAGTTGTTGTTATCGGTTTATCTCTCATAAGTTGACTCATTCCATCTACGTTTTCCATTTCTGTAGATATTCACAACACTGAAACACACTACAAGCATCACTTTTGCTTGAACACTGTTGCACTATGACGTGATAGTTCGATATCAGAAAACATAGTTTTCGTGTATCAACAGTACACGAAATCGCTTGAAATTCTAGATCTGGAATATATGAGTGTTGCTGAATACAACGCAAGTTATACTTTTGCAAACTCACTTAGTTTTTCTATGGGCCCCACCTTGTAGGCTCGAAACAGAGGTCGAGATGGCTCCGGAACTTTGATCTGATAAAAACAAGTGACACTAAAGAAATAACTCTCGAAAATATTTTGAGGTCTTCTACTTTCACGCTAATTTTCGTAGCAATCTGAGGTCGTTTGTGAATCGCGTTTTCTCCATGCCTTCTCACCTAGTCTTCACCATCGGCCTTCTCCACAAGCTCTCTAGAACCACACTGTCTCTAATTCCATGTCATGAGGAAGGAGAAGCACACACACAGATTGAGGCAAGGAATAATGATCTTCTTGTTCTTCTATTACATAAAAGGAATATACAAGAATGACCTAAACACAAGAATACAACAAGTGCAATATATAAAGAATAGTACATAAGGAAGAACCTAATGTCCACGCATGAGTGAGCTGGTAAGAAACAAATATGCCACCACTCTCGGTAGATAAATCTAGTATAGCTCAATGAATAATCCATAACATATATGAGTGTGACTATTATACATGTCTAAGAAATAAAAAAGTGATATGTGTCATCCTAGATCATCAGATGTTGAGCTTGATATCTCAACACCTCCTTTCTAGAAGATGGTTCAGTTTGAGCTACTCAAAAATTGAAGCTTGTTCACAGTGATGTCTATGGTCCTACGCAGACACCCTCTTTTGGGAACTATCTTTACTTTATGACTTTCATCGATGATTTTTCAAGGCATGCATGGGTATATCCATTGAAAGCAAAGTCTGAAGTGTTTATGTGCTTCAAACCAATTTCTAGTTTTGGCTGAAAATATGTCAGCATGTAAAATGGGCACCCTCCATTTTGATTGAGGGGGGGAATATATGTCTTCTAACTTTAATGAATTTTTGGTTGAATTTGGGATAAAACATCAGTGTATAGTGCCGTATACACCTCAACAAAATGGATTTTCTAAATAAAAGAATAGGTCACTCATGGAGATGGCGAGTTGCATGGTCAAGAGTTAGGCTTTACCACATAGTTTCCAGCTTGAGGTTGTCATGTGTGCAACATATGTACTTAACAGTTGTCCCACTAAAGCATTGCAATCTATCACTCCATATGAGGCTTGGCATGGTTGTAAGCCATTTTTTGCTCACCTGCATGTTTTGTTGTTTTTCATATGCATTAGTGCCTCAACATCACAAAAAATTGGATGATAAAAGAGTGAAATGTATTTTCATTGGGTACAACTCTGAAAGCAAAGTCTATCGTCTATGTCATCCATACACAAAATGCATTTTGGTCAGCCATGATGTTGTTTTTGTGGAAGATGCTATTCAGCCACTACTTTCATGTACTAAAGAGACATCAGTTAGCTCCAAAGACATGTATGATACTTTGTTCTCTTTTTACAAGTTGACAGTCTAGTGTTGGTCTTCATGAGGCAATTTCTCAACCTTTACAAGTTTCATGTGATGATGTAGATCATTCTATTTCTAATGCAGAATTACATGATGCACTTGCTGATCAGAGAGCTGATATTGAGGAGGCAAAAACTATGCCGAATTGGTTGGTGTAGACTTTTGCACGACAGCAAATTAGATGCACCTCTGCCATATTGTACTCCTTTAGGCTTTCATAGTGCCTCTTTTGCATCAGATTGTTACGCTATGGTTGCATCTAGTCTCTGTGATGAGAATGAGCTTGTTTTGTTTGATGAAGCACAAAATTTTGAAAACTGGATGATTATTATGCAATCTGAATATGATGCTATAGTGAAGAATGGTACTTGGTCTTTATGTGACTTACTGCCTAGCAAGAAGGCCATTGGCACTAAGTGGGTATACAAGTTGAAGTGTAAGCCTGATGGAACAATTGATAGGTATGTAAGGCTAGGCTTGTTGCAAAGGGTTATGCTCGGGAAAGAGGCATTGATTTTGATGAGACCATTGCTCCCACTTGCCGAATGACTACTGTTCGTAGCATTTGTGCACTTGAAGCTCATAATGGTTGGAATGTACATGAGTTGGACATTAAAACTGCATTTCTGAATGGTGATTTGCATGAAGAAGTGTATGTTTCTCAGCCCCATAAATTAGTGCGGAAAGGGCATGAAAACCAATTATGCAAGTTGAAGAAGGCATTATATGGTTTAAAGCAAGCACCACGTGCTTGGTATGAAAAGATACATGCCTATCTGATTGCACATGGTTTTGAGATTAGTCCAACAAAGATCGCCTTATATGTTAAGCATGCTAATGATGTAGTTCTAGTCATTAGTGTGCATTTTGATGGCATCCTGCTCATTGGTCCTCATGAGAACCATATTCCTGATTTTAAGGCTGATTTGCATGCCTCATTTGAGATGTCTAACTTGGGGAATTTGCATCATTATTTGGGCATTCAATTTATGCAAGTTGATGGTGGAATAGCTTTGTGTCAAATGAAATATATTGACACATTATTGCTATATTTTGGCCTTGAATATTGCAAACCTATTGCCGCTTCCATGGAGACACGTTTACGATTGAGTCTTTATGATGTTGGAGATGCATTTGATGTTGTTCTCTATCAGTAGGTTGTTGGATGCTTGATTTACTTATGCATTACTCGGTTATACATTCTACTTGTTGTCTCACAGATGAGTAGGTTTATGCATTGCCCACATGTCAAGCATTGGTAGGTGGTTAAGCACATCTTTTGCTACTTGTGTGGTACTCGACTACTTGGATTGTTTTATCCTAAGGGGGGATCACTATTGCCAAATTTACATGCTTTTTCTGACTTTTATTGGGTTGGTTGCTATGACACTCGTGTGTCCACTAGTGGCTTTTGCTTCATGCTTGGCAGCTCATGTATATCTTGGTTGAGCAAGAAGCATCCTACTTGATGGAGACCTCTAAATCTCCAAATACTTGATCTATGCTGATTTAAGAACACTTCTATATCAATCATAGACCAAACTTTACACAAATGTTACCATGATGTACAAAATCATTCACAAACACTTCTTTGTATGAAATTTCTTCTTCTTCAAAGAGTGTGCTTCAGAGATTAACTTCATTACCTGCAAATATCTTCAAACTTCTTCAATCTAATAATGCAAATACCTCCACGCTACCTTTGCATAATCATAACATTCATTAGAGCTTCAAACGAATCATTAAAACTCTGATTTGATCATTTAGACCAAATGTATGTCAAAAAACTATCTCTCTGAACAAGCAACTTTGACATAGTCAACTTCGCAAGTTGATTTCTCACAACACGAGTCCCATTTTACTAAATGCTTTTAGCCACAGCTTTTTTACATCCTAACTTAGATTTTGAATGCTTAGTTATCAAAAACTTTACACTCTGCATTGAGATCTAAGCAAAACTCTAACACAGAAAAATGTGCGACTATGAGAGCTCTATCTGCAAACTTTACATATACATGTTCCTATTAATCATACATACAACCTGGAAAGAATTAGATTATGAAACTTTGAACATAGCTTGATTAACTTCTAAGTTAGATGTGTACAAAAGATTTCCTGATCCACTTGATCAAGCTTAGAGAAATTAGAGAAAGACTTGACGCTAACTTAGGAAGATGACTCTCTACACATCTATCACATGAACTCTTGACTTCTAATGACTCTCACACCAATTTCTTTACATTATTGACTTATATACATATGATTCTAGACTCATCCCGTGTCTATTACATTACTCCTTTTCATTCTAATGAACATCTATACTTATTGTTCAAGACTTTTCATCTATAATGTACATATGTATACAAGCTACATTTCTGAGATCTCTTCACTTCCTTCAATGACTTTGTTGACTTCATTTTGATTTTTGAACTGCTTCATGCACTTCATAATCATCAATTTGTGAGTGCTTTCTTCCAACAGCTCCCCCTCAATCACTAATTGTGATTATGACATTTTTCTTTATTCCTTCCATCTCTTTGAACTTCTGTAATTTAGGTCCATCTAAGCTCTTTGTCATCATATCTGCAACTTGCTCTTTTGTTGGTGTATAGAAGACTTCAATCTCTTTGTCAAGTATCTTTTCTCTCAAGAAATGATATTGAATCCATATGTGTTTAGTCCAAGCATGAAAAACAGGGTTAGCTACCAAATATAATGAACTCATGTTATCCCCAAAAATAATTGGAGTACTCTGATCAGTTCCAAAGCTCTTCAATAAGGTCTTCAACCATATCAATTCCTTTGTAGCCTCTACTATTCCTTTATAATCAGCTTCTGTGGATGACAAAGCAATTATATGTTGCTTCTTTGAGCACCAAGAAATTAACTTATCTCCAATATAACAGAGATAACCATGAGTAGACCTTCTATCATCTCAATTACCTGCCCAATCTGCATCACTAAACACTTTGATTCTTGTGTTCGAAGTAAAACCATAATACAAACCTTCACTCAGGGTTCCCTTGATATATCTAATTACCCTTTGAGCTGCAATCCAATGAGTTTTCTTTGGACAATGCATAAATTGTGATAAGACACCAGCTACATATGATAGATCTAGTCTTGTCAAGGTAGCATAGATCAAACTACCTACTAAACGCTGATATTTCTTCATGTCATTTAATTCTTCTCCTCCAATTTATGATTTACCTCCGATTGTGTAGTTGAAGGCTTGCAATTTTCCATGTTGAACTTGATTGTCTCAATTTTCCATGTCTCAATTGCATTTGATTCTTAATCAAATCTTGGCCTATCTTCATCATTATCCTGCAATTTACTTTTACAATCATCATCATCAATATCTTCTTCATATATCTTCACTTTTGTCTTCCATTTCCTTTGAATTTCTTTGAAATCTACATAATCATTATTTGACCCTGTATATCATGTGCTTTGCTCATCAAATGTAACATCTTTTGTGACAAGAAATTGCTTTGTAGATGGACTCCACAATCTATATCCCATCTGTCTATCATCATACCCAATAAACACATACTTCTCTGCTTTGGGCTCTAGCTTATGTCTTAATTGAGAAGGAATATAAGCATATGCCAAACATCCAAATAACTTACAATGATCAAGAGTAGGTTTCTTACCCCACCATGCTTCATAAGGGGTTATACCATCCAAAGCTTTGCAGGGTAACCTATTCACAAGGTATGTTGCAGTGTTGATAGCTTTTGCCCACAAGTAATTAGGACAATTCTTCTCTTTCATCATTGATCTTGTAAACTCTACAAGAGTTCTATTTCTTCTTTCTGCAACTCCATTTTGTTGAGGGGAGTACCTACAAGTTACTTCTCTTTTTATACTTGAATTCCACAAATAATCATCAAATTCTTTAGAAAAATATTATCCCCCTCCATCTGATCTCAACCTCTTGAACTTTTGTCATGTAATCCTTTCTACATAAGCATGATAATGCTTGAATGTCTTGAACACTTCATATTTGTCCTTGATTACATAAAGTGTAATCCATCTTGTTGCATCATCAACAAAAAACACATTATATCTAGATCCATTTATGCTATGGTCCCTTGAAGGACCCCACACATCTGTATGAACCAACTCAAGCATATTTGAATACTTGTATCCTGATTTATTGTATGAACTTCGGTGAGCTTTACCTAATTGACAAGCTTCACACTTGTATACCATGTGTTGACCTTCAGCATTTGGCAATCCAAGCACTATATCATTCTTTGACATTTCTTTTATAGCGGTCTCATTGAAATGACCTAGCCTTTTATGCCATATGTCTAACTCAGCCATCTTTTTACTTCCATAAGTAAACAATGCTTGTCCCACATTTCCTTGGACCTTGAGAGTAAAAAGCCTTCCTTCCTTTTGACCTGTAATGATGCTTCTATATCCTTGATTTGGATCTTGCTCATAAACACCATCATTTGTGAATCTGACTTCATATCCCTTCTCCACAATTTTTCCTACACTTATCAAGTTTTTAGGAATAGTAGGAACATTAAGTACCTTACTTAAGAGTGTGCTTCCACTCTTTGTCTTTACTGATCCAATGCTTTCCACCTTATGCTTGGTGTTGTCTCCTGTTTGAACTGTATGTCCGCTCACCTTTGCCTCCATATCAGTCATCAATGATATGTTGCCACTCAGATGATTGCTGCATCCTAAGTCAATATAGAATAACATTTTATCTTCTTCTATTGCTTCATGTGTTGCATTCAAGATGAGATTCAAGTCATCCTTCTAATCTGATGAACATAATTAAAATAAATGTTATTATAGGACTGAGGTTGAAAGCTTCTTCCACCTCCTCTAGCATATGAAGTCCTACCACCTCTTCCTCTAAAGTTACCTCTTTGATTTCTACCTCCTCTACCTCTTTGATTGAAACTCTGATTATGACCTCCACCATTTTGATTGTTATACCAACAATCATTTACCAAATGATTTGTTCTACCACAAATCCAACAAGCTTTAACATTATCTTTGTTCTTACCTCCTCTTCCTTTACCTCTTGAATTCATCTTTCGTCTTGTGAAATGAACTTGGCTTGAAGATCCTTCATCATCAGTTGACTACTTTCCTTTGACATTCTTTCTCTTATCCTTGGAGTACATAGCTTGGCTTGCACTCCTATCATTATCCCCCTTAATGTCCTGCTCAAAAGTTAGCATGTGTCATAGCAATTGATTAAGATCAGGAGTAAAATGATCTAATGACAATTCTATGGAAAATGAAAGGCTTCCATTTCTCATCTCCTCTCAGACGTGTAAGTATTTGTCTTATTGTTGGAACTGAAGGACTCACAAGGCAAGGAATCTTACGAAGGGAGTCAGAGAGAAGAAGGTGGACACACAAGGAGAAGGAGCAAGTAGGAGCTCTAGGAAATGTATGTCAAAATATTAATAGAAACCCCTACAAAAATAGTGATTTTCATCACTAAAAACCGTTGTAAATACCATTTCATATTTTTGTAGCTCTATTTTGTGCAAGCGAAGGAGTCCTTGAGCTTGAGGAGCTTTAGAAGTACCTACCTGTCAGTTTTCACATTTTTTAGACTTCGTTTGAACCTCCAAATAGGGTAGAGAACCTAATTTTTAACTAGGCCGGACACTAGGTCTGGACATGGCCAAAACCTAGTCAAAAACTATAAAAAGAGCTAGAAGGCTCATTTTGGAGGTTAGCTTGTAATTGATCTAGACTTGTAAGAGCTTTTTGAAAGTAATCTAAGAACTCCATTGCTTCTTACTCTTTGTCTTGCCTTGTGTGCGCGTGTGTGTGTATGTGTGTGCATGTTAGCGTGCTTCACACTCACGCACTTGTGCCTTCACTTGCTCGAGGTCATCATACCATCCTCACGTCTTCCTAGATTGACATTAAAGGAGGTGCTACTCATCACTGAGCTACACCAAATTTTGGCGCCCTTGCCGGGGACCGAGCTTTGAGGACGAGCGTGTGATGGTAAGACGTAGATTGGAGACGTTGGCGTTGTAGGTAATTTCTTTACTTTTCTTATTTTTCTCTTTCTTACCTCACCACCATCATCACCATCATCATCATCACCATCTCCCACCTCCATCTCCATCATCGCGAAAATTTTCAATTTTGATCATATCACCTTCTCCACCTCATTTCCCTCATTCCACTTGTGAGAGAGAGCGAGAGAGCGACTTGTGTGCTGTGTTTTTGCATGTTTGTTGAGTTTCTTGCAGGATCCAGCAGTATCATCCCCTCCAGCACGCTGCGCAGGTACGGAAAACTTAGAAACTGTCTGTGTGTTGCCGACCTCTGTCGATCGCGATCGACAAAAAATTCGATCATTTGGTAAAACAAAGTGCACCACTGTAACAAGCATAAAGAGCACATTCCAAATCACTAAGCAAAACTTAAAAATTCCGTGTTTCTCTGTCAATCGCGACCGACAGACCCTGTCAATCACGACCGACAGACCCTGTCGATCGCGACCGACAGACCCCACGACCGACTGAATTTCAACGATTGATTGACTTTTTCGCGTAGCCACGTGTCCATCGCGACGGAAGTGTCGATCGCGATTGACAGGACTCACGACCGACTCTGTCGATCGCGATTGACACTGTCAATCGCGACTGACGTGCCGATCGCAACCGACAGGCCCCGACGGACACCTCTGTCAATCGCGATTGATAGACCTGTCGATCGCGATTGACAGGCTTTTTCGGCCAAATTTCTAGGGTTTTTTCTTGCATATTTTTGGGGTAATTTTGGGCATAATTAGCAAGCCATTAGTGATTTGTGAGGTCCCTACACATGTGTTTTTGAGAAAAATCCTGTGATCTGTTAGCCTGTTTGAACCCTGTTTTAGCACCAGAACCCTGAACTAGCATAAATTTCTCATACGAAATCCAATTGCTGTGATTCTTGTCTTGTTGGAAAGCTCGTGGGGAGTACAACCAAAACTTCCACTAGTTACGGTTAAATTAAGATCAGGATTATTAGATAGGGTATTTTGAAGTTGACCATACCCAGGGGGAACAAAATTCAGGGATCTCTAGAATTGTTTTCCAAATAAATCACAGTGCAAATTGGTTACATGAATGAAAGTGATTGGTTCTGTCTTTGGAATTTAAGTCTTGAGCTAACTTTGGAACTCTTACAGATCTATTGAGAGCATCAAAGGGCATTCTAAGCAAGAGTAAGTGCAAGCTTGGGAACACGCTTCCTAGGCACTCAAGGGCAACCAAGAAGGAAACAAAAGGTTGGAAACTCTCAACTCCCTTTGTCAATTCCTAGCTTAGGCTAAGAACGACTAGTGATAGGAGTAGGCCAAGGCGGCGATAGGCATTTATCAAGTTGAAGTCCACCTAAAGACTAAAGTTCAAGCTAACGATATAATTTTTGTACGGTCGAGAACTTTAAAGGAAAAGACTTAACGTGGAACGATCAACTTCAAGTGCGGAAATACACTCAAGTACACCTGACGACGTGATATCAGACAAGACCATAAACACGGTAATCAACTAAAAAAGAATCAAGTAACTGATACAAAAGAACTCAGCAACGAGGTTGTACTTGGGCAAATTTGGGCTATTCAATTAGGCTTATGAACCTTAGATCAGGGCAACATCTAGGGAGAGATAGACAAAGCCTTAGGTCTTCAGAGGCTAGCGTTAATCATACTGCTAGGTCTTGGGCCCAGCAGTTGAGCCACCACTCGCATTACCCTAGCTCTGAGACAAGTGAATCAGAGATGTCTCAAGGTAGCAGACCTACAGGAAGTTCAGGAGTGCCATATCTGTATAGGGTGGAAGGCCCCTACAAGACGCAGCTAGAATACCTTAGGACCAACCGATTAGGTGCTAGCATCTATGAGGATGGCCTAGGAAGATCCGTAGTCTAGATTAAAAACCCTGACCAATCCATTGGAATAGAACACCCAGCTGTAAAGTTTGAAAATGGAGCATACTTGGACAAAGAAGGAACCATATATGTAGTCACCAGTCACCCAGATAGGATAGATGAATTCGGGAATGTGATCCCTGAGACGGACATAGGTGACCTAGAGCAAGAGAACGTAGGAGGAGAGCCCAAGACCCCTAGGGGGAAGTCTGTTCTTACTAGAATCCTCAATCCCGAGTGGATTCCCCAGGATAATAAGAGCATAGATCTGCTCCTAAACCAAGAGATAGATGAAGCCTTTTGGAGGTATAAATCAAATAGGCCAAATGATGTAGGGTCAATCATGATCTATGAGTTCAAAGATCCTGATAGCCCAGGCAGAGTGACCTACTTAGATCACGCTTCAGAGAGGATCTTTGTGGTTACAAAACATGACAGGCATGCTTATACTTGGAAGGGTAAATTCGTTTTCCCCAACCAAGATCGAACGTGTCCTATGGTCACCCTGGAGCTGGAACATCCCAAGCTCATGGAACTCAAAGAGACAGAAGTAGAGATAGGCCAGAAGTAAGCTTTACCAACCCAGGGGGAAGAGAAAGAACGAGGACAAAAACAAATAGAGTAGAACCTGAGGTACTTAGAGCTCACAGGAATCAAAGAAATGCGGATGAGTTCCCTCTACCACAACCTAGAGAGCACACAAGGACTTTGAGACCGACTCAGCTAGTCAAGTCCATGAAGAACTACTTCGATGGCACTGGAGATCCATACGATCATGTGGCTGAGTCTTGAGAGCTGAAAAAGTTGAAGATCTGTTCACGCAGTACAATGCCTTTGGTCTAACCCTTAGGAACACTGCCCTGACATGGTTTTAGCCACTAAACGAGAGGTAGTTCAGGAGCATAGACCAACTCTTAGAGGCATTCATCACTGAATTCTCTAAAAGTGGCATAAGGCATAATACTTCCTCATTGATTCACAGCTTCAAGCAAACCCCTCAAGAGACCGTGAGACTTGCTGGAAGAAGATTTAGGCAATACTTAGAGAGATGCCCCATCCCTGAGTTACCCACGCCAGCTAAGCAAGTGGCTTTGTTCTTGGATGGATTGCTAAGTACCAAATTGAGATCATATGTGTACTTGAAGGACCCTAGGACCATAGAAGAGTGTGTACGCATGTGCATTGACATCGAGGATAACCTAGGGGAGGAATTAGAGCTTTCCAAGATATACTAAGACTCGGATAGTGCCTCTAGCCTCTCTTCCTCGCAATCCACATCAATTGAGGAACTCGCTGAGATAGTGGCACAAAAACTAGGTGTCTCTAGCAAACAAATCCCAAGGTCACCCCAGTAAAGAGGTGCTATACTTGTGGTGGTGACCATATGGCGAATGTATGTCCCATTATGGCTCAACCCCAAGTAAATCCTAGTAGTCAGTACTGCACCATAGAACGAAGATACACAAATCACTCCGCGCAAGATTGCCCCTACAATAAGCAAGCAGTTAGGCAAACGTACCCTCAGCCATACCCTCAACAAGGCAGATACCAGAGTCAATACCCACCACAACAGTATACTAGGCCTCAGCAAAATTACCAACCGCAATATCAGACCCAACTGAGACCCCAGCCAGTGCTAGCACAGCAACCACCTGCTCCTACTAATGTGATTCCGGTAAAGTATGCTGTTGCAGAAGAAAACCTGAATAGAGCCATAGTCCCTGTAACACCATTGCTTTCTGAAAGTGACCCGAGTGACCATAGCTTTGATTCGATGCATATTGACAGCCCTCAGGCCTACTACATGCAATCTCCTAAACATGGTGAGTCCTACTATAGTGAAGAGCCAAATGAACCTAGTTGGGAGTCAGATTACACAAACGTCATGTATGCAAACCCCAACCCTAGACCTCAACCTAGGCAAGTAAGACCCCCATTCCCTAGAGGACCATGCTACAGATGTCAGGGAGATCATCTCATTCGTGATTGTCTCTTGCCTCCACCTACACAACCCCAATCAGTGACGATCCAGGTCTTTTGCCAAGGGTGTGGAAAGGAGCATCTCTTACGAGATTGTCCAAAGAATCCCAGCAATATGCCAAAAATCACTCCCATTAACGTTATTGGGTTAGTGGTAGATTCCACAGGAAGTGTCACTTCCACTGCACCAATACAAGTGGTCACTAGAGCCCAAGCCTTACAGCAGAACCCAGGTGTAGGCCAGGAAAAGAGCCCAGATGTTAGTGAAACAGAGAGCATGACAAAGAAAAGGACTAGAGCTTGTAGAGATAGTCGTGAAAGAATGAAAAGACAATGGGCAAAAAAGATGAGTGAACTCGAGGAAAGCCTCAGAGAAACAAAGGCCAGGATAACCGAACTCACATCTCAAAATCCCTCTCACACTACCCCACCTCCACCATTCCCAACTCCATCCGACCCGCCACCTTCCAACCCGTCTCACCTAATCCCACCACCCCCAAGAGTAGGATCAGTCCTAGCAGATCCCACTCCCGAGGACCTTAATATGATGCTTAAAGCATATCAGGCCAGAATCCAAGAAGGGCCAAACGTAACTGATCATGAAAAGTGCTACCCTAGAGCAGAACTAGAGCTAGAACGAACCAAAATTTGTGCTAAGATGGTGGAATTGGCTCAGACCATGTTTGAAGCCAGTCGCCTATTTAACATCTCTAGTTCAGCAAAGACACAGTTGCACTTTGATGGACTGTTAGAAAGAACAGAGAAGCTGATTGCACAATCAAAAAAGGAACCCGCCTCTCAACACAAGGACAAGGCAAGTGAAAGAGTAAGCATTCCTGCCCAGGAAGCCTATGTGCCTAACTCTACGAAACCAGACACATCATCTTCTATGAATCGGTTCACACCAAATTTCCTACGAGAGATTCAAGAAGACAAATGGGCTAAGGAAAGTGAAGTCTCTCCTCCCATTGAACTTGTGGATGATGCACATGACCAATTCCCACAAGACATCCCATCCATTTATGAGGAGCAGGAGAGCACCCACTCTCAGGAAAGATAAGACTTTGAGTCTAACTCTCTACAAGAATTGCCCCACTTCACAGGCCCATGGGAAGCTAAATCTACTTGTATGAGAGCACCCACGGTCATGGTACGAAATGAGGACTCAGTCATACCTAGGAATAGGGAGTTAGTAAAGAATACTAAAGTGCAGTGCAACCTCACCTTAAAAGAGCTACTCAAAGTAAGGCCAGAGCTATGGAAACATGTAGCCAAACAAGTACCAAAGATAGCAAAACCTCATTCCCAGGTAGGATCCCACAGAACTGTGCCAGAAATACCATTGGACAAGATAGGAGACATGAGTGAGGGCGAAGAGGGAAACACATACCTTCCTATCACCCATCAAGGATACACCACCAAGGCCATTCTAGACTCAGGCACATGAGTTGCAATTGCTACCACTTCCCTATGGAAGCGTTGGGGCAAGCCAGCACTCACACCCACGAGGATGAAATTGCAAATGGCTGATGGCCACATAGAGAGACCCTTAGGGCTGTTAGAAGGAATAACTCTCACCACATGTGGTGTTGAGTTCGAGCATACATTTGCTATATGTGATTTTAACAAAAATCATGCCTATGAAATGATCTTGGGACGACCCTTTATGCGACAGTTGCAAGTGGTACAGGACTGGGGAACCAATTCCTTGTACCTGCAACACTTAGGTGTTACGACCAAAGTGAATCTCAAAGATTACTCTCATAGAGATGTCCCTCCTATCCAATGGAAACCCATCCATAGAGCCAAAGATGATACGGAATCGGTGCATTCCATAGGATCAGGATCCTCATGGATGCATGAAGACACCCACTTATGGATGTGCAAAGTAGCAGTAGAAGAAGAGAAGAGAGAAAAGCCAGAGAGATAGGTGCAAAAGAAACACATATATCAATTCAAGACCCAGCCTATGCACCTGTAGTATTTCCTGACGAAGAATTTGAACCCCACGGTTGGGCAAAAATCCTAGCAACAATGGATGTAGCCATCAATGAAGAACAATGGACACCTCACTGTGATGAAGATGGCTATGACATTTCAGTCTTCTCCATAGAGCCAATCATGGGAGAGGCAATGTTAGAAGAGTGTGAACCTAGCCCTGATGCATTTGAGGATGCAAGTGACTCTGATCTAGAGTCAATCATTATGGACCCACCTTTTGCATCAGATGAAGAATACTTATATGAAGTGGAATTTCAACCCCAGAGACACGGAGAGCTTACAAATGATGTAAGGCTAGCCACACATGTGACCCCGAAGGAAGAAGGAAAGAAAAGAAAGAAGAGAGAAGTCACACCAGAAGAGGAAGAATCTTTGTTTGAGGTCCCGGAAAATTTTAAGAAGTATGAGATAGATGACAGAAGAGTCATGATCAGAATGCCTAAACGAGAGGCGCAATTAGGGGAGGCCTATGATAACAAAGAACCAAGAAAATAGTGGTAGTCGTGGAAGAAGGAGAAGAGAGATGCACGTACATAGGCCATGACCTGACGGAAGACGAAGAGCACGAATTGGTAACCTTGCTAAGAGAATACAGAGATGTATTCGCTTGGAGTTACAAGGATTTGAAAGGAGTGGACCCCGACATATGCTCAAACACTATCCCCATGACCTCAGATGCCAAACCCTCCAAGCAAAAGCCATACACATATAATGATAACTATGCTGCTAAGATCAAAGAGGAGATAGATAGACTGGTTGAAGCTGGATTTATCTATGAAATTGAGCACACTGAGTGGGTATCCCCCATCGTAGTGGTGCCCAAGAAAAATGGAAAGCTGTGTGTATGCATTAACTTAAAGAAGGTCAATGCAGCCACAATTCGAGATAACTATCCGCTTCCTATCACAGAGCACCTCTTAGAAAGAGTAGCAGGCAAGGAAGTGTACAGCTTCCTTGATGGATTTTCGGGCTACAATCAAGTAGCCATAGCTCCAGAAGATCAGCACAAGACGGCTTTTGCCACTGAATGGGGCATTTTTCCCTTTAGAGTAATGCCATTTGGGCTTACCAATGCACCAGCTACCTTCCAGAGGTTGATGTGCCATGTATTTAAAGAATTCCTGAGGAAGAACTTAGAAGTCTATGTTGATGATCTTTGTGCTCATTCCAACATTAGGCAAACCCATATTCCTGAACTCAGACAAATCTTTGACAAATGTAGAGAATATCAAGTCTGCCTGAACCCAAAAAAGTGTGTTTTTATGGTCAGGCAAGGCAAGATTTTAGGACACATAGTGTCAAAGAATGGTTTGCAGGGGGGTTAATGGGTCCTACAAAGTCTATACCCCACTTAGAAAATGCACGTCCGCCCATCATGGGTTTCAATGGCATTTCATCTCTGCGAGTAGGAAACTGAGTTCTTTGGCACACATCACATCTCTTTACATAGGTATGAGCATCCATGTGAAGAGTGGGCCACCATAATCCTGCAAAGAGGATGGCTTTGATTATCCTATCGGGTCCAAAATGACCTCCTGCAACACCTTGGTGTGCAGTCTCTAGTATGCTCAGATAATCGCTTTCATGAACACATTGTCTTAAGTATCCGTCTCTTCCTCTTTTGTATAGATTATCACCAATAAGTGAATAGTCTTGAGCTTCCTGCTCTAGACTGCGTTGTCGAGCTAAAGTCATTCCTTGAGGAAATGTGTTCGTCCTCAAGTACGTCACTAAAGGTTCACTCCAGTCTGGTGTGAGAGACACGTGATACAATGTAGCATGTTCTACTGGTGGTCTTTCACAACAAACATGGCATTCTTTACACACTTTGTAGACATCTGCTTCCATCGTAGGCCAGTATACTCCTAGTCTATGCAGAGTTTGTAATGTTCGATGTTTTGAGTGATGTTGCATCAATGCACCTATGTGTGCTAATTGCAACCAATTTGCATGTTCTGATTCATCTACACAACAAGCAAGAATCTTTTGATTATCCTGTTTATATATGCGTCCTGCTATGATTTGGTATCTCTGAGATTTGGTAATCTCTCCTTCCTTGATCCTTATCCTAGGATTCTTGGGTCCGTATGTGAGAATAGGGACTCGGCTTAGCCCATTCTGGTGCTATCTCAAGGTTAAACAAATATGCATCAGGTAACTCATCCACTACTCCTTGAGGAGCTTCTCCTGAGGTTAATCTTGAAAGGTGGTCAGCTCTAAGATGTGTCTTTCCTTTCCTGACTACGACTTCAAAATCATACTCCATGAGTAATAGAAACCAACGTATCAATCGTCCTGTGTTACATGGTTTGTTGACTAGGTACAATAGGGCTTAATGATCTGTAAAGAACTTGAACTTATTGGCCAACAAGTAGTGCCTAAAATTCCTTACTGCGTAGATCATCCCTAATCCTTCTCGTTCCGTCGTGGTGTCATTTCTTTCTACTGCGTTCAATTGTCTGCTCGCGTAAGCTATGGGGAGATCTATGTTACCTTCATTCGTGGGTTGTGCTAACACGCGTCCTATGGCGTAATTGGATGCATCCACATGTACATGGAATGGCTTACTCCAATCTGGTGTAGTCAATATAGGTGCTGAGCACAAGCGTCATTTGAGTTCATTGAATGAATTTTCACATTCATCTGTCCATTCAAAGTTGGTTAAAAGAGAGTACAAAGGCTTGGCTATGATTGCATACATGTGTATGAATCTTCTATAATAACCACAATGGCCCATAAATGCCTGTACCTCTTTCACATTAGTTGGTCTAGGTAATTCTGCAATTACCTTCACCTTTTCTTCATCCGTGGAGATTCCATTTTTTGACACAATGTGTCCTAGAATTTTGCCTTGTCTGACCATGAAAACACATTTTTCTGGGTTCAAACAAACCTGATATTCTCGACATTTGTCAAATATTTGCCTTAACTCTGGGATATGCGTCTGCCTGATATTAGAATGAGCACATATGTCATCGACATACACTTCCAAACTCTTGCGTAAGAATTCCTTAAAAACATGACACATGAGTCGCTGGAAAGTGGCGGGTGCATTTGTGAGCCCAAAAGGCATTACACGAAATGCAAATATGCCCCATTCAGTGGCAAAAGCCATCTTGTGTTGATCTTCTGGAGCAATGGCTACTTGATTATAGCCTGAGAAACCATCAAGGAAGCTGTAAACTTCCTTGCCCGCAACTCTTTCCAATAGATGTTCTGTGATAGGAAGAGGATAACTGTCTCTAATCGTGGCGGCATTAACTTTTTTAAGGCTAATACACACACGCAATTTTCCATTTTTCTTGGGCACAACCACAATGGGGGATACCCATTCGGTATGCTCAATTTCGTAAATGAATCGTGCTTCTATCAGCCGATCTATCTCCTCTTTAATCTTCGCAGCGTAGTTATCATTGTACGTGTAAGGTTTCTGTTTCGTAGGTTTTGCATCTGGAGTCATAGGGATTCTATGAGAACATATATCTGGATCTACTCCTTTCAGGTCTTTGTAACGCCAAGCGAACACATCTCTATATTCGCGCAATAGGGCAACTAGCTCTTCTTCTTCTTCAGTTGTCAAATCATGCCCTATGTATGTACATTTTTCTTCTTCTCCTTCTATGGCTACGATTATTTTCTTGGTTTTCTCTCGGTTATCATATACTTTTCCGTCATTCGCCTTTCTATTAGGCATTCGTACCATGATTCTTCTATCTTCAATTTCATATTTCTTGAAATTCTCGGGTACTTCAAACAAAGATTCTTCTTTTTTTGACATGGTTTCTTTCTTCTTTCTTTTCTTGCCTTCACTTTTGCTAGTCACTTGAGTGGCTATTCTCACATCATTCATAACTTCTTCCTGTCTCTGAGGGTGAGTTTCTACTTCGAAGAAATATTCTTCCTCTGATGCAAATGGAGAGTCCATGATAATTGATTCTAAATCAAAATCGCTTGCATCCTCAAATGCATCAGTGTTAGGTTCACATTCTTCTAAAATTTATCATGAAAACTGAAATGTCATAGCCATCCTCGTCACGGTGGGGTGTCCTTTGTTCTTCATTGATGGCTACATCCATGGTTGCTAGGATTTCTGCCCAACCATGGGGTTCAAACTCTTCGTCAGGGAATACTACAGATGCGTAAGCTGGATCTTGAAGGGTTCGTGGATGTTGTTCTACACCTAAGGTCCTTGCTTCTAATCTTTCTTCCTCTTGTTTTGCAACTTTACACATCCATAGATGAGTATCCTCATGCAACCAAGAAGGATCTGATTCTAATGGGTGCACGGATTCCGTCTCTACTGGTGTCTTATGGATGGTATTCCATTGTATTGGGGGTACATCTCGATGTGAATAGTCTTTAAGATTGACTTTGGTAGTCACTCCTAAATGTTGCAAGTACAAAGAATTGGTTCCCCAATCTTGTACAATTTGCAACTGACGCATGAATGGTCGTCCCAATATCATCCCATAAGCATGGTTTTTGCAAAGTCACAAATGGCAAAAGTATGCTCAAATTCTACACCACAAGTGGTGAGAGATATGCCTTCTAGTAAGCCTAATGGTTTTTCTATGTGTTCGTCAGCCATTTGTAGCTTCATCCTGGTGGGTCTTAATGCTGGCTTACCCCAACGTTTCCATAAAGCGGTGGTAGCGATGGCTACGCCGGCTCCTGAATCTAAGATGGCTTTCATGGTGTAGCCCTGATGGGTTATCGGAAGATAAGTGTTACCTTCCTCTCCTTCGCTTACATCTCCAATCTTTTCTACGGGTATCTCTGGTACCTTATTTTGTGATCCTATTTGTGAGGGAGTAGTAGCAAGCTCAGGGAATTGATTTGCTACATGTTTCCACAATTCTGGTTTTACCTTCAACAATTCCTCTAGAGTGAGATTACATTGTACTTTGTTATTCTTGATCACTTCCGTGTTTCTAGGTATTACTGATTCTTCATTCCTCACTATTATCGTGGGTGCTCTCATATTAATAGACTTTGCTTCCCAAGGTCCTGTGAACTGAGGTAACTCTTGTAAAGAATTAGATTCAAAAGCTGTGTGTTCACTCAGTTGCTCCTCCTCTACCTCATTGTAAATAGAGGGAATGTCTTGGGAAAATTGTTCCTACAAGTCGTCTATTTATTGAATAGGAGGATGGGTTCTTTGTTCCTTTCTCCACTTTTCTTCTTGGATCTCTCTCAAAAATTCATGTGAGTACCTATGTATGGAAGACAGGTTGTCTTGACTTTCTGTATTGGGTACTTGAGACAGGGATGGTGCATTCCTTTCCTGTGTCTCTGGGACACTAAGATTCCTGTGCTGATCCTTTTTCTCTTTGCTCTCTATCAAGTATTCTAGCCTCTCCATTAGTCCTTGAAAGTGTAATTCCGGTTTTGCCATGTTATTCCAATTAAGATATCTAGAGGCTTCGAACAAAGCTTGTGCTAGTTCTACCATCTTCATGCAAAGTTTAGTTCTCTCAATTTCTAGATCTGCTCGAGGGTAGTTTTTGCTCATTTCAGCTACCTGAGGTCCCTCTTTTAATCTAGCCTGATATGCACGAAACATCATGTCTAGATTTTTTGGTATGGGTTCCGCTAAAACTGATCCTAATTTCTGAGTTGGATTCTCTTGATTCAATTCCTGTGAAGTCAATTCTAGGATTTTGGCTCTCGACTCCTTTAAACTTCCTTCCAACTCAGTTATCTTTTTACTCCATTTTCTCTTAATTCTTTCTCTAGAATCTTTCCAAGATTTTGTCTTTTTACTGCTAGATTCTGCAACTTCACTACTTCCAGCTACTTTCCCTTGATTAAGCTGTTGGTTCTGTAAGAGCGCCTGGGCTCTTGTGATAGCTTGGATAGGCACATATGTAGGGTTGGATCCATCTGCGTTATTTACAATACCTATCACATTGATCGGTGTCACATTCGAAGCATTAACAGGGTTCTTAGGAAAATCTTTGATTATGTGCTCTTTGCCACAATCGGCACAAAAGCCTTGTATGTTATAGTACTGTGATTGCCCTGCTATTGAAGGATGTGGAAAATCCTTTATGAAGTGATCTCCTTGGCACCTAAAGCATGGTCCTCTAGGGCCATGCGGTCTCTGTTGTCTCAATTGGGGCCGTGGATTTGGGTTTGTGTACATCACATTAGCATAGTCTGGCTCCCAACTAGGTTCCACTGGTGGACTATCATAATGATATGTTTCCACATGTTCTGGTGACTCTGTGTAATATGCGGGTGGACTATCTACATGCATAGAGTCAAAACTGTTTGAGTTTGGGTCACTCTCTGTGATCAAAGGTGAAGAAGGCACTAAGGCCCTACTTAGGTTCTCTTCTCCAGCAGCGTATTTGACTGAGATGACATTAGCTGGTGGGGGTGGCTGCTGAGCTAAGACAGGTTGAGGTCTCTGTTGAGCCTGGTATGGGTAGTTCTGAGGAGGCCTATAGTAATAAGGCTGAGCATTGTAATGGCCTTGATACCTACCTGGCTGCTGGTATGCTTGCGGGTAGTTCTGTCTCACGGTTTGTTTGTTGTATGGGCAGTCATGAGCCGTATGATTCGTGTATCTTCTCTCAATTGTACAATATTGGCCACTATGGTTGGCTTGAGGTTGTGGTGCATTGGGACACACATTTGCCATATGATCACCACCACAAGTGTAACAACGCTTGTTCATTAGTACCCTAGGTTTACTAGGAACTCCTAGTTTCTGGGCCACTTTTTCTGCAAGGTCTTCTATCGAGTTAGACAATTTTGTGGATGCTAGAGATGAACAGTCTGAGTCCTTATAGACCTTTGTGAGTTCCAATTTGTCTCCTAAGTTTTCCTCAATGTCTATACAAATTCTTATACATTGCTCTAGCGTTCTAGGTTCTTTTAGGTACACATAGGAGCGTAGTTTAGAGCTCAATAAGCCATCTAGGAACAATGAAACTTGCTTGGCTTGTGAGGGTAGCTCTTGCATTGGACATCGTTCAACATATTGTCTAAACCTACGTCCTGCCAATCTAACTGTTTCTTGAGGGGTCTGTTTGAAGCTATGAATCAACGAAGACGTGTCATGTCTAATCCCACTTTTAGAGAATTCAGTGATGAATGACTCTAAAAAGTGATGGATGTCTCTAAATTGCCTTTGTTGCAATGGTTGGAACCAAGTTAAAGCGGTATTTTTTAACGTTAGTCCAAATGCGTTGTATTGCATGAACATGTCTTCGACTTGTTCTGCTCTTAGTACTTGCTTGAATTCTGCGACATGGTCATAGGGATCTCCTGTCCCATCAAAGTAATTTTTCATGGATTTCACTAACTGAGTGGGTCTCAGTATTCTTGCGTGTTCACGTGGTCTAGGTAGAGGAAAATCATCTCTACCACCTGGTATTCCATGATCTCTTTGTCTATCCGTTCTATTAGTGTCCGTGGTTGTTCTATCTCTCCCTATGGGACGAGTGAAGCTTACTTCGGGTCTTTCTTTATTCTTTTCTCTTTGATTTCCAAGGGCTGATGATGTTCCTGCCCCTTGTTGGCTCGTATTCATGTTCGTTCTAGATGGAGGGAATACCAATTCACCTCTCCATGTGTATGTGTTTTTAGCGTGGTCAGGCACCACAAAGACTCTTTCTGAAGTCTCATCCAGGTATACAACTTTTCCAGGTGTATCCGGGTCCTTGAACTCGTATATCGTGATGATACCTACCTCACTAAGTAGTTCTGTCTTGTATCTCCAAAAGGCTTCATCAGTTTCTTTATTTACAAACAACTCTATGCTTCTGTTGTCCTGAGGGATCCATTCTGGGATTAGTACTCGTGTCAGTACAGATTTCCCTCTAGGTGTTCTAGGCTCTTCTAATGGTTCTTTTCCTTGAGATTTAGTTTCTGTCTCTAATTGAATTACGCCAAACTCGTTCGTATTGTTTGGCTGCGTACTTAAGATGTACATCGTTCCTTCCTTGTCTATGTACACGTCTCTCTCAAATTTCACCACTGGATGTTCCAATCCAATGGGTTGATCGGGATTGTGCATTTGCACCACTTGCCTTCGCAAACCATCCTCATAGATGCGAGCACCTAATCGGTTGGTTCGGAGAAACTCTAGTTGCGTTCTATAGGGTCCTTCTGGTTTTTCTAAGTAGGCTACATTCGACCCTCCTTCTGGTCTTTCTGAGCTAAATGCCATTTCTGAATCACTAGTATCTGAGCTCTCGTAGGGATAACTAGTGTTCAATTGTTGAGCCCACGATCATGCAGTAGTTCTTACACTTGCCTCTGATGATCTAAGGCTTCGTCGATCTGACTTGCCTATATGTTTGCCTAATCTAAGGTTCATTAATTTTCTTCCTTGCACACTCAATACACGCTCAGATCGTCAATGATTCTTTGTTATTACTTTCTTGATTCTTTTTAGATTTCTTTAGATTCTTGTCTTAATGTATATGTCAGGAATTTGACTTTTCGTGGTACTTTGAGTTCTCGTTCCGTCAGACTTATGTTCTTTCCTTTAGGTTCTCGTGTCACACACCTTTATCTTTAGTCTTGGACTTGATAAATTTAATTCTCTTGAACTTGAGGCGTTCCTATCGTCTTTAATCCACGATGCTAACGTTTATCCTAAGCTAAGAATTGACTGAGGGGGTTGAGTAATCTTCCAACCTCGAGTCAGCTTTTTTGGTTGCTCTGATGCCCAAGAAGCCGCGCTTCGCAAGCTTTATGCCCCTTCTGCCTTGCTTTGGTTGCCTTTGATTGCCCTTGCTAGACCTGGAAAAATCCAATATTAGACCAATTCACAGTTGGATGATCAAGCACTTGAGTATATACACCTTTTAAGTCCCTTCCCTTTTGCCAAACTTTTTAATGCTTGCCCCCTGGCTTTCTAGTCCCAAACTAGGTCAACCTCAAAATAGCTCGTAAAGAGCTTTCTAATGAGCTATTAAGCTCAAAAAACGGACTTCGGATGAAAAAGTTATGACCGTTCAGGTCCTGGGGGGTAAAAATTGACAAACAGGTTTTTCTCCAAATATGAGCTAAGGGGTCTCCTATGAGTCTAATCACCCAAAAATTTCCCAAAAATAGCCCCAAAATTGGCCAAAAAATGAAACCCTAAAATTTACAATGGGGGTGCACAATCGCGATGGCGTGAGACAATCGCGATGGTCTGGGACTGTCGCGATGGCGTGAGGGTGAACAATCGCGATGGTCTGAAGTGCACGGTCGCGATGGCGTGAAAGTGGACAATCGCGATGGCGTCAGTGTGAACTGTCGCGATGGCGTGATCAGGTGGACAATCGCGATGGCGTCAGTCAACGGTCAACGTGAACAATGGCGATGGTCCAAAGTGAACCGTCGTGATGGTCACATATGCGATGGCGTGAGCCAATCGCGATGGTCCAGGGCGCGATGGCGTGAGCCAATCGCGATGGTCCAAAATTCGGGTTGTCGCGATGGTGTAAGGGTGTCGTCGCGATGGTCTAGCTTGCCACGTGGCATCGTCGGTGCGATGGCGTGAGCCTATCACGATGGCGTGGGGTCAACCGAACAGTCACGATGGTCCGCGAACCATCGCGATGGTCCAAATGAACCGTCGCGATGGCGTGAGACCGTCGCGATGGTCCGGCCGAGCCGTCGCGATGGCGTGAGCCAATCGCGATGGTGTGACACAATCGCGATGGTCTGAGACCGTCACGATGGTCCACCAAAACAAGAATTTTGCAGATGCGGCTATGGATTCCTAGAGGCGCAGGTGTGCTCTTCACGCTGGTGTGGTCGCCTTCCTCAAAATCCAAACTTTGCAGACCATCGCGATGGTCTGACACAGTCGGAAATTTCTGACAGAAACTGAAAATTTTACCTTTTCCAAGCTTTCCTGATGCACTGGAGCTCTATACCTGCAAGAAAACTCAAGAAAACAAAAGTACACACAAGCACAAAAGCTCTCTCTCACTCTCTCGCATGCACAAATGAGGGGAAATGAGGAGAATGGGTGGATATGGTGAATTTTTTGATTTTTTTGGAGATGAAGATGATGATGCGGTGATGAAGATGGAGTGCGGGGGAGGTGAAAAACACTAAAAACTAAGTAAAAACAACAACAAAAACTGAAATTTTTACCTTCCAACGCTACTTCTTGCTATACTCTTACCATCACACATTCGTCCTAGACTCGATCCCCGGCAACGGAGCCAAATTTGGTGTTGCTCTAGCACAATGGTGAGAACCACGTTAAGAAGCTCCACCTCCTTAATGTCAATCCGCGGAAGAGATAGGAGTGATATGAAGATCGTGAATGTGAGATGAAGTGAGAGTGAAGGTGAGAAGCATAGAAATGCACACACACATACACACACACTACGAAGAGACAAGCAAGGCACAATGGAAGGTGAGAAATCAACTCTATTACTCAAGAACACTATTACAAGCTCAAAATAACTCTAACCTCAAACAAGCTAACCTCAAAAATGAGCTCTCTAGCTCTTTTTATAGTTTCTAGACTAGTTTTGACCGGTTTCACATCTAGTGACCGGCATAGTTAAAAAATAGATCATAGATGCTATTTGAAAGGGTAAACGGTGTCTAAAAATAACAAAAATTGATACGCTTGTTCTACCTAAGCTCCTCAAGCTCGAGGACTCCTCGGCTTGCACAAAATGGAGCTAGAAATTAAGAAAAGGGTTTTTCTATGTTACATATGTTACAATAGTGATAAAAATCACTGTTGGAGGTTTTTGAAAAGTATTTCTAAAACATGATTCTTTGAAAAAAGATTCCACTAGCTTCCTGCTCCGTCGTTACATGCTTCCGCGTCTTCTATGCCTCTGGCTGCTTCCAACACCACTAGTATCCTTCCTGAGGACGAAAACATTCCCTCCAGACATGACTCTAACTAGGAAAAGGAGTTTAGAACAAGAAGCCCAGGATTATTCACTCATTGGTGATAATCTATACAAGCGTGGTAAAGATGGTTACCTGAGACTATGTGTTCATGAGAGCGAATACCTCAAGATATTAGAGACTGCTCACCAAGGTGTAGCAGGAGGACACTTTGGACCAGATCGAGTGATCAAGGCAATACTATTTGCGGGCTTCTGGTGGCCGACCCTTCACATGGATGCACATACCTATGTGAAACGGTGTGATGTTTGTCAGAGAGCTCAGCCTCCTATACGCAAAGATGAGATGCCACTGAAACCCATGATGGGTGGACGAGCATTCTCTAAGTGGGGAATAGACTTTGTTGGTCCTATTAATCCCCTAGCTAAGGGTTCCCATGCTGAGTATATCATTGTTGCCATGGACTATCTAACCAAATGGGTAGAGGTAAAAGCTACGACAAAGAACGATGCTCAGACAACTGCTAAATTCTTGTTTGAGAATGTATTCACAAGATACGGGCTACCTATAGAGCTAGTAAGTGATAGGGTCACTCACTTCTTGAATGAAGTGATTGAAAATCTGCTCCAAGAATTCTTGGTAGTTCATAAGAAGTCTGCCCTCTACCACCCACAAGCTAATGGGCAAGCCGAAAGCACAAACAAGATTATGTGCAATGTGTTGACCAAATTAGTGAATAACAAACGCTCTGATTGGGACAAATAGCTACACCACGCTGTTTGGGCATACCGAGTCGCCTACAAAATGGTACTCCAAGCCACCCCCTTTCAGATGGTATTTGGCCAAAATGTAGTGCTACCGTTGGACTTCTTAATACCTACATTGAAAGTAGCACAAGAGCATGAATGGACGGGTCATGAACTCTCCTCTAGACTTTTTGACCTTGAACGATTAGGAGAAACAAGACTGAGGGCGGCTGCAGGGATATATGCAGCTAAGAAACGACAGAAGGCATACTTTGATGCCCACGTTAAGGATAAAGGTTTGAAGGCAGGCGACCTAGTACTAGTCTACACTTTGAAACAACATGCGAGGAAACTAGAGAAGAGAGGCTACGGACCCATGATCATTAATAGAATCTCAACAAGTGGAGCAGTGCAACTAGCCACATTAGAAGGCGATGTTCTCCCAAGCTACATAAGCGGATGCAAGGTCAAGTTATATCAGGAACCTCTCACAGAGGAAATGCTAAGTCGACTCAGTACTGCTAAGAAACGCAAAGAAGAAGAAAAGTGAATTCGAGAAGAAGCTCAAGTAGAAGCTTTAGAGCGCATACAGAGAATGAAATTAAGAAGACAAGGCAGAGAGCAACCTAGGCCAGATGCATGTGCAGATCAAGGATATCACGTGGCTATGTGTGAAGTTTCAGATATCAGCTCTTATAGGATAATTGATCGACGTCCTTTTATAAGCTTAGAGATAGGACAAGGAAAGGGTGCAAGGACTGTAAGAGCCTTGATTGACTCAGGTGCAGCCACTAGTGCTGTTCAATTGTCTTACTGCCACGAGTTGAAATTAACTGTCAATCCTATAGAAGCATATCTCATAGGATTGGGAGGTGTGGAAACCCCTTGCATGGGCGAGGTGGAACTTCCCCTCTATATTCAAGACGAAGCAATGACAGTCAAAGTACTAGTGTGTCAAGATGAGGACCTCAATGAGATTCTTGTCTTGGGTCAGGACTGGATCTATGATCATGCAGTCAACCTAAACCTAAGAAGTGGACTTCTTCAGGTATGGGTAAATCATAGTCGAATTACAGTTGAATTGGAAAATGAGGCACTCAAGGAACTAAGTAAGGCACGAACTCTTGGTCCTTCCAAGGGCGCACATAAAGTTGACAATGCTATTCTTGTCCAAAACTGTATGATGCAGAAAGAGGATTGTTTCAACAACTGAGTCAAGGATAAGACGACACTCCCTTCTTTTCCAAAGGCCAAAAGGATGCAGCAACCAACGGCAGATCAAATACAGAGGAAGCAGAGCACTACCTATACTGAAGGCCAAAAAAGGGAGCAAAACAAACTGTTTCAGCCGTTGAAACAAGTATGGATGCGGAAAGGCGAACACTTTGCTGTGACCAGGCCAACCCCACGGCCAAAACCTCTTATTAGTAGTCAACAACACGACACTAATAAGAAGTCTTTCATAAATTCTTCTGCGAAAGTAAAGTCTATTTGGATACCCAAGAAGTCGATGAAGGCCAGCCCACAATCACGACAAGTCTGGGTGCCTAAGGCTTGCTTGCGGGCTCAAATAGCTACACCAAGGCCACACCCTCTACAACATGTTTCACTCACTCGAACATCTGATGCCCAGTCTTACACATCACACACGGACACATATTCTTCCATGAGCACAAGTAGAATCACTTGTAAATGGGTCACTAAAAAGCCTCATTTCCAAGCCGATACTCCTAACAAACTCTCTAGAGTCTCCACAAAGTCAAGATCAAAACCCATCAATTGCATTCGGCAACCTAAAACTTGTAATAAACCCCCGGACCCCAGTTGTAAATCCATGCCCACCTACTAACTACATCCCTCTCTTACTACATCATTCCACTTAGCTTCTAGGTCTACCCAATTCCTAACTACACGCACAAGCACCGAGCACTTAATAGCCTACTAATCTCTCCCAAACCTCATGTTAATGTTGTAATGGGGACAAAAACGGTTCTATCTTGTCCTTTACAATGTTAACACATGTTTCTATATTCTCACAGAATCAGGAGGCAAGAAGTAACATGGCAGAGATGGCAGGAACTAGCTCCCATGCAGGCACCAGCCCCCAAGTCGTGGACATTGAAAGTCTTCCTGTTGAGGAGGAATTGAAGGAATGCCCAGTGGCATTGAGGGCATTACACGCAATACCGGTTCAGAATCCTCCACAGGGGCACACAATGCCGATCAGCAAAAACTCACATTGGTTTAGTGATGTGGTAGGACCCCTAGGTGAAGGCACTTACATGTGGGAGGCCGAGATAGAATTCAATGGGTGCTGGGGCAGATATCACTTTTTCACCAGGGAATTTGAGAGACTGCAGAATAATGAAGGTTTGAAACCTATATGGAAGAAGGCGGGACTCTACGATTACTTCAAATTCCAATTGCCAAAGCCCGACTTTCTAAGATGCTCATATTTGATTAGCACTCTCACTCCAAGCAAAGACAAAAAGGGGTACAGCTCCTTTGTCCTCCCATCTCTCACAAGGGGCAATGAACTGAAGCGTTTCAGGTTGACTATCAATCTGGTAAGGGAAGCTCTAGACATGAAAGGTATGCACATTCCTACGAAGAAAGAGACTATGGTCCCCGACAATATGAAGAACAGGAATCTGACAAAGTTAAAGGACATGGTGGCAATGACACCTACAATTGCCATTCATTTGCGAATGGTCATGCAGCACTTTGCATTTCCCGCTCAAGAGAGGTTCACAATGCCACCTAAGAAGATATGGTTTAGTCTATACCTGGCTGACGCCTTTGATTTGACAATAAATATGCCCCATTGGATTATCGACCAAATCCACTTGGCCCATCAAAGGTGGTATAAGAAACAAAAGTCTGTATTGTATGGATGTTGTGCCCTCACCAGGATTGTGTATAGATGTCTCGCGTATGATGTACCAGTGCAAAGGGCACTCATTTGGACCAAGGTACAGGAGTTTCAGCGCAGATTATCCTCTGCAGGGCCACCCTCCAAGAAAATGAGAGGCGCCATTCAAATGCCCTGTGCACAAGCCCACGGTGTGACACTGACACCAGAGACAACTCCACGACTTCCAAGGCGGGCACAACCCTTTACTATCAGATTACCAAGACACAGTACTGAGGGACCAAATCTAGTGTTTCCACCTGTACCAACCGACCTAGAGTTCCCTCACGGATTCACTTTAGAAGACCTAACTGATGAGGAGGTAGCCAGAATCATCGAGGCTGTTAACGCAGAAGTCGAGGCTGAGCAAGTTAGTGGACAACAAACTGCTACAGACCAACCCCATCCCAGACAACCAGATGCCATCGATGTGGAGGGTGAAGAAGAAGAAGAACAAGAGGAGGAACATGATGGACAATCCGAGGAAGAAGAGCAGGAATATGATCAAGAAGCTCTGCAGGTACTTGAAGGTGCTCCAGCTTATACTAAGGCATTGAAAAAGCTCTATGATACCATGAACAGAGTTCAAGAGCAACATAGACTGTCCCTAGTAGCAGGCAAAGCCCTCATGAATCAAATCCTTGAGGAGGAAGGCGTAGACGAGCAATACCGCGTCACTCTTGACATGATATCTGAGGCTTTAGGAGTACCTGAGACGGTGCATACCGCCCTTGCACAAGCACGAAGAACGGAGCGAAGATACAACAGACGCCCCCCTCGATCAGGAAAGCAGATGAATGTATTAGTATCAGAACCACAAGGCACATCCACAACCACGGGCACGCACACACTGTCCATGATACTGAGGAAACCCATGTATCAAGTGCACCTCCGTCACCCTCTTTGCCACCCTTGCCTCCAACACCACCACATTCACCTCCCACTACCAGTGTAACCACCACTGTCACCGCCTCCGAGTCCACTACCCGTACCGAAGCACAGACCGCCAGTCAACCCACACAACCCACACACCCTATCTCCACCTCTTTTGTCTATACGGCCACTGAAACAATAATTCTAACCGCAGCCACAGAAAATCTCATTCCCCCAATCACACTTCCGGGCAGTTCGTATTCACAATTGCACACACCACTGTACACTTTCACCACTATCACCGCACCCACAATTCCAATATTCACAATCACTCCCACTACTGCATCCACCGTTGATCTTATGGATATATCACCCACCTCTGCACCTCTCCCTCCCCCCATACACCCACCATCTCCCATTCCCCCACCTCCCACTTCACCATTTTCTAGCACCGCATCCACACTTCCATTTCCCTTCCCCTTTCCCTTCCCTTCTGCATTCAACACCCTTCCCGCATCCACCCCTATTAATAATGTATTTAATAATATGTATCAGTGTATGTCGCAACTACAACAGCACTACCAGCATCTTGATAATCAACACACGCGACTCTTTCGAAGCCATGAGGAACTTCAACTACGATTCATTGATCTCGAAAGGGAAAAGCGGCTACTACAACAACAGCATGCCACTTTACAGGAACAACATGAACAGTTAGTAGCCAATCGACCCCAGTCCAATGCAGAGGAAAGGCAACATATGGATGAATTGCTACACTCCCAGATAACGGAGAATCTCAAGCTTAGGCGCAACCTAGCCCTCCTACGAAAACACATGTCTACAGCACTCGAAGAGAATAAACGGCTGCAGAAACAGAATGAAGAAAACTTGGAAGCAGCCATGGAGGGTTCCCCGCAGGAAATCGACCCCGAGAAATTCAAGGCCATTCCCTCTGAGAATATGCAAATTGTGTTAGAAACCCATGCCGACCTCCTAGAGGCCCATGCACCATTAGAACGAGAAAGAGATGACCTACTTAAGCAACTAGCAACTCAGCAGGAGTCACCAAGCAAAGTCACTGCCACAGACGACACATCCAAAGAAGTCACAAAACTCAGAGCAGAACTCGAAGAATTACGCAGTAAAGTCATGCAATACGAGCGTCAATCCTCTCCCCTTGTCGAGCCCGAGCCTGAGGACTTAGTGCCAATTGAAATCGAGGAAACCTTCGAAGATCCATATGTTCCCATGCCTGCACCAGGGGGCAAGCAAACAGAAGAGGGCATGGACACCATCGAGATAGAGGCTCCTGAATGGATGCAGAGGTTAGAGAAAGTGGCCACAACCCATGATGATAGAGTGGCAGTTCAGATAGCGTCAATGTCACGATTGGAAGAGGTAGTTATAAAATCGGAGTACTTTCGAAACCTCTCCCATCATAGGTGGATCGGCACATCCGACGATTTGTATGTTCCTTTCTGTGTCCTAATGGCGGACTACAATGCCGAAATCAAGCAGCACACCTCAAAAGAACGAACCTCGGCTACACAGTTTGCACCAGACGACATCCCAGCAAGTGCCAAGTAGGGCAATATACATCAACCGACGTGGAGGATTCGTCTACTGGAAACCTACCCAGAGATGGTAAGAACATGGAATAACATGCCTTTGTACATCAAATACAACCCATGCTACTGCCCTGTATTTCGAAGAAGGTCATGGCCCGAATACACAAAAATTGTGCTGACAACCAAAGGATGCGAGAAATGGCTCAATTATGTCTACTTAGCACCACCTAAAGGCCAACCTACCATAGGATATATGATCTCGACGATTCGGCATTGGGGGGTCAGGTTTAAAAATGTACCAGATGTCATGGCCCAAATGTGCCTTAGAATTTTTGAACTCATGTTGGTCACCTTCAGGACCTTCAAGAATGTCAAGGAACCTCATCTGTCAGCTCTTGGATTTAATGAAGGTAATCAGGACCTTGTCTATGACATGAGCGCAACACCATCTATTAATGTTGTATATGCATGGCACGCGCGTATCAAGTATCTACCAGCCTGCTTCAAACAGACGTTTGAAGAAATGTTTGTCACGAGATTTTGGGAATATCATTCAGAGATATTCATTCCCAGACCATCACATTTATTGCAGTTGTTTGCAGTGGAACAAGCTCTTCATTCAGAAAAGTTACGTATACCACATCCAGAGGTTCCCGGGCCGGTAGATTGGGATGCTCTACTCACGGACTTGGCCAAAGGGTTGCGGATTGCAGAACATCACTGAGCACAAGACGTTGTTGAGTACTACATCCAACGACCCACCCAACAAGGGTCTGTCAGGGACGACAGACGCGAGAGAGGGGGGGGGTGTTGGAACTGAAGGACTCACAAGGCAAGGAAGCTTACGAAGGGAGTCAGAGAGAAGAGAAAGTACAAGCAGACAGAGCAGTCAACGACGATCTGGCAAGTAGGCCAATATTTTTTCAGGACACTAACGCATATAAAAGAGGTGGACACACAAGGAGAAGGAGCAAGTAGGGAGCTCCAGGAAATGTATGTCAAAATATTAATAGAAACCCCTACAAAAATAGTGATTTTCATCACTAAAAACCGTCATAAATACCATTTCATATTTTTGTAGCTCCATTTTGTGCAAGCCAAGGAGTCCTTGAGCTTGAGGAGCTTTAGAAGTACCTACTTGTCAGTTTTCACATTTTTTAGACTTCGTTTGAACCTCTGAATAGGGTAGAGAACCTAATTTTTAACTAGGCCGGACACTAGGTCTGGACATGGCCAAAACCTAGTCAAAAACTATAAAAAGAGCTAGAAGGCTCATTTTGGAGGTTAGCGTGTAATTGATCTAGACTTGTAAGAGCTTTTTGAAAGTAATCTAAGAACTCCATTGCTTCTTACTCTTTGTCTTGCCTTGTGTGCGCGTGTGTGTATGTGTGTGCATGTTAGTGTGCTTCGCACTCACGCACTTGTGCCTTCACTTGCTCGAGGTCATCATACCATCCTCACGTCTTCCCGGATTGACATTAAAGGAGGTGCTACTCATCACTGAGCTACACTTACCAACTTGTCCTCTTCAATATCTTCATCTATTGCTCCCAAGCTATCTACAATATCCTTCATTCTTGCCACATAATTAGAAATTGATTGTGAGCTCTTCTTCTTAAAGGTTGTGAACTCAGCCCATAATGAGGGCTTCCTTGAATTGGTTTTATTTTGAAAATGCTCTTCCAAAGCATTCCACATATCTGCTGCACTTTCTAATCCTCTAATATGAGGTAGAAGATAATCGTTTACAGCCATGTAGATGATGCTCCTAGCTTGAGCATCCTTCTTCATCCAACTCTTCAAATCTACAAGTTCCTCCCTAGTTGGAACACTAGGAACTTCAGATTCAGGCTTTTCTTCTTTTCCTGTAATGAATGCCATCAAATATTTGCTCATGAGGTGTGCCTCTATCCTCATGGACCAAGCTAGATAGTTTTCCCTATCTACTAATCAAACTGCAAGATTTCTCCCATCTTTGATCTTTGTCTCTGCAAATGTTCAGATAAATGAAAATGCTTTGTACCTTTAATGCAAAGCTTCAATCTTTCGGATCCTTTCGAGCTCAATCTTCACACTTCTTCAGGTTTTCTTCAAGACTTTAATCTTGTCCACCTTCAATTTGAAGAAACTTCAATGTTTGCAACAGTCGGGACTTCAAATGCTCTTTACCTCACTTTATATTGCACCTTTTGCTCGGATACCACTGATGGATCTAAATCTCCAAATACTTGATCTATGCTGATTTAAGAACACTTCTATATCAATCATAGACCAAAATTTACACATATGTTACCATGATTTATAAAATCATTCACAAAAACTTCTTTGTATGAAGTTTCTTCCTCTTCAAAGAGTCTACTTCAGAGATTAACTTCATTACCTGCAAATATCTTCAAAATTCTTCAATCTAATGATCCAAATACCACCACGCTACCTTTTCCCAATCATATCATTCATTAGACCTTCAAAAGAATCATTAAAACTCTGATTTGATCATTAAGACCAAATGTATGTTAGAAATTGTCTCTCTGAACAAGCGACTTTGACATAGTCAACTTCTCAAGTTGATTTCTCATAGCACAAGTCCCATTTTGCTAAATGCTTTTAGCCATAGCTTCCTTACCTCCTAACTTAGATTTTGAATGCTTACTTATCAAAAACTTTACATTGTGCATTGAGATTTAAGCAAAACTCTGAGAAAAATGCGTGACTCTGAGAGCTTTATATGTAGACTTTACATATACATGTTCCTATTGATCATACATACAACCTGGAAAGAATTAGACCATGAAACTTTGAGCATAGCTTGATTAACTTCTAAATTAGATGTGTACAAAAGATTTCCTGATCCACTTGATCAGGCTGAGAGAAATTAGAGAAAGTCTCGACGTTAACTCAAGAAGATGACTCTCTACACATTTACACATGAACCCTTGACTTCTAATGACTCTCACAATAATTTCTTTACATTATTGACTTATATACATATGATTCTAGACTCATCCTACATCTATTACATTACTCCTTTTCATTCTAATGAACATCTATACTTATTGTTCAAGAATTTTCATCTGTAATGTACATATGTATACACGCTATATTTCTGAGATCTCTTCACTTCCTTCAATGACTTCTTTGACTTCATTTTGATTTCTGACCTGCTTCAAGCACTTCATAATCATCAATTTGTGAGTGCTTTGTTCCAAAACTATTGTGGCCACTTCCAATTGTGAGGTTGAGTATAGGGCAGCTTTCACAGCGACCATTGAGTATGTGTGGCTCAGACATCTTATGGTTGGTTTGGGTATTGGTCAATCCTCTACCACCACCATCTTCACTAACATTTACAGTGCATTGGGAGTTGCAAAGAACAATGTGTTCCATGCTCGCACTAAGCACATTGAGGTGCATAATCATTATGTGAAGGAGAGATTCTCTATTGGAGAGATCAGCTTGGCATATGTGCCCACACAGGAAAACATTGCAGACCTTTTCACGAAGGCTCTGCCTAGGGAGAAGTTTGAAGCTTTCCCACATAGCTTGGCACTTCCTTAAACATGAGCATCAGCTCCTTGTTCACTACATCACTCATAGGGGGAATTTGTTGATATATTTAGGTAGTGATGTGTGTGAACACACTAGGACCATCGGGGTACTTTTCCCTCTTTAGGAGGTTTTTTTCCCCGGCTTGGTTATATGCCTATTGCCCTAAGAGGCTGCTTATCTTTGTACATTCTAGTGGTAATACATTTTGTATTGTGTGTTGTGCTTCAAGCTTCTTTTTCTTCTTCTTTGTGTTGTTCGCGTGCTTCTGTAGACCTTGAACTCCAACAACATCTAGCTAGAATAGCAAAAGAGCTCCAAGACACTTATCTTTTTAATTTGAGAGTTAGTCCCACCTATGCCATAAATATAGTGCCTATGCTCACACATGGTCCAAATCATTGAATAAATTCAAGAAAAAGGTCTAATGTGATAAAACAAAGAAATCTTCACATTGTTGCAAGGAGTGTATTTCACAAATTCAAATGGATTCTTGTTGAGATGTGTGAAATATGATGAACGATATGTTGGAGCAAGTCTATGAAAAGCCTAAATATTGGCTTCAGTCCCACAAATTCATAGAAGAAGCTTTAAAATGAAGACTATGTAAAGTTCACTTGTGAACTACCTCTTGTAACTTTTGAAGAGTTTACTTAATGTAAAAGTGAGAGAATCTTAAGTGGTTGAGTCCACTTGATCAAAAAGGGAAAGAGGAGCCACGAACTCGTGATTTGTGGTAGGTAGAGAATCAAATCAATCACTAATTGATTGGAGAGTGATTGAGGGAAGTTAGCCTCCCAAACTCAACTATAAATAGATGGCAGCTTTAGTCGTGGTTAGAGAGACCTATGTGAAGACCTCCAAGAGCTGAGCTTTATGCCATATCAAGGTGTGATTACAAGGCACACATATGTATCAGTAAGTCCATTGTATTGTACAAGCAATATACTTTCATTTTCATGATCATTTGAGTTCATATGTCCATGTTCTTGTGAAGTGTACTACTCACTGCCATATCTCTCAATTTTCTATCTCAGATTGCAGAGATGGTTTCGTTGAGCTTGGTGCATCATTTTCAATGATTTAACTTGGTACAGTTAGCTATATATGTCTAATATATGTCCATCAAATTTCATTTCATTTGGGTATTGCAATCTTCAGTTATGTTCAGTTGAAGTCAACCCTGTCTGTCATTTTCACTTCTCTGTCAATTACCCGACTTTTTTACTCATCTTGTCAGAGCTGTTTCTCAGTGTTTAATTATCCAAATTCAATGATTTAAAGCTTGTGGGATTCCGATTACTGTCTAGTATTCGCATACAAATTTTCATAATCTTTGGAGTCTTAAATCTGGAGTTATGTTCATTTGTCTGCTCACTGGTCTCAAACTATAGCAGCCCGTGAAAATCGGGATGATGTCATCAGTTGCTAAACATCATTCTCAGTGTGTGGTTCATTATTTTTTATGGGATTACTCTTGAAAGTTAGCTCTTTAAGTTAAATAGACTTCCTCAAGAGGAATTAAGCTAATTGCTACTGTGCTCAGAGAATTATGCAAAACACTCGACAGGTGTATGAACCAAAATAGCAAGTTCTTCACCTCTAAGCTAACTCCAACTTATCTGTTTTGATCTATCTTTTTGTGAGTGATCTTCCAAGGTACATAGGGTGTCTAATACATCCATTGGCAAGCTAAAAGGGCCCACCACATACTCCTGGAGTTCATTTAGCTGGTGTAGATCTAGGATTTTGCAACACCTCTTCATCTTCAAGCACATACCTATCCATCTCTTCACACGATAGGCTTTGATCCAACAAGCTTGTGAGAAGATTTCAACCAACATAAGGGGTTAGTTGGAACCACCCAAGAGCTAAATCGCTTAGGTGTGTACTCGCCAAACATGAAAAAGGAAGTGCATGATTATGTGGTTGATTTTTTTGTGAATATCTGGATCCAACATAAGGGATTAGTTGGATCCACCCAAGAGTTGAATCACTTAGGTGTGTACTAGCAAGACATGTAAAAGGAAGTGCATGATAATGTGGTTAATTGTTGTGTCTGTCAAGTGGTACAACAAAAGGAACACTCTTCCATGAGCTACTCAACAATAGCCCCCAAATGGAGTAAATCCTTGGTTGACTTCTTAAAGTCCAACACATATTCAATAGGGGCCAGTACAGCAAGGAAAAGAGCTAGAAGAAGAGAGTAAGGACTATCTCATTAATGGAAATCAACTCCTGAATAGAAGAAGAGACAATCAATTATGCCTATGTGTTCATGAAGGATCATAACTTCCAATCTTAGAAATGGCTCATGTAGGACTTTGTGTCATTTCTTTACTCAAAGAATGGTGAAGATGATCCTCTTTGCAAGATCATGGTGGCCTACATTGTATATGGATGTAGAAACATATGTGAAGAGTTCTGACATGTTCTAAAGGATTAAATACCCTTTAAGAAGAGATGATAGGCCATTAAGACTGATGGTAGCACTAGAGCTTTCACTAGGTGGGGTATAGACTTTATAAGACCTATTTATCCACCTCCAAGAGGCTCTAATGTGGAGTATATATAGTTGCTAATTATGAAACTAACAAAGTAAGTAAGCTTCAACACTAAAATGGGCTTGAATCAAGTGAAGACTCAATCATTGTTCCAAAAGATAACCTCACCAAATCGATCCAAGCTAGAGCAACAAAAAAGAGATACACTCAAACAACCACAGAATCTTATTTTAACAAATCTTCACAAGGTTTGGGCTAACTATTGAGATATTAAGTGATAGGATCACACACTTTGTTAATAAAGTAATCAAATCACTCATGAAGAAATTGTTGGTGATTCATAAGAAATTTTATCCCTATCATCTGCAAGCCAATGGGCAATTTCACAATTCAAATGAGGTCTTATTCACCATTTTGACTAAGATAGTAAACAATGGGAGATTCGATTGGGACAAGCAGCAGCATCATGTTTTTTGGGCTCAGAGTGGCTTATAAGACAACCCTATGAACCACCCCATTCAATCTTATCTACAATTGAAATGCAATTCTGTATTTTGACTAAGATAGTAAACAATTTTGACTAAGATAGTAAACAATGGGAGATTCCATTGGGGCAAGCAGTAGCATCATGTTTTTTGGGCTCAGAGTGGCTTATAAGACAACCCTATGAAGCACCCCATTCAATCTTATCTACTATGAGTGGACATGCCACAAGTTATCTTCACAAATAGAGCCAATCAAGAAGTTGCAAGAAACAAGACTACAAGTTGTAGTAGGCATCTATGCAAGTAAACAAAGATAGACGACATACTATGATGCCCATTGTAAAAGATAATGGATTGAGATTTCAAGATTTAGTGCTTGTGTACACTTTGAAGCAACATGCTAAGAAGCTTCAAAGTACAGAAGCTATCACCCTCTACTCAAAATCTCAAGTAGGAAGAAGAACGCATATGCGAAGAAGCTAGACAAGAAGCCCTAGAGAGGTGTTGACAGTATACGGGAAGAAGCAAGTACGGACACACATGCAGATCTAGCACTAAGGCAACCTTTCATCTTTTTTCAAAACCCTTACATCATTTTAAAGTGATTCTCATCACTAAAAACCCCTATAAATACCATTTTCACCTTTTTGTAGCTCCATTTTGTACAAGCCGAGGAGTCCTCGAGCTTGAGGAGCCTTAGAAGTAGTTGCCTGCCAATTTTCATATTTTTTAGATCTCGTTTGAGCCCTCAAATAAACCCTGGAACCTAATTTTTAACTAGGCCGGACACTAGGTCTGGACAGGGCCAAAGCTAAGCAAAAACTATAAATAGAGCTAGAGAGCTCATTTTTGAGGTAGCTTTTGGTAGTTTTGAGCTTGTATGAGAATTTTGTTGCAATAGAAGTGATTCCATTGTCTTACTCTCTTTGTTCTTGCCGTGTGTGCGCGTGTGTGTGTATGTGTGTGCATGTTAGTGTGCTTCTCACTCACACATTTGTGCCTTCACTTGCTCGAGGTCTTCATACCATCCTCATGTCTTCCCGGATTGACATTAAAGGAGGTGCTACTCATCACTGAGCTACACCAAATTTTGGCGCCGTTGCCGGGGATTCGAGCTTTGAGGACGAGAGTGTGATGGTAAGACGTAGAGAGGACGCGTTGGAATGGTAAGTAGTCGGTAAATTTTTGATTTTTCTCCATCTCCATCTCCATCTCCATCTTCACCTCCTTCTCCATCTCCACCTCCACCGCCTTCTCCACTACATATTCCCTCTTCCTTGTCATTCCCCTCATTTGTTGTGTGCGAGTTTGAGAGAGAGCGAGTGTGTGTGCTTGTTTTTGTGTATTTTTTGCATGTTCTTGCAGGTACCAGCTCCATCACCATCTCCAGCAAGCTCAGTAGGTACAGAATCCTTATGCACAGGCCCTGAGGCGTTGAGCTCGAGCTATCGCGACACTTCGCAAACTTCGACTAATCGCATTTCTGAGTGCACCACGACACTGCGCAGGCTGAGAGCTCCTAGGATCACTAGACAGAACTGAAAAATTCACCATATCCCGAGCTATCGCGACACCTCGAGGTATCGCGACACTCATGAGCTATCGCGACACCTCACGACCTATCGCGACACTTGGGAGTATCGCGACACCTCACGACCTATCGCGACACCTCACGACCTATCGCGACACTTGGGAGTATCGCGACACCTCACAACCTATCACGACACCTCACGACCTATCGTGACACTTGGGAGTATCGCGACACCTCACGACCTATCGCGACACTCACGAGCTATCACGACACTTGGGAGCTATCGCGACACTTTGACCCGACCTATCGCGATACATGGGCTTAACGCATGAAAATTTAGAGTAATTTAATTGACTGAATTAAGGTATCTTTGGGCTTAATCTTGGACACATTGGGAGGAATTTCCTGAACCCTGAGAGCCTGTTTGGACCCCTAAGTGCCTGAATGGTCATAACTTCACCATACGAACTCCGATTAATGAGATTTTGGTCTTGTTGGAAAGCTTGTTGAAAATCCTACGTGGACCTCGACTAGTTTTTTGTAGAATCATATGTGGAGTTTTAGAACATGTATTTTCAAGTTGGCCTTTAGGTGAGACTAGGTGGTCCTAAGATTGAGGGGGTACAGTGAGTTACTCTAGGGGGGACTGCAAATATTGATGTGGGTCTTTCAATTACTTGTGGTAATAGAGCTATACTGACTGGTGAGCTTTTGCAGGAACATTGTGTGCAATCAAGGCAATCCAAAGCAAGCTAGCAGGGGTGAGTACCAAGCTTGGGAGAAGGCTTCCTGGGCTTGTGTAGCAGTCTGGTCAACCAGCTAATTGAGTTTGGAAGATCTCTCAACCCTCCTTTGTCAATTCCTAGCCTAGGCTAAGTACGACTTAGGTGTGGTAATTAATTAGGGCAACGTTAGGCACGAATCAAGTCCAAGAGAATTAACCAACCAAGTGCAAGATTTAAATAGGTCTTAAGTGCGAAAACCCTAAGGGACAAAGGGTAAACTGGAGTCGATCACTTATCAAGTGCGAAATTCACTTAAGTACTCCTGACGACGCGATTTCAGACAAGATCATAAACATAATATTCAACTCAAAAGAACAAAGTGATTGGTGCAAATTAACCTGCAACGAGAGTGTGCTTGGGTCCAAGGGGGTAGATAAATCAGGCATATGAACCTTAGATCAGGCAGACACTTAGGCCGAGACAGATAAAGCCTCAGATCTTCTGAAGCTAGTGTCAATCACACTGCCAGGTCTTGGGCCCAGCAGTTGAGTGATTACCCATACACTCCCAGATAAGAAACAAGTGATTCTGAGATGTCCTATCACATGGAGAGACCAGTAGGTAGTTCAGGGGTGGCTTATCTAGAAAAGCCAGAGGGACCTTACAAGACTCAATTGGAATACATCAGGACGAATCGTCTAGGTGCTCGCATCTACGAAGACGGACTGAGAAGATCTGTGGTCCAGATTAAGAACCCCGATCAACCCCATGGACTAGAACACCCGGTAGTCAAGTTCGAGAATGGAGCATACCTGGATAAAGAGGGGACTATTTATGTAGTCACCACTCTTCCTGATAGAACAGACGAGTTTGGAAATGTGATTGCAGAGACCGACATGGGTGATATAGAACAAGGAAATTTAGAGAAAGAGCCGAGAACTCCCCGGGGTAAATCTGTCTTGACCAGAATCATGACTCCAGAGTGGATTCCACAGGATAATAAAAGCATAGATCTGCTTTTAAACCGAGAAACCGATGAGGCTTTTTGGAGATATAAATCTGCTCAACCTCAGGAAGTGAGTGCCCTCACAATCTATGAGTTTAAAGACCCTGATAGCCCAAGCCAAGTAACCTACCTAGACAATGCATCAGAGAGAATCTTCATGGTCACTGAGCATGGCAGACATGCCTACACATGGAAGGGCGAATTTGTTTTTCCCCAACCAAGGTCTAATGTGTCCTTTGGTCACCAAGGAGCTGGGACCTCCCAAGCTCATGGAGCTCAAAGAGATAGAAGTAGAGACAAACCTGAGGTAAGTTTTGCCAACTCCCTGGGAAGAGAAAGAACGGGAACGGAAAGGAATAGAGTGGAACCTGAGAGACATAGAACCTCATGGAATCAAAGGAATGCTGACGATTTTCCTTTGACAAGGCCGAGAGAACACACTAGGACCCTGCGACCAACTCAACTAGTGAAGTCCATGAAGAATTATTTCGATGGCACGGGAGACCCTTATGACCATGTGGCAGAATTTTGGCAAGTATTGAAAGCTGAACAGGTAGAGGACCTATTCACACAATATAATGCTTTTGGTCTAACCCTTAGGAATACTGCCCTTACGTGGTTTCAACCACTAAACGAGAGGCATTTCAGAAACATAGACCAGCTCTTAGAGGCATTTATCATTGAGTTTTCTAAGAGTGGAATCAGGCACAACACTTCCTCACTAATTCATAGCTTCAAACAAACACCTCAAGAGACGATCAGACTAGCTGGAAGAAGATTTAGGCAGTACCTGGAGAGATGCCCGATGCCGGAGTTACCCACACCAGCCAAACAAGTGGCCTTGTTCTTAGATGGATTGTTGAGCACCAAGCTCAGGTCATATGTGTATCTGAAGGACCCCGGAACGATAGAAGAGTGCGTGCGCATGTGCATAGACATTGAGGACAATCTAGGTGAGGAATTAGAACTATCAAAAATCTATAAGGATTCTGATAGCTCTAGTAGCCTCACATCTGGTCAATCCACATCCATTGAGGAACTTGCAGAGAAGGTAGCTCAAAAACTAGGTGTCTCCAGCAAACAAATTCTGAGATTTGCCCCAGTTAAGCGGTGTTACACTTGTGGCGGTGACCATATGGCAAATGTATGTCCCATTATGGCCCAACCCCAGGCAAATCCTAGTAGCCAGTACTGCACCATAGAGCGCAGGTACACCAACCACACTGCACAAGATTGCCCATATAACAAACAAACTGTTAGGCAAAATTACCCTCAGCCATATCCACAACAGGGTAGATACCAGAATCAGTACCCACCACAACAATACAACCGACCACAGCAAACTTATCAGCCACCTTATCAAGGGCAGCAGAGACCTCAACCAGTCCTAGTACAGCAACCCCCTGCTCCAACCAATGTGATCCCAGTGAAATATGTATCTGCTGAAGAAAATCCGAACAGAGCCATAGTCCCAATCACCCCATTGCTATCAGACAGTGATCAAAGTGACCATAGTTTTGACTCCACACATATTAATAGCCCACAGGCTTACTACATGCAGTCACCTGAGCATAACGAGTCATACTATTATGAGGACCCAAGTGAAAATAGTGGGGAGCCTGAGTCTGCTAATGTCATGTACACAAACCCCAACTCTAGACCTCAACCTAGGCAGGTACGACCCCCATTTCCTAGAGGACCATGCTTCAGATGTCAGGGAGATCACCTTATACGTGATTGTCCACTGCCTGCCCCTACACAACCTCAACCAGTAACAATTCAGGGTTTCTGTCAAGACTGCGGAAAAGAGCATCTCCTACGAGATTGCCCAAAGAACCCTAATAACATGCCTAAAATCACTCCTATCAATGTTGTTGGGTTAGTTGTAGACTCCACAGGGAGTGTGACTTCCACTGCACCTGTGCAAGTGATCACAAGAACCCAAGCACTACAACAAAACCAAGGTGTTGGTCGGGAAAAGAGCCCCGAGGTGAGTGAAACAGAGGGCCTAACCAAAAAGAGGACTAGAGCCTGGAAGGATAGTCGTGAAAGAATGAAAAGGCAATGGGCAAAAAAGATGAGCAAACTTGAAGAAAGCTTGAGAGAAACCAAAGCAAAGATAAGTGAACTCGCATCTCAAAACCACTCTCACACCAACCCTCCACCACCTCTCCCTTTACCCGCCAATCCACCTTCTTCCATTCCCCAACCTTTCAATACACCACCCTTAACCCACCCACCACCCAGAGTAGGATCCGTCCTAGCCGATCCCACTCCTGAGGACCTAAACATGATGCTTAGAGCATATCAGGCCAGAATCCAAGAAGGGCCAAACGTAACTGATCATGAAAAGTGTTACCCTAGAGCAGAACTAGAGCTAGAACGAACCAAAATTTGTGCTAAGATGGTGGAATTGGCTCAGACTATGTTTGAAGCCAGTCGCCTCTTTACATCTCTAGTTCAGCTAAGACGTAGTTACACTTTGATGGACTACTAGAACGAATAGAGAGGATAATTGCACAATCAGAAAAGGAACCCGCCTCTCAAAATAAGGGCAAGGCAAGTGAGAACGTGAGCCTATCTCCCCAGAAAGCCTACGTGCCTAACTCTACGGAGCCAGACACATCATCTTCTATGAATCGGTTCACACCAGAATTCCTACGAGAGATTCAAGAAGACAAATGGGCTAAAGAAAGTGAAGTCCCTCCTCCCATTGAACTTGTGGATGATGCACATGAGCAATTCCCACAGGACATCCCATCCATTTATGAGGAGCATGAGAGCATCCACTCTCAAGAGAGATTAGACTTTGAGTCTAATGCTCTACAAGAATTACCACATTTCACAGGCCCATGGGAAACCAAGTCTACTTGTCTGAGAGCGCCCACAGTCATGATAAGAAATGAAGATTCTATCATACCTAGGAATACAAAGGTAGTAAAGAACACTAAAGTGCAGTGCAATCTCACTTTAGAAGAGCTACTCAAAGTTAAGCCAGAAGTGTGGAAACATGCAGCCAAACGAGTGCCAGACATAGCAAAATCGCGCTCCCAAGTAGGATCTCATAGAACAGTGCCTGAAATACCATTGGATAAGATAGGAGACATGAGCGAAGGAGAAGAAGGAAATACCTATCTCCCAGTTACTCATCAGGGTTACACAACCAAGGCGATTTTGGACTCAGGTGCAGGAGTTGCAATTGCTACAACTTCCCTATGGAAGCGATGGGGCAAGCCAGCACTCCGACCCACGAGAATGAAATTGCAGATGGCTGATGGTCATATTGAAAGGCCCTTAGGATTTCTAGAAGGAATAACTCTCACTACATGTGGGGTCGAGTTTGAGCATACTTTTGCTATATGCGACTTTAGCAAAAACCAAGCCTACGAGATGATTTTGGGAAGGCCATTTATGCGGCAATTGCAAGTAGTCCAGGATTGGGGAACCAATTCCTTGTATTTGCAACATCTAGGTGTTACAACCAAAGTCAATCTTAAGGATTACTCTCATAGAGACGTACCACCTATTCAATGGAATCCCATCCATAGAGCCAAAGATGAGACTGAGTCTCTGCATTCCATAGGATCCGAATCCTCGTGGATGCATGAAGACACCCACTTATGGATGTGTAAGGTAGCAGTAGAAGAAGAGAAGAGAGAGAAAGCCAGAGAGGTAGGTGCAAAAGAAAACCATAGATCAATTCAAGACCCAGCCTATGCACCTGTAGTCTTTCCTGATGAGGAATTTGAACCCCATGGCTGGGCAGAAATCCTAGCAACAATGGATGTAGCCATCAATGAAGAGCAGTGGACACCTCACTGTGATGAGGATGGCTATGACATTTCAGTTTTTTCAATAGAGCCAATCATGGGAGATGCAGTTTTAGAAGAATGCGAACCTATCCTTGATGCATTTGAGGATGCGAGTGACTCCGATCTAGAGTCAATCATCATGGACCCACCTTTTGCATCAGATGAAGAATACTTCTATGAAGTAGAATTTCAACCCCAGAGGCACGGAGAGCTTACAAATGAGGTGAGGTTAGCCACACAAGTAGCTACTAAAAGCGGAGGAAAGAAAAGAAAGAAGAAGGAAGTCACTCTGGAGGCAGAAGAATCCTTGTTTGAGGTCCCTGAAAACTTTAAAAAATATGAGATAGACGATAGGAGGGTCATGATAAGAATGCCTAAACGTGAGGCACAAGCAGGAGAAGCCTATGATAGCAAGGAAACTACCAAGAAAATAGTTGTCGCCATCGAGGAAGGAGAAGAAAGATGCACATACATAGGTCATGACCTGACAGAAGAGGAAGAACAAGAGTTAATAGCCTTGCTAAGAGAATACAGAGATGTGTTCGCTTGGAGTTACAAGGATTTGAAGGGTGTTGATCCAGACATATGCTCACACACTATCCCCATGACCTCAGATGCCAAACCCTCTAAGCAAAAGCCATATACATACAATGATAATTACGCTGCCAAGATCAAAGAGGAGATAGATAGACTGGTTGAAGCTGGATTTATCTATGAAATTGAGCACACTGAGTGGGTATCCCCCATTGTAATGGTGCCCAAGAAAAACGGAAAGCTGCGTGTGTGCATTAACTTGAAGAAGGTTAATGCAGCCACAATTCGAGATAACTATCCGCTTCCTATCACAGAGCATCTCTTAGAAAGAGTAGCAGGCAAAGAAGTGTACAGCTTCCTCGATGGATTTTCGGGCTACAATCAAGTAGCCATAGCTCCAGAAGATCAGCATAAGACGGCATTTGCCACTGAATGGGGCATTTTTGCCTTTAGAGTAATGCCATTTGGGCTAACCAATGCACCAGCTACCTTCCAAAGGCTGATGTGCCATGTGTTTAAAGAGTTCCTGAGGAAGAACTTAGAAGTCTATGTTGATGATCTTTGTGCTCATTCCAACATTAGGCAAACCCATATTCCCGAACTCAGACAAATCTTTGACAAATGTAGAGAATATCAAGTCTGCCTGAACCCAGAAAAGTGCGTCTTTATGGTCAGGCAAGGCAAGATTCTAGGACACATAGTGTCAAAGAATGGCATATCCACTGATGAAGAGAAAGTGAGAGCCATAGCAGAGCTACCTAGGCCAAGGAATGTCAAGGAAGTACAAGATTTCATGGGGCATTGTGGTTACTACCGCCGGTTCATTCACATGTATGCTGTCATTGCAAAGCCCATGTACGGACTTCTGACTAACTTTGAGTGGACTGATGAATGTGAGAATTCCTTCCAGGAGCTTAAACGAAGATTATGTTCAGCACCAATCTTGACCACACCAGATTGGAAAAAGCCATTCCATGTTCATGTGGATGCATCCAATTACGCTATTGGATGTGTACTCGCACAACCTACTGGTGAAGGTAATATGGATCTCCCAATTGCCTATGCCAATAGACAATTGAATGCAGCTGAACGAAATTACACCACTACTGAGAGAGAAGGGTTAGGCATGGTATATGCAGTTAAGAAATTTAGACACTATTTGCTTGCAAACAAGTTTAAATTTTTTACTGACCACCAAGCATTGTTATATCTCGTGAACAAGCCATGCAATACAAGAAGATTAGTAAGATGGTTTCTCTTGCTAATGGAATATGAATTGAGGTTGTAGTAAGGAAAGGGAAGACTCACTTGAGAGCGGATCATCTCTCTAGGCTCACATCTGGAGAAGCCCCACAAGGAGTGTCAGATGACCTTCCTGATGCTTACTTGTTTAATTTGGAAGTGGTGCCGCAGTGGGCTAAGCCATTAGTACCAGTATTGACGTACGGGCCTAACCACCCAGTAATAGCCACACAGGATAGAGAGGTAGTAAAAGCTCAAAAGTATCACATCATGGCAGGTAGTATGTACAAGCACACAGATCAAGGAGTCTTGGCTTGTTGTGTGGAAGAGGATGAGTACGCTAAATGGTTGCAATTAGCACATGTAGGTGCATTAGAGCAACACTACTCAAAACAACGAACCCTATAGACACTAAGGAGACTCGGAGTGCATTGGCCAACTATGGAAGCTGACGTCCAAAAGTTGTGCAAGGAATGCCCAATCTGTTGCACTAAACCACCTGTGGAACATGCCACTCTTTATCAAGTGTCCATAGTGCCAGGTTGGAGTGAACCACTTGTAGCCTTCCTGAGGACGAAAACATTCCCCCCAGACATGACTCTGGTTAGGAAAAGAAGTCTAGAACAAGAAGCCCTAGAGTACTCACTCATTGGTGATAATCTCTACAAGCGTGGTAAGGATGGTTACCTGAGACTATGTGTCCACGAAAGTGAATATCTAAAGATCTTGGAAACAGCTCACCAGGGTGTAGCAGGAGGACATTTTGGTCCAGATAGGGTGATCAAAGCAATTCTATTTGCAGGATTTTGGTGGCCCACCCTTCACATGGATGCGCATACCTATGTGAAGAGGTGTGAGATTTGTCAGCGAACCCAGCCTCCTATACGCAAAGATGAGATGCCACTGAAGCCTATGATGGGCGGACGTGCATTCTCTAAGTGGGGAATAGACTTTGTAGGTCCTATCAATCCCCCAGCTAAGGGTTCCCATGCTGAGTATATAATCGTTGCCACAGACTATCTAACCAAGTGGGTAGAGGTAAAAGCCACAACGAAGAACGACGCTCAGCAACTGCTAAATTCTTGTTTGAGAATGTATTCACAAGATACGGGCTACCTATAATGCTTGTTAGTGATAGAGGCACTCACTTCTTGAATGAAGTTATTGAAAATTTGCTCCAAGAATTCTTGGTAGTGCATAAGAAGTCTGCCCCCTATCACCCTCAAGCCAACGGGCAAGCCGAAAGCACCAATACGATCCTATGCAATGTCTTGACAAAATTAGTGAACAATAAACGCTCTGATTGGGACAAACAGCTACACCATGCTGGTTGGGCATACCGAGTTGCCTACAAAACGGTACTCCAAGCCACCCCCTTTCAGATGGTATTTGGCCAAAACGCGGTGCTACCCTTGGACTTCTTGATACCTACATTGAAAGTAGCACAAGATCACGACTGGATAAGCCATGAACTCTCTTCGATACTGTTTGACCTTGAACGATTAGGAGAAACAAGACTGAGAGCAGCTGCAGGGATATATGCAGCTAAGAAGAGACAGAAGGCATACTTTGATGCCCATGTGAAGGATAAGGGCTTGAAGGCAAGAGATCTAGTTTTAGTCTACACATTGAAACAACACGCAAGGAAGCTAGAAAAGAGAGGCTACGGACCTATGATCATCAATAGGATCTCCACGAGTGGAGCAGTACAACTAGCCACTTTAGAGGGTGATGTTCTCCCAAACTATATTAGCGGATGCAGAGTCAAGTTGTATCAGGAACCCCTCATGGAGGACATGCTAAGTCGACTCTATACTCCTAAGCAACGTAAAGAGGAGGAAAAACGAATTCGAGAAGAGGCACAGGCAGAGGCCTTAGAGCGCATCAGACGAATGAAGTTGAGGAGACAAGGGAGGGATCAGCCTATGATTGACACTCAAGAGTCTCCAGGCTATCACATGGCCATGTGTGAGGCTTCAGGTGAACGTACCCATAAGATAGTGGATCGATGACCTTTTGTGACCCTAGAAATAGGACAAAGAGACAGCACAACAAGCGTGAGAGCTTTAATTGATTCAGGAGCAGCCACAAGTGCAGTTCGGCTTTCTTATTGCCAGCAGCTGCAATTGGAGGTAAAACCCCTAGAAGCATATCTGATAGGATTAGGAGGTGTTGAAACCCCTTGCATGGGAGAGGTGGATCTTCCCCTCTACATACAAGAGGTCCTCATGCCAGCAAAAGTGCTAGTGTGTGAAGACGAGGATCTGACCGAACCTCTGGTCCTGGGCCAAGACTGGATCTACAATCACGCAGTCAACCTCAACCTAAGAAGTGGACTTCTTCAGGCTTGGGTAGGCCAAAGCCGTCTCACGATTGAATTAGAAAATCAAGCACTCAAACCAATAGAACAGGCACCAACTCTTGGTCCCTCCAGGAATCCACATGAAGATAACAATGTTGTTCTTGTCCAAACTTCTATGGTGCAGAGGATTTTCAATCTTACTGAAGGTACAGGAGCCAATAAGGAGTTCCCAACTGATCCAAAGAAGATTCTAAACGGGCAAACCGAACATCACTCGATACAAAGGAGGCCGCTGATCAAGAGGAAGGAGCGCCAACCCGTGCAACACGGAGCACCTCGTGGCGCGAAGCAGATCTGGATACGCAAGGATGGAAAACCCACCACTCTAATAGCAGACTCTCGAGGAGACAACAAACAAGCCACACCATCACGGACACAAGTGAAGGAGTACCCTAGGAAACCTCCTAGGCACACCACATCTATTTGGGTCCCTAAGCGGTCAAGGAAGGCTAGCCCCAATGCTAGACACATATGGGTGCCCAAGGCCTGTTTACGAGCCCAAATAGCTCCAACTCTAGTTACTGGCATAATTCAACACTCTCAAGTCCTCTCGACTAACAACGCAGGAACTCTACCTAAATACCACTCTGACCCACACTCAGTCACATCGAGGAATGTCTGGAAATGGGTACCCAAAAGGTCCCAAATCCATCACAACCTAGTCCATAAACCGTTGCCTGTCTTTAGCTCTAAGAGCTACGAATCCCCTATCAAAGTTTGGAGACCTAAACCATGTATCAAACCCCCTGACCCAATTTTTGTAAATCCATCCACTCTGACATAGGTGCATTCCGAGTCCACTGCATAACCAAAGTAGGCATCTAGGATGATACTGACCTCTAATCACCACTCACACCTATCACAAGCACTTCATCTCTGACCACTAACCTTCGGGATTGTCATGTTAGTATTGTGAAGGGAACACCATTACATCCTGTTTCCTATGCAACACTAATGTGCCTTTCTTCTTCTAGCAGATAAGCACCCGATTCCCATGGCAGCAGCAGCAGGCACGAGTTCTCAGGCAGGCACCAACACTCAAATCAATTGGGATACCATGCCTGTGGAGGTTCCACTGACAGCTAGGCCGGAGGAGCTTTTGAACGTAAGAAGAATTCCCATTCCGGATCCACCAAGTGGCTTAACAGAAAGAGTAAAGGGGCATTCTCATTGGTTCAATGAGATGCCAGGAGATTTGGGAGACGCTGATCATATCTGGGAATCCAAGATGGAATGTGGAGGAGTGTGGTGGACCTTCCAGTTCTTCTCACGAGAATTTGAAGCATTGCAAAATGCAGCTCCTCTTCAGGATATTTGGCAGAAAGCAGGATTGCAAGATTACTTTAGTGCAGCTTTGCCTAGACCAGACTTTCTTAGGTGCTACTACTTGATTGCCACACTGAAGCCGACAGGAGATAAAGATCATTCAGGCACATTCTGGGTGCCCTCCCTATCAAACCAAGAGGAAATGAAGAAGTTTGAGTTAAATGTTACTTTAATAAGGGAAGCTCTTCAGATGTATGGCACCCATGTGCCTTCCGATCGCGATCCCTTGATACCAGAGTCAATGAAGAGCAACAGAATCAAGAAGTTGAAGGACATGTGTGCCCTCACCCCTAACATCGCCATACCCCTGCGAATGTGCCTTCAACACTTCACATTTCCAGCTCAAGACCGCTTTACCCAACCTCACAAGAAAATATGGTATGGATTATATTTAGCAGAGACTGGAAGCTTGCCAATTAAGATGCATATATGGATTCTGGATCAATTGTATGAAGCAGGCAAGCGGGGTGTGAGGAAGCATACATTACACGGCTGCTGTGCGATTACCAGAATTATTTATAGATGTCTTGCATATGATGTGCCAATAGCCAGGGCCCTTAAATATTCACAACTAGAGTTTTTCAAGGGGCGGAAGTCAGGGAATCAACCTGCGAAACGAATGCGTGGATCACTCTCCCAGGTCATGATCCCTCACAAGGCCACAACCGAAGCTCCCCCTAGAGAAGAAGCACATGTAGCACCTTTCACGGTACATCTTCAAGGAACTCAATCAGGGGGCGTAGTACAGCCCACTCCATCCGCCCCTCCACTACCGACCGATGCCGAGTTTGCATCTATGGCCACCTTAACTGAGGATCCCAATTTTGATTTTGAAAGATTCCTACAGACAGCCCACTTATCTGATAGTGAAGATTTTCCTGACAATGCCAATCCGGGATCATCATTCCAAAGAGAGCAGCCACAGGGCGAGACAAGCAGGGTACATTGGGAAGGTGAGGCACAACATCCTCATGATCCAAGCACACAAAATCAGGAAGAAGAACGGGGAGATGAACCAGAGGAGAGTGAAGAGGAGGCCCCTGCCTACACGGCACAACTCAAACGGCTATACAAGACAATCAAGCAGGTACAGAGAAGACATAAGATGACAGAAGAGGCAAATAGAGCTCTAGTGAACCAAATGCTTCAAGCCGAGAACGTAGACTCACATTTTGTTGAATCATTGAATCTATTGGCTGACACATGTGGGATCGGGGAAGCATTGAGGACTATGGTCTATCGGGAGAACCCTACCTATGATCAACGAAGGATTGATACACGGCCACGACGAGGAAAAATGATTCAAATGGAAGTCTCTACTGCCTTGCCTACCACAATTTCAGAGGATGTTCACATGACGAGCCCAAGTCCCACTGACGAACAAGATGTAAATACACAGGTACCATCTCCACCGTCACCTTCCATTCAACCCTCAGAACCCTTCTCCACTAGTCTTTCTGAACAACCGATATCCACCCATCATGAAACCATTGTACACACCTCTGTTTTTACATCCATCCCTTTACCCACATCCATCACTTCCACCCAAATTTTTGAACCTCACACCGGTCATCCTGCCACCGATCAAACCATAATAGGTCACCCTTCCTATCTCCCCGCCCTTGGACAACCACTTGCCACTAGCCAGACCTTATCCCATCCTTTTCCATTCACCCACACCCAAACCCTATCCACCACTTCCCTAGTAACTGCCTCATACTCAACCCAAGTCACACAACCGTCATTCTGGACAAACCTTGTAACTATACTCCAACAGGTCGAGAACTATAATAAAAAGTCCCTTTCCCAACCCCACTCCCCCACATTCACTGCCACCACTAACACACCACCTACCGTTCCCGTATTCACAATTCACACTCCACACACTCTCACATCCGATCCCATGGATATTTCACCATCCACAGAAGCACCCACCACCACGTCTGTTCCACCATCAGCACATCTCACTTCATTCATAGGCACATCATCCACTTTTCCCTTTCCCACCTCCCGACCCTTTGCATGTTCCACCTCTACCCATGCATCCACATCATTTAGTAATGCACTAGACACCATGGTTGAAGCGGCCACTCAGCTTAAGCAAGAGTATAAGCTATTAGAAGAAAATAACACAGAGCTGTGCAATCTCTCGGCTCAACTCCAAGCACGAGTCGATGCCTTGGACTTAGGTAAGACAGCACTACAACACCAGGTGACTGCCCTCCAACACTCGAAGACAGAACTCGAAGCTAAGTATGCAGAGACAGGCAAAGCTATGGAGGAACAACTCAGAGAACAAATGGGCCGCAATGCGAGACTTCAACGCAACATGGCCCTACTACGTCGCCATCTAGCAGCGGCTCAAGAAGAGAACCAAAGGCTACAACAACAAAACCAGGAGAACCTAGAAGCCGCCATGGAAAACACCCCGGGAGCACCTATAGACCCTGCAAAATTCCAGGCTGTCCCCTCAGAGCATATTCAACAGGTTTTAGAAGGTTATGCGACCCTCTTGGAAGCCCATGATCAGTTGGCAGACCAGATAAAGGAACTACAAGGATCCAAAGTACCGACAATACACCCACCTACACCTAAAGAGACGGTCGATGCCGCTACTTTGCCAGAACTTGAACCTTCAACCAACAGTGAGGTAATTGAGCTACGACAACAGGTTGCAGAACTAAAAATCAAGTTGTTACAGTATGAACGACCTTCCTCTCCACCTGATCAAACCATAGAAGAAGAAATAGTAGTCATTCCAGTGGAGGAGACATTTGAAGACAATTATGAACCTCAACCCCTTCCAGGAGGCAGAATTACGGAGGAAGGCCAAGATACATATGAGGAGCCCCCATCCACATGGATGAAGCAGGTAGAGGAGATGGGCCACATTCACGAAGAGCGCGTAGCAACTCAGATGCTGGCCATGAAAACCATTGAGGAGTCTATACTCAAGTCTGAATATTTCTCAAACTTGGCTCCTAGGCGGCTGATCACCAGTTCAGAGTTACAATATAAGCCCTATTTTGTACTGCTGGCTGACTATAATGCTGAGATCAAACGCATAACCAACCAGTACCCTACGTTCGCAACACAGTTCGAACCCGAGGACATTCCAGAGGCAACCAGAAAGGGGGCCATATTCCAACCCATATGGAGGCAAAAGTTACTGGAGACCTATCCTGAGATGTTACAAACATGGGATCACGCTCCCATGCATTTGAAGTATAACCCTTGCTTTGGTCGAGTACAAAGAAGAAGATCATGGAAAGCATTCGCCATCAAGGTTCAGAACAACGTAAATTGTAAAGAATGGCTCAATTACCCCGCAATCGCACCCCCAACCGGCACACCTACAGTATCATACATGATCGCCACCATCAGACATTGGATGCCACGCCTCCACCCCATGCCGGATGTCGCCGCTCAAATGATGCTCAAAATTTTGGACATGATGCAAGTGGGGCTAAAGACCTTTAGAAATGTACGTAACATCCAGCCTTCAATTCCGCGCTTCATCAATGGTAATTATGATTTGCTGTATGACATGAGCACGACCCCGAGCATTCGAGTAGCTTACGCATGGCATGCACAAATAAGATATCTCCCTGCCTGCTACAAGCAAACCTTTGATGATATGTTCACCACGGGGTTTTCGGAGTCACACTCAGAAGTATTCGCACCACGCCCAACCCACCTGCTACAACTTTTGTGTGTGAGCAAACCATGCACTCGAAACTCTACACCACACCACACCCTGATCTGCCAGGAGCAGTCAATTGGGATGCCCTCCAGAGCGATTTGGTCCGGGGACTACGTATAAAAGAACAAGAATTGGCAACCGACCTCTTGCAGAAGTACATCGATCAAACAGTGGAGCAGAGGTCTGTTAGAGGCGACAGACCCTAGGGGGGGGAGAGTGTTGACAGTATACGGGAAGAAGCAAGTACGGACACACATGCAGATCTAGCACTAAGGCAACCTTTCATCTTTTTTCAAAACCCTTACATCATTTTAAAGTGATTCTCATCACTAAAAACCCCTGTAAATACCATTTTCACCTTTTTGTAGCTCCATTTTGTACAAGCCGAGGAGTCCTCGAGCTTGAGGAGCCTTAGAAGTAGTTGCCTGCCAATTTTCATATTTTTTAGATCTCGTTTGAGCCCTCAAATAAACCCTGGAACCTAATTTTTAACTAGGCCGGACACTAGGTCTAGACAGGGCCAAAGCTAGGCAAAAACTATAAATAGAGCTAGAGAGCTCATTTTTGAGGTAGCTTCTGGTAGTTTTGAGCTTGTATGAGAATTTTGTTGCAATAGAAGTGATTCCATTGTCTTACTCTCTTTGTTCTTGCCGTGTGTGTGCATGTGTGTGTGTGTGTGTGTGTACATGTTAGTGTGCTTCTCACTCACACATTTGTGCCTTCACTTGCTCGAGGTCTTCATACCATCCTGTTGACCTAAGCACCAACTTAGGGACTTGCGGAGGAAGAGACTATACCTCAATCCCCTCTCAAGTGCATATAGTGGGGATACACGCTTTTAATTATCAATCCAAAGAGTATACAAACCTAGCCGAGTGTATGAGGACATGCAATCATGTAATGATCAATGCAAAGGAACTACTCAAAGAGTGTAAATAAGGTAAAGACTTATCCAAACAAGCTTCAACTGTTGGTCATGGCGAAACGATACTTGATGCAGCAGCCGTCAGTATTTTGGACTTTTCTCCCAGCTCCGAAGTCCAAATATAGCGAATAGCATATGCGTTTCGAAGCTCTCGAGAAGACGCATCCAATGGCAGTAGTTTCACTCAATTCGGACGCTCCTACTTCAAGTTATGAGCAAAATACCGAGTCGCAGGAATACTTTCCTACACTTCAGCACTTCCTACACTTCGCACACACCTTACCTACAGCAAATAAACACTTTCATGGATAGACAACACATCCAAGCACTCTTTCCAAGCAATACACATGCATACAAGCTCACAAAGAAGAAGATACAGAGTGAAGAAGACACAAATTCGAATTTCTGTGCTCTCTATTCTCACAATGGCAAAAAGTTCTTTACAAAGAGTCACATTTGACTTATATACTAGTGCCCTAAAAATGGTCCTTTCACACAAGAGACCGGCACTTTATTCCCTAAAAGACTAATTTCCTACTATTTTACATGGGTAAATCTCTAATCTTCTGTGGGGATGCATCTAGAGGACTCCTCTAGTGCATTTACAACGGAAAATATATTACAAGAATGATTATGATACAAAAATATGATGTCCAAATCGGAAAAATTTTGGGGCCCGTCTTTTTCTCTGCTTTGTGCTCTTTTTAGCTCTGCAACACTCTCCCCCTCTTCGTCTCTGTCGTCCCTTGATAGGCTTTAGCTTTCGTCGGCTGATTACTTCTTTTCTCCGCACGCTACCCTTGGTCAGTTTCGCCTGATTCTTGATCTTGCATTACGTTTTAGAGGCGCTCTGATTTGTCCTGGTTGCACACATCGGACCTTGCTGTGTTATTCACTTCTTTTCTCTGCACGCAACCTTTGCTCATTGTTACCTGTTTATAAAACAGGTGTTCAGTTTTGACGGCCTCTTCTTGATTCTTGTTTTACATTCTCTGGGCCTGATGCATTCGACTTGCTTGCCCGCAACCCTTGGAGTTAGACTGAATACCTGATATTTTGCAGTCTAATTCACCTATAGGCTCATTAATTCTGGGTTGCCACGCACGCCACCAGTGGAAGATATGAAGATGTGGTGCTTCAGTCTTCGATCTGGACCTTCCAGAGATCAAGAGGTTGAAGCACCCATGTGGGTTACGTATTTTCCTTGGTGTATGTGCCCCTGCGGGGCTCTGTGCAGAGATGGGTGTTGCGCCCCTGCGGGGCTTCTTGCAGAGATATATCTTCAGATATTTCTTTTTAGTAAAGCTGCTTCTTTCGTTGTCTTCTTCTTTTCTTCTTCTTACTTGATTCTCCCTCAACACTGCCCCCCTCCTGGACTCTATCGTCCCCGACAGGCTTTGATAAGCGACGGGCATATGTTTGATATACTCTTTGCTCTATATCATTTAGCAGATTTGCTTCACGTATCATGAGTTGTTTCCATTGTTCAGCCTTCACACCGTCATTGGGTGGTTGTCTGTGATCTGCGAAGAAGCTAAGCTCATATGCTACTAATCTGGCATTTAAATTGGATGACATCTTCAAAAAAATTTCTGAATCCAACTCAAAAAATCCGGTAAAGAAAGCTTCTTCAAAAGTCTGCATATATACACTTGGCAAGAACATTAGTCTGGAATAATACGCCATTATTGTTGGTCGGCTAGGCATAACTGATAGATCAAAAATGAGGATTTCCGTGCCCTGATTAATACCTATGAAGTTCAAAAAGGTGTAGGCCGCATGCTTGAATACTTTCAAGACTGTAAGGATCATGCTAAGTATTTTGTTGGTCATTTTTACAGTTAAACCGGGTACTGACGCATAATTCTGTAGCCAATATTCGATGGTTTTGACCATATAATCCTCTGTTGGCAAGTAGTTATGTGGCGGGCTCGGAAGCATGGGATAATTGAGCCACTGCTTATTTATAGTGCCGCTTCTTTGCAAATCCAAAAATTCCCTGGTATCCCTTCTGCGTGGTATTGGACAAAATGAAGGGTTTACCTGGAATGCATATGGCGCTGCTTGCCAATGCACCCGTAGTGTGGGATGTTTCTCCAAAAATTTCCGTCGCCACACTGGTTGTGCAGCTTCAAACTCTGCTTGAGTGTATGCGAACGTGTCGTGTTTGAAATTCAGCTGCTCATCTGGACTCTTCTGTGTAATCTTCGTTATATAACGTCTTGTTTTCTCTTTCAAGAGTCTGTATGGAATATTGAACGGCTTCATAATCTTGTCCAGGTCTTTACCTTTGATCTTGGCCTCTTTCATCACTTTGACCACTTCATTTTCAAAATTTTCCGTTAACCGGGACACCACTAGTGCCCGTTCCTTCTGACTTATTTCTGCAGTATAGGGCATTGGATGTTCTTCATGTATGTCGGCCAACTGCTCATGTAGTGGAGAATTATAGATCGGGTGAGATAGAGGACTTACCTCTACCTCGTCAGTAGGATTTTTCGTAGCCGGCACTACTGGTGTCCCGATCGGTGTTTTCTCTTTCATTTGAGTCTTTAGTCGTGTTATGCATTCATCTTTCTCTTTTACCTCTTGCATGGCTTCTCTGAGTGTTTCTTTAGTGGCCAGCAATTCTTTACCAATGTCAGCTACATTATCCATATTTTCGCTGTAGCTTTGTATCAATTTGGCGTTCACCTTTTGTAATTGACTCTTTAATTCATTGGTTTCATTGGTGTATCGGCTCTTCCATTCCTCTATGTTTGCTTGTTCTTGCTTTAGCAGCTCTTCATATTTTGAGATCTGATCTCTTAATTCTTTTCCTTTGGTTTCTGTGGATTCCTGTTGTACGATTGGTTGATCATATAATAAAGACTTCATCAATTCCTTATTTCTGTTGCGGAGGCTGTCGTTCTCTTCCATATACAACTTTAGTTGTTGTTCTAATAACATGCTTCTCATCTTCATTTTCTCTTTCTCAGCCTCGCTCGCATCGTTTAATCTTTGCAACTCTGTTAGTTGTGTATGCATCTGTTGATTCTGAGTGATGGATGCATCATGTTGTAGCTTGATTGCCAGCACCTCTGCATTTTTGACTGCCAATTCTTTTTGTGCTTCAATCAATTGTGCCGATAACTGCTCACTCATGATTTGAAATTGATTCTTTTCTCTTCTTGCCTGATCATAGTCGGCATCTATTTCCATCAACTGTTGTTGAGTGTCCATGGCCGTCTGAATCATTTGCTTGACTACCGGCTTCAGCTGAGTGACATCCACATTCAGCCATGTTTTTGGAATGCTTGGTTCTTTGCCGGTATTGATATCTTTGCCCTGTGCGATATGTAATGTAGTGTCATTGGGCTGCCTAATCTAAAGCTGGATCCTTGGCTCAGCCCCCATGTTTGCCTGTTTTTCTTGAGGTGTGTCATCCGGTACCTCGATCACAATTTGTTCTTTGCTTTGTAACTCCTCTGTTTCCTTACTTACTGGAGTTTGGACTTCCTCTTTGATAGGTGGTTTTACATAAGTAGCATTGGTTGGAGCTTCCTTGATGCTTATCTTTGTAGTATCATTCAATTGAATGACATGCTCCGGTTCAATGGGATCTTCTACATTCTGTTCCTTTTCTTTATGATTTCCCGGCGTCACTTCCACTTGGTCGATCTCATTCCATTCTTCTTCTTGATTTTCTGTCCGTATATCAGTATCCAAGGTGTCCTTTTCAGGGCTGGAATCCGTATTGGTACTGGAATCATCGATCCCTAGTTCTTTGTATCTTCCAGCTTGTTTTGGTGTCTTCTCTGGACTCCATTGTTGTTTCTCTTGACTTGCCTGTCTATAATGATGACCTTGAATGTTTAAGTTCACCTGCCCTTGCATGTACTGATGTGTTTCTTCAAGGGCAGCGGAAAGATCTCTCCTTGTAATCGGCATTTGAGCCATCGTGATCTTCGGTAAGAGATGAGTTCTCTTTGATTGTGGTGTAGCTTGGGCTTCCTCCTCCCGTAGACGCTTTGTACCCCTCATGGGTTTTTGTGTGTTCGTTCCAACTTCCTCAACCATAACAACTGCTTTCTTTTTCTTAGGGACCGTAGCGGATTTTGCATATTGAGCTAGCTTTTCTGAAGTTGGCATCTCTCTCAAACAATTCTTCATATCTAAAGCTTCATATATCAGTAATGTGAGAGCCGAACTGCCATTCAAAAATTTCTTCTGTCCCCATTTCTTCTGGGCTTCAAATAATCTTTCTTAGACATAGCTTGTCATATTCATTTTGTTCCCAATTTGTCTCATGGCATGCGATAGTAATTGTACGACTATCTTCTGTGGAGCGGTATACCTCTGCATGCTTGGGAAACAAAAGTGTTGATGCACCAACCGAACAGCATCTTCTATGTCAATTCTGTTTATATCCAGAAATGATCTCTTCTTGGGATCATGACACTCTGCTTTGACGTTTGTGACGCCTTCTTGCTTCCATCCAAATGCTCTGTTGATTAATTTGTGTGTGAATTGGATGGTCTTCCAAACTCCGACTTTATCCAAGACGCGTGCTTCTGGAACTGATATCTTTGTAGCTGCAGGTTGCATAGTATTCATTACTTGTGCACATCTCTGAAAATCTGGCACATAGATCGGCAACTTGAGGAATGCCTCTATGCTTGCATGTGTCCATACATCTTCAATATGAGGCAATCCTTGTATTATTGTTTTGAAGTCATGTGACATGATAGGAAAATAGTGTTCTGTGTCCATAATTTTGATAGTTGCCATGAAGATGAGATCTGCTACGGGTTGGTCATCCCGAAACCAGTGACCTCTTGCTTTTGTGACTGATTCCAATGGAAGAAGCTGGACCTCTTCCTCTTGTGTAGCTTCGGAACTAGTAGACGCCATCTGCACTCAATATAGAGCATGAATTAGTTGCCATATATTATCAGAAATCCTCCTTTGTTTCTTTTTTATGATAAGCTCGATATAGCTCCGGGTGAATGGTGTCGTCCTTGTCCCGTGTGTGTGAGAAAGGTAATACCTGGATTTTTCACATTTTTAGGTATTTTTATATTTTCATCTGAAAAGGAAAACAGAAAAGTTAGTTTATAGCCGAAGCGATTATTATTATTTTTTGGAGTAATTTCCTTAATGTATGTACAAGTGCTCTCCTATTTCCCAAGAGGAAAATGTGCTCGACTATCCTGAAATAGAAGAAGGATGTGCCGAATGCTTGGCCTTGTAATGTGACCCTATCATGCTTACTTGAGGTGCATTAAAAACTTCATGAGTGCAATGGAAAGCTTCATCTCTTCGATCCTCCGCTCCTCGTGGTTGCTTTGGTTTCCAGATCCCTTTTGTGAACACTAAGGGAGGTAGTCTCGTTTCCTTGATGCTTACAGTTCCTTTTGTTTTGTTTGCTTCCTCCATTGTTCGAGTGAAATTGGCATTGCTTATCCAATTTCTTGAATGACTCCTACGTGTTGTTGTCTTTCGCCTTGTCTGATGTAGTACCTCTTCTTTTGTCTTTAACTCTTGTTTAGCTGCTTGTTTGAGCTTTTTGGGGATCCATATCTGAAGTCGTGATCTTTGAGCTTCGAGCAAAGTCTTAGGGATCCATAGTTGCACTGATTCTTCCTGTATGTACTTCTGTGAAGCTGGTTTTGTGATTCCTGTTTCCTTCTTAAGAGTGGGTGCGGACTCTTCTCGACTCTGTATTTGATCCTTGCGTACCCACTTATATTTGGGTGGGTCTTGATCTGAGTATCTTCTTGTTGTTTTCCAATAGTGCGATCTTTTGATGTTTTGAGCAGGTGTAGGAGAGCAAGTCTCCTTAATGGTTGGCTTTTCCACAACTGCATTGAATGACTTCGATTCTAATGCTGATGTCGCTAGGATTGAAGTTTCAGCTTCTATGCGTTTGGTTTCTGAATCGTGAGCATTGTTGATACTTTCTAATGTCGTTCTCTGAACTTCCTCTAAACTTGGCATTAATTTTGTTTGAATACATGGTTTCTCTTCAAGTAAGCTGAAAATCTCCTTATGCCCTATCTTAGCCGAAATATAGCCTTGAGCTAGATGGATACACGCCTCAGTCTCTATTTTCCAGTCGTGTCCTAGGATGAAGTCTTCTATCAAATCTTCATCCTCACACACTAGGACTCTTTGTTCCATTGAGGAATTTCCTAGGTGGAGGGATACATTCGTGGTTCCAATACATTCTACGGTGTGACCTCCAACTCCTATTAATCGGGCTTTTGTGGAATTCAATTCTAATTGCAGCTCTTTTGCTATTCTCTTTCGCATGCAGCTAAGTCCTGCTCCTGAGTCTATCAATGCATCTATCAATTTGTATTCTGCCTTGCCAATCCCTAGGTTTAGGTAAGGTTGCGTTTTACACATGCCCGTTGTGTCACGATTATCGACTTGGTAATTTGCCATAGGGATGGGCTCTTCTCCTTGGAGATAGCGTTCATCTCTTTGCCTGATCCACTCTTTCCGTTTCTTAATGCGCTCTAGTGCTTCTTGTCGAGCTTCCTCTCTAATTCGCTCTTCTTCCTTTTTCCTATTTTGAGCACCTACCAATCGTGCTAACATTTGATCAGTCAAGGGCTCCATGAATCGTCTTACTCTGCATCCACTGATGTAGTTGGGAAGAATGTCTCCGTCTAGCGTGGCGAGATTGACTGCACCACTTGTAGAGATTCGATTTATGATCAAAGGTCCGTATCCGCGTTTTTGTAACTTCTTGGCATGTTGTTTCAGGGTGTATACTAGGACTAAGTCTCCTTCTTTAAGTCCCTTGTCTTTTATATATGCATCATAATATGCCTTTTGTCTCCGTTTAGCAGCATAAATGCCTGCTACTGCTTGCAATCTAGTCTGTTGCTCTAGCACAATGGTGAGAACCACGTTAAGAAGCTTCACCTCCTTAATGTCAATCCGTGGGAGAGGTAGGAGTGATATGAAGATCGTGAATGTGAGATGATGTGAGAGTGAAGGTGAGAAGCACAAAGATGCACACACACATACACACACACAATGAAGAGACAAGCAAGACACAATGGAATGTGAGAAAATAGCTCTATTACTCAAGAACACTATTACAAGCTCACACTAGCTCTAAGCTCACACTAGCCAACATGAACCAACCTCAAAAATGAGCTCTCTAGCTCTTTTTATAGTTTCTAGACTAGTTTTGACCGGTTTCACATCTAGTGACCGGCCTAGTTAAAAAATAGGTCCTAGAGGCTATTTGGAAGGGTAAACGATGTCTAAAAATAACCAAAATTGGTACGAGCATTCTACCTAAGCTCCTCAAGCTCGAGGACTCCTCGGCTTGCACAAAATGGAGCTATGAATTACAAAATGGGGTTTTGTCTATATTACATATGTTACAAGAGTGATGAAAATCACTGTTGGATATTTGAAGAGGTAATAAAAACATAATTGTCTGAAAAAATGATCCGACTGGCTCCCTGCTCCGTCTTTACATGCTTCCATGTCGTCTGTGTCTCTGACTGTGCCTCTGACTGCTTCCAACACCCCCCTCCCTCTCGCTTCTGTCGTCTTCGACAGAACCTTGTTGTGCGGTCTGTCGGATGTAGTTTTGTAGGAGGTCGTGAGCGAGGGTGTGCTCAGATACTCGAATGCCTCGGGCTAGGTCTGCCTCGAGCTTCTCCCAATTAACTGGTTGTGGTTCATCTGATGGTGGGAGTCTGTAATGCGTGGAATACACCAACTGTTCACAGGCAAATAAGTGCAATAAGTGAGTCGGCATGTGTAGCTCAAGCGTAAGCACCACCTCCTTTACTTGTCAATCCGCGGAGACGTGAGGACCGGTATGAAGACCACGAGCAAGTGAAGGCACAAGTGCGCGAGTGAAAGCACACAAACATGCACACACATACACACACACGCGCGCAAGGTAAGATCAAAGAGAGGAACAATGGAAAGCTTAGATTGCAAAAGAGTTCTCTTACAAAAGTTCTATTCCCTAACAAGCTAACCCCAAAAATGAGCTCTCTAGCTCTTTTTATAGTTTTTTGACTAGTTTTGGCCCTGTCCAGACCTAGTGTCCGACCTAGTTAAAAATTAGGTTCCAGGGCTTATTTGAGGGCTCAAACGAAGTCTAAAAATTATGAAAATTGGTACGATGGTACTTCTAATACTCCTCAAGCTCGAGGACTCCTCGGCTTGAACAAAATGGAGTTACTAAAAATAGATAATGGTATTTACAATGGTTTCTAGTGATGAAAATCACTATTTTTGTAGGGGATTCTTCTGAAAATTTGACATACACTTCTTGGAGCTCCCTACTTGCTCCCTTTCCTCATGTGTCCACCTTTTGATGTGCTTCCATGCTTTGTCCTTGACTTTGAGCTTCAACACTCCCCCCCCTCTCGAGTCTGTCGTCCCTGACAGACCCTTGTTGGAAGGGCTGTTCTGTGTAGTGCTTTGAGAGGTGGTGTCCATCCGTTGTATGAGCTGGTTCCTTGGATTCCAGCAAGAATGTGTCGTTGTGAGCTTTCAAAACTGCAAGTTGCTCAGAAGAGGTTGTCAAGAGTGATTTGGAGCAACTACTGGCTTCAATTTGCTTCCGAGATATGGATGTTGTTCCCATGATGTCTGCTAGCTCTTTTAAAGATGATGTTGAGAGCATTCATGCCAACTACTCATAACCCATAATGAATGATGGGTAAGTGTGTTCGTGCCTGGGTTGAAAAAATTATGTGCCTTGTGCACGGCCTTGTAATGTAGCCCTACGCCTGCTTACTTGGAAAATGCATTGGAAGAAGTATGGTGCAAAAATTGCGGGTCTTGAGCTAAGTGCTCAAGGGTTTGCTGACGAAGAGGTTTCCTAAACTATCATGGTTATGGTGTTTCCAGAGTAAAGATACTTACCATGGCGAAGGTTGATGGATGTTTGCCTCTTCGTGTTGTACACTCGGCGTTTGGGATGGAACCTTGTTGATGAATGTCCATGTTGATTGTCCACTGATGAGATCTTTTGAGTGGTGGATCCCCTCTCCTCTTTTCAAAGCAACATTTGTCACTAACAATGTGCATTTCTGAGCTTGGGCTCATGCACGTTCACTTCCCTATATTGACACTCAGAGGAATATTGGATACGTGCCGATTTCTAAGAGATTACCATGCTGATTGACATAGACCATTCACCAGTGCTACTGTTCCATACTGGTTCAGGAAATACTGAGAATTGAATTGCTTTATATTCCTTGGCAAGCAACATCGGGTAACTACACCAAGCTGAGTTTCACATATGCTCTTTAGCTCACCATATGCAGGAGTCTTCTCCTCCAAAACTACCTTTTGCAGATATCTCCTTGGATGCTCTGGTACATGAAGTAGTTAAGCATCCCTCAAGTTGCGGACCTTCAAGCTCTTCATTCCTACCATGGCAAGAGAAAATCATAGTTGTAGATGCCATGTTCATGCCAAATGCTTGTCATCTACCAGATAAGGCAGCAATAATCTCACTGCTGGCCGAGACACACTGGGAACAAGCTCTCTCCCACTTCTCTTTTTTTTTTTTTTTTTTTTTTTTGAGAAAAAGGATATCACAAAACAAGAACACAAAAGTTAGTATCAATATAAATGTTCGACCTATGTCACTGTGCTCTTGTGCATGGGATTCTCAAGTGTGTCTATGCACGGCCGTGTAATGTGGCCCTATATTAATGCATACTTTGGAAATGCATGACCTAAATGGTGCAAAAGACAGGGTTGTGCAAGGAGCACATGGTTGTTGCTCGTTCGAGGCTTTCGATGTTATTTGTGGAGGTTGATGCCGACCTTGGTGGAGGTATCCATTGAGTCTCGAACTGATGTAATCCTCCTTATTGGAGTCCATTTTAGAACATCATTTGGCACTGTAGAGATCACTTCAGGCGTCTTCCTCTTTGGATGCGTTCTGAACGGTGGTATCCAGTGTGGTTGGCGCTTTGGTTCGATGGAGGCTGCTTGTACTTTTGGCTTCCAAACCCATATCCTTTTTGCACGTCTTCCTACTTTTCTTGAAGAGCTGATTTGATCTTCTTTCGGTCTCTGTACGTGGTTCTTACCCTCTTCTCTTTTTGGCTTCTTGGGTGAGACCTTTCGCATGTGGGAGAACATAGGTTGTTGTGGATGTAAGAGCTTCTTAGGTACCCACATCTGTAATTGCCCTTGTTGAGCTGCAGCTAACTTCTTAGGCACCCAAACTTGTTGGATACCTTGTGATTGAGCTTGTCTGAGCTGCTTCCTTCGTCTTCTGGCTTTGTTGGTGTGCATGGATGGGATTTGTGGGGGCAAGGCTGGTGGTTGCTCTCCTTTGCGTACCCATATCTGCTTCATGCTCGGAACTGCTTTTTTATCGAATGGTGTCTTTCTATTTGATGTAGCAGTTGTCGTGAACGGTTGTGTTTGCTTGTGTGGTGGACTCACTACTGTGGCTACTTGATTCTTTGGAGAAGAAGAAAGATCCACCCGCCTTCGAACCTGGTCTTCCACGATTGACTCCTTCTGCATCATAGAGCTTTTGACACATACAACATCTTCTTTCATATGATTAGTCTTGGAAGAACTAAGAGAGTGTGTGGTGCCATGATCTAGGAGCATGCAGTTCTCTAATTCTAATGTAATGCATTGTTCATGTACCCAAACTTGAAGAATTTGACTTCTTAGGTTTAAGTTAACTGCATGGTCATAGATCCAATCTTGACCCAAGACAAGTGTTTCTGTAAGGTTCTCATCTTGACATACTAGCGCTTTGACTTTCATTGGAACATCTTGAAGGTAGATGGGAAGTTCCACCTCGCCCAAACAAGGGGTTTCCACACCTCCCAATCCTATGAGATAAGCTTCTATGGGATTGATGTTCAACCCCAAGTCTTGGCAGTAGGAAAGTCTAACTGCACTACTTGCTGCACCTGAGTCAATCAATGCTTTCACCGTCCTTGCACCCTTCCCTTGTCCTATCTCTATGGTCACAAAGGGTCTTCGGTCAATGACCTGAGAAGTCGCTATGTCTGACTTTTGACACATATCCATGTGATATTTTGGGGCTTTTGAGTTGACTTCTAGGCCTAATCGCCTTAACTTATTTCGCCTAATACGCTCTCTGGCCTCTACCTGTGCTTCTTCTCTCACTCTTAACTCTTCTTCTTTTCGCTTCTTCGCAGTGTTGAGTCTCATTAGCATATCCTCAGTAAGAGGTTCTTGATATAGCTTGACTCTACAGCCACTAATATAGTTTGGCAAGATATCTCCTTCTAGAGTGGCTGTTGGTGTGTAAAACACCACAAGAACTAAACTAATGTGGTATTAGAAGACCTCCATAACCACCATTAGCTTAGCAACACTCACATTATGAATCTTCATCTCTGAACTTAGTGAAAATCAAAACTTCACTTCACAGAAATCTGCGCCTTTTCTTCAATCCTTCAATCTGACCTGTATTAGCTCAATCTTTTCCAAATCTTTTGATTACTTGCTAAGAGAAGTTCTTGCTAGTGTTAAGCAACACATAACAAACAAAACTTTCAAGCAATAACTTCACAATCCTCTGATTTTGTATCAACCTTTATACTATGTCTGAAAACTGAAAATGTACTTCATCGATTTGACATACCTTCACTCTTAAACTGATTTCTCTGAGTACGCGTCCCGTTTCTCAAAGATCTTTTGACCAAATGTAGTTGAGGATTATAGCTTTCCAACGAGCTATCACTTACCAAAAACTTTACACCATGCTTCGAGATCTGATCTTCAGAAGATCAGTCAAATGTGCGCCAAAAAAGTCGTAACTGTCAACTAACTTTCATAGTCATATGAAATGACTTGAGACTCAATGTACAATAGGAATTAGACACAATGCTTCTACACAAACATGTGTTGATTATCAGAGAAGGTGTGTACAAAATGGCTTGGCCTAATTTTGCTCACAGCCATGGAAAACTCTATCAGACTCAGAAGTTTTCTCTCACCATCTCTCTCAGAAATTACACGACTTTTCTCTACTTCCTCAAACTACAAAATTGAGTTCTCTCATACATGTTTCTGACTCAAATTAACTTATATACCTATGGTTTACATTCATCTAGACTTGAAATCGTAAGTTCTAAAGATCAATTACAAATCTAGACTCTAATTTTGCACTAATTTACAATAGTGAAATTGTCCCTTCACTTAGGCTTGATTTTCTGTAGGTCTTTCCTTCACTTCTTCTTTCCTCCATCATATGTCTCCATATGTCTTCATATATCAATGCCTAATTAGTGAGTGAAGCCCCAACAGCTCCCCCTCAATCACTAATTAGCATAATTTGACTTCTTCACATAATCTCCTTCTCTTTTATTCCTGCCATCTCCTTGAACTTACTTGTCTTTACTCCATCCAAGCTTTTTGTCATAATATCTGCAATCTGATCTTTTGTGGAAGTATACACCACTTCAATCTCTTTCTCCATTACCTTTTCTCTAAGAAAATGATACTGTATCTCTATGTGCTTTGTCCTTGCATGAAACACAGGATTTGCTGCAAGATATAATGAACTCATGTTATCTCCATGAATAATGGGTATACCTTGATCAATTCCCAAGCTTTTGAATAATGTCTGCATCCATATGACTTCCTTTGCTGCTTCCACAAGTCCTTTGTATTCAGCTTCTGTTGATGATAAGGCCACTGTGTGTTGTTTCTTTGAACACCAACTCACAAGCTTATCTCCAATGTATATCATGTAGCCATGAGTAGACCTTCTGTCATCTTGACTTCCTGCCCAATCTGAATCACTATAGGCTCTCAATCTTATATCTGATGTAAAAGGATAATACAATCCTTCTTTCAAAGTCCCTTTGATATATCTAAGGACTCTTTGACCTGCAATCCAATGTGGATCCTTTGGACAATGCATGAATTGGGAAAGAACACCAACTGCATAACTAAGATCAGGCCTTGTTAGAGTTGCATAAATCAAACTTCCAACTAAAGATTGATACTTCCTCATGTCTTTGAACTCTGCACCAACATATCTACTGAGTTTGTGATTGACTTCTAATGGTGTAGATGCCTCTCTGCAATTCTCCATGTTGAACTTCTTTAGAAGATTCAAGAGATACCTTTCTTGTGATACATAAATGCCATGCTCTGCATAAGTGATTTCCATTCCAAGAAAATATGACAATTTTCCTAGATCACTTATCTTGAATTCTCTTTCAAGTAGCTTCTTCACCTCCTTGATTCCTTCATTTGAGGTACCTGTAATTATAATGTCATCTACATATATACAAATGTAGATCATACCTTCATCTGTTCTTTTGATAAGTAAACTTGCATCTGCCTTTGAACTTTGATACCCAAGGTCATTAAGATACTTTACAAGTCTATAATTCCAAGCTCTTGGAGCTTGCTTCAAACCATAAAGGGCTCTTCTCAACCTGCAAACATAATTTGGAAACTTATGATCTGCAAACCCTTGAGGTTGTTCCATGTAAACCTCATCTGATATATATCCATTCAAAAATGCATTCTTAATGTCCAATTGACTCAATGTCCATCCTTTTGATGCTGCAATGGCAATGATTGTTCTTATGGTTGACATCTTTGCCACAGGACTGAATGTCTCATCATAATCTATGCCAAATGTTTGAGCATAGCCTTTAACCACCAATCTAGCTTTGTATCTGGCTATAGTTCCATCTGCATGCTTCTTAACTTTGTAAACCCATTTGTTTCCAATCACTTTCTTACCATTAGGTTTTGGGACAAGTTCCCAAGTTTTGTTCTCTTCAAGAGCATCAAATTCTTCCTTCATTGCTACTTCCCATTGTCTCTTACCCTTTGCTTCATCATAGCTTTGAGGTTCTTCATCTTCCTTAACCATGTAAGCATAATTTTTCTGAGTCAAGTAAGAAGTGTCATATGAATACCTTGTAGGTTGATTCCTTATTCTGGTTGACCTTCTTGGTTCACACTCTTCATGTCTATCTGGATGTACTTCTTCATCAAATATTGGTCCATCTTCATTCCTTCTATATGATCCAACTCTTGATGTGCTTGCTTGCATATGTTCTTCATCTCCATCTATTTGCATATGTGACTTACCTCTTGCACTCCTTCTTATCTCTTCTTCAAATGTTTCAAGCTCACATTCTTTATCTGCATACCAACTCTTCTGTTCATCAAAGGTCACATCTCTGGAAACAATAAAATTTTTAGTTAAAGGACTCCATAGCCTATAACCCATTTGCTTTTCATCATACCCAATAAACACATATCTTTCTGCCTTTGGTTCAAGCTTATGTCTGAGTTGTGATGGTACATAAGCATAGGCAATTGACCCAAACACTTTACAATGGTCAAGTGTTGGTTTCTTACCCCACCAAGCTTCATAAGGGGTCATACCATTCAAAGCTCCACATGGTAACCTATTCACAAGGTATGTGGCTGTATTTACAGCCTCAGCCCAAAGATAATTAGGGCAATTCTTTTCCTTTAACATTGCTCTTGCAAATTCAACCAATGTTATATTCCTCCTTTCTGCCACCCCATTATGTTGAGGTGTATACCTGCAAGTTATCTCTCTCTTGATACCTGCATTCCAAAGATAGTCATTAAATTCTTGGGAGAAGTATTCTCCCCCTCCATCAGACCTTAGCCTCTTGAGTTTGTGACCTGTAACTCTTTCTGCATAAGCATGAAAATGTTTGAAGGCTCCAAAGACTTCTGATCTTTCCTTTAGAACATAAAGGGTTATCCACCTTGTAGCATCATCAATAAACAAAACATAATACCTAGATCCATTTATTGAACCTTCTTTTGTTGGTCCCCATACATCTGTATGTATGAGTTCAAGCAAACCATCATGCTTGAAACCTTTCTTCTGAAATGGTTGTCTATGAGCTTTTCCCATCTGACAAGCTTCACACTTGTATATCATATGTTGATTCTTTACATTTGGTAGTCCCAATACAGATTGATTCTCCACCATAGTTTTGATTCCTCTTTCATTGAAATGTCCCAATCTTTTATGCCAAAGATCTAACTCTGTAATTACTTCATCACCATGTGTAATTAGGGCTTGACCAACATTTCCTTGCACTTTGAGAGTAAAAAGTCTACCTTCCTTCTTACCACAAACAATGGGTTTGTATGCATCCTCTGGATCTTCTACAAATACCCCTTCATTTGTAAATCTGACTTGAAAACCTTTTTCCACTATTTGTCCAACACTAATCAGATTCTTTGGTATTGTTGGAACATACAAAACATTTGTTAATAAATCAGCTCCACTCCTGCACTTCACCTTTCCAATTGAATGCACATTGTGTTTTGTATTGTCACCTGTTTGTACTGTATGACTTGAATTTCCTTCTTCCAATTCTGACAATAATTCTATATTACCTGATAAATGATTTGAACAACCAGAGTCAATATAGAATACCTTGAGATCCTCCTTCTCTGATGAACTAATTGAATTCATCATCAATGTTGTATGGTTGTCATTCTGTGTATCATTTGCATAATTGTAATATGTAGTGTTGTATGATTGGTTCTGATTCCAATTTCTTCCACCACCTCTACCAAAACTTCCTCTTGAATTATGTCTTCCTCTTTGAAATTGATTCTGAAACCTTCCACCTCTACCTCTGCCATTGTTGTTCTGATTTTGATTTGCTCCTTGTTGATTGTGCCAACAATCATATGCTAGATGATTGCTCAATCCACAAATCCAACATGTCTTCTTGTTATTGTTCTGATTACCTCTACCTCTTCCATTACCTCGACCTTTACCTCTGCCAAAACCTCTTCCTCTTGCATAATTTGCTTGAGTTGTTGACTCTTCTTCATCCTTTGCTTTGCCTTTATCTCCTTTCTTTTTGTTCTTCACATACATTGCAGAACTTTGACCTTTGTCTCCATCTGACTTTAAGTCTTGCTCAAATGTGAGCATCAATCCAAGTAATTGATTTAATTCTGGCACATAATGATTTAATGAAAGTTCTGTTGAAAGTACAAAAGGCTTCCACCTTTCATCACCTCTTAATCCTGCAAGTAATTGAGCTATCAACCTATGATCTTCAATATCCTCATCAATAGATCCAAGGCTATCTGCCAAGTCTTTCATCTTAGTGACATAATCACTAATGTTCTGATTTTGCTTCTTCTTGAATGTGGTGAACTCTGACCATAAGCTAGCTTTCCTAGCTTTAGTGGTGTTTTGGAAGTGGTCTTCCAAAGCATTCCAAATATCTTCAGCTGTTTCTAAACCTCTGATATGTGGCAACAAGTGATCTGTAATAGTGTTGTATATATAAGCTCTTGCACTTGCATCTCTCTTCTGCCATAGCTTCAAAGCTTCTAACTCTTCCTTCCTTGGATGACTTTCATCTTCAAATTTAGGCTTCTCCTCTTCACCTGTCACATATACCATTAAGTCCTTACTCATAAGTAAGGCCTCCATCCTCATTACCCAAGCAGGATAGTTATCTCTGTCCAATTTGTCAATGGACACATGATCTGCCATGGTATCCTTGCTTCTGCTTCAACCTGTAAGTGTAAGGTTAAAGAATGATACCTTTTGTAGACCTTTACTCTTGGGAGCAACTTCGAAATACTCTTCTGATGACTTTTGGTTGTTGAACACCTCAGCTTCCTCCTTCTTTGATAAAGAACTCTTCAAATCTTCTTGTATCTGCACTCCTTTTATTCTCGAGGACCTTATCTGCTCTGATACCACTTGTTGGTGTGTAAAACACCACAAGAACTAAACTAATGTGGTATTAGAAGACCTCCATAACCACCATTAGCTTAGCAACACTCACATTATGAATCTTCATCTCTGAACTTAGTGAAAATCAAAACTTCACTTCACAGAAATCTGCGCCTTTTCTTCAATCCTTCAATCTGACCTGTATTAGCTCAATCTTTTCCAAATCTTTTGATTACTTGCTAAGAGAAGTTCTTGCTAGTGTTAAGCAACACATAACAAACAAAACTTTCAAGCAATAACTTCACAATCCTCTGATTTTGTATCAACCTTTCTACTATGTCTGAAAACTGAAAATGTACTTCATCGATTTGACATACCTTCACTCTTAAACTGATTTCTCTGAGTACGCGTCCCGTTTCTCAAAGATCTTTTGACCAAATGTAGTTGAGGATTATAGCTTTCCAACGAGCTATCACTTACCAAAAACTTTACACCATGCTTCGAGATCTGATCTTCAGAAGATCAGTCAAATGTGCGCCAGAAAAGTCGTAACTGTCAACTAACTTTCATAGTCATATGAAATGACTTGAGACTCAATGTACAATAGGAATTAGACACAATGCTTCTACACAAACATGTGTTGATTATCAGAGAACGTGTGTACAAAATGGCTTGGCCTAATTTTGCTCACAGCCATGGAAAACTCTATCAGACTCAGAAGTTTTCTCTCACCATCTCTCTCAGAAATTACACGACTTTTCTCTACTTCCTCAAACTACAAAATTGAGTTCTCTCATACATGTTTCTGACTCAAATTAACTTATATACCTATGGTTTACATTCATCTAGACTTGAACTCGTAAGTTCTAAAGATCAATTACAAATCTAGACTCTAATTTTGCACTAATTTACAATAGTGAAATTGTCCCTTCACTTAGGCTTGATTTTCTGTAGGTCTTTCCTTCACTTCTTCTTTCCTCCATCATATGTCTCCATATGTCTTCATATATCAATGCCTAATTAGTGAGTGAAGCCCCAACAGTGGCCAACTGAACTGCACCACTAGTGGAAATTCTATTAATGATCATGGGTCCATATCCTCTTTTTTCCAACTTACGGGCATGTTGTTTTAGTGTGTATACCAACACTAGATCTCCCTCTTTCAATCCCTTATCCTTGATGTGTGCATCAAAGTATGCCTTTTGCCTCTTCTTTGCAGCGTAGATGCCTGCTGCCACTCGTAGCCTCGTTTCACCCAAGCGTTCGAGATCAAAGATCCTAGAGGACAATTCATGCCCATTCCACTCATACTCTTGTGCTACTTTTAAGGCAGGGATTAAGAAATCTAATGGTAGCACAGCGTTCTGTCCGAAGACCATCTGAAATGGGGTGGCGTTGAGTACCGTTTTGTAGGCAACTCGATAAGCCCAAACAACATGATGAAGTTGTTTGTCCCAATCAGAGCGTTTATTATTTACCAATTTTGTCAATACGTTACAGAGGATCTTATTGGTACTCTCGGCTTGTCCGTTGGCTTGTGGATGATAGGGGGCGGATTTCTTATGTATCACCAAGAATTCTTGGAGAAGATTTTCAATGACTTCATTCAAGAAGTGTGTGCCTCTATCGCTCACCAACTCTATTGGTAGTCCATATCTCGTGAACACATTCTCGAATAAGAACTTAGCCGTAGTTTGAGCATCATTCTTTGTTGTGGCTTTGACTTCTACCCACTTGGTAAGGTAATCTGTGGCTACAATAATATACTCTGCATGGGAGTTTCTAGCAGGGGGATTAATAGGACCTATGAAGTCTATGCCCCACTTGGAAAATGCACGCCCTCCCATCATTGGCCTCAAAGGCATCTCGTCTTTTCTAACTGGATATTGTGCACGTTGGCATGTGTCACACTTCTTCACATAGGTATGTGCATCCATATGAAGAGTGGGCCACCAAAGTCCTGAGAATAGAATGGTCTTAATCACTCGGTCAGGACCAAAATGTCCACCTGCAATACCACTATGTGCAGTCTCTAAGACCCTTAAATAGTCTGATTCATGAACGCACAGTCTTAAGTAACCATCTTTACCTCTCCGGTATAGGTTCTCTCCTACTAAGGCATAGCCTTGAGCCTCTTGCTCCATATTTCGTCTTCTTGCTAGACTGGCCTCTTTGGGTAATCTTCCCGATCTCATAAACTCTACCAATGGAGCACTCCAATCTGGAATTAATGATACTTGATAAAGGGTCGCATGCTCCACTGGTGGTCTCTCTCTGCACATTGGACAATTCTTGATCCACTCATTTATTTCTTTGTCCATGCTAGGCCAATACACTCCTAAACGTTTCAAATTCTGCAATGTTCGTTGTTTAGAATAGTGATTTCCTAGCAATCCCTCATGAGCTTGCTGCAACCAACTACTATGTTCATCATCCTCGACACAACAAGCTAATACACCCTCAATATCTTGTTTGTACATGCTTCCTGCCAATATGTGATATTTTTGTGATTTTACAATTTCTTCTTGTGATGTTTTCACATTCTTATTTGCAGGGCCGAAGGTTAGGACTGGTACCAACTTATTTGCCCATTTAGGAACAACTTCCAAATTGAACAGATAAGCATCAGGTAGTTCATCAGACACTCCTTGTGGTGACTCTCCTGAAGTAATGCGAGAAAGGTGATCTGCCCGAAGGTGGGTTCTACCTTTCCTGACAACAACTTCAAAGTCATACTCCATTAGTAAGAGGAACCATCTTACTAAGCGTCCAGTATTGCAAGGTTTATTGACCAAATATAACAAAGCTTGATGATCAGTGAAAAACTTGAACTTGTTGGCCAATAAATAGTGTCTAAACTTCTTTACAGCATATACCATGCCTAACCCTTCTCGCTCGGTTGTGGTATAATTTCTTTCGGCTGGGTTTAGTTGTCTACTAGCATATGCTATGGGCAAATCTAAATTCCCTTCACCTGTGGGTTGTGCTAGCACACATCCTATGGCATGATTGGATGCATCCACATGGACATGGAATGGCTTATTCCAATCAGGAGTGGTCAATATTGGTGCTGTGCACAAACGTTTCTTCAGTTCATTGAAAGAATTCTCGCATTCGTCGTTCCACTCAAAATTAGACAACAAGGCATAAAGGGGTCTAGCTATGATCGCGTACATGTGGATAAACCTACGGTAATATCCACAATGGCCCATAAAGGCTTGTACCTCTTTAACATTCCTTGGCCTTGGTAGTTCCGCTATGGCTCGTACCTTATCTTCATCTGTTGAGATTCCATTCTTAGAAACAATATGCCCTAAGATTTTACCTTGACGCACCATAAACACACACTTTTCTGGGTTTAGACACACTCGATATTCTCTACACTTGTTGAAGATTTGTCTGAGCTCAGGGATGTGAACCCTTCTTTCTTGGGAATGAGCACATAAATCATCCACATACACTTCTAAGCTCTTTCGCAAGAACTCTTTGAAGACATGACACATGAGCCTTTGGAATGTTGCAGGTGCATTGGTGAGCCCAAATGGCATCACACGAAATGCAAAGATTCCCCACTCTGTAGCAAAAGCTGTTTTGTGTTGATCTTCTGGGGCAATGGCTACTTGATTGTAACCTGAAAATCCATCAAGGAAGCTATAAACTTCCTTGCCTGCAACACGCTCCAAAAGGTGTTCTGTGATTGGAAGCGGATAACTATCTCTAATCGTAGCGGCATTAACCTTTTTAAGGTTAATACACACTCGCAACTTCCCGTTCTTCTTGGGTACCACAACAATGGGGGACACCCATTCGGTATGCTCAATCTCATAGATGAATCCGGCTTCAATCAACCTATCAATTTCTTCTTTTATTTTTGCTGCATAGGTATCATTATATGTGTAGGGCTTCTGTTTGGTGGGCTTAGCATCAGCAGTCATGGGGATAGTATGAGAGCAAATTCTTGGATCTACCCCTTTCAAGTCTCTATAGTGCCATGCAAACACATCCCTATATTCCCTTAATAGAGCTATGAGCTCCATTTCTTCTCTTGCACTTAGGTCATCTCCTATATATGTGCATCTCTCTTCGTTCTCTTCAATGGTCACTACAATCTTCTTGGTCTTTTCTTCATTATCATATGATTCTCCTATGATGGCCTCTCTCTTAGGCATTCGTACCAAAATTTTGCGGTCGTCAACTTCATATTTCTTGAAGTTTTCTGGTACTTCAAACAATGATTCCTCCTCTTCTTGTTTCACTGCTTTTCTTTTCTTTTTCTTTTGACTACTCTCACTTCCATCCTTTGAGTTTACTGTTTTAATACTTGTGAGAGGTTCTTCTTCTTTCTGGGTAAACACTCCTATATCTTCTAGATAGTGCTGCTCCGAGTTAAAGCAACTATCCATCACAATAGACTCCAGATCATCGTCATTCTCTTCTTCTTCTATGACATCACTAGGGTCACATTCTTCTAGCAAGGGTTGACACATGAACACTGAGATATCATAACCCTCCTCATCACAATGAGGTGTCCACTGTTCCTCATTGACAGCAATGTCCATGGTGGCTAACATTTCTGGCCAGCCATGAGGCTCAAACTCCTCATCTGGAAAGATCATCGGTGTGTAGGCTGGGTCCCTAACTGGTCTATCTCCTAGCGAAGTTCCTTCTTCTCTTGCCTTTAAACGTTTTTCCTCTTCCTTTGCGACCTTGCACATCCACAAATGAGTATCTTCATGCAGCCATGATGGATCAGGTGAACTTTCAGAATGCACAGAGATGGAATCTTCTTTCGCTTTGTGGATAGAATTCCACTGTAGGGGTGGTACATCTCTGAAGGTGTAATCCTTCAAATTGACCTTAGTGGTGACCCCTAAGTGCTGTAAGTACAAGGAGTTAGTTCCCCAATCCTGTACTATTTGCAATTGTCGTAGGAAGGGTCTTCCTAGGATCATCTCAAAGACATTATTTTTCTCAAAGTCACATATAGCAAATGTGTGCTCAAACTCTACACCACAAGTGGTTAGAGTGATCCCTTCTAGCAATCCTAGAGGTCTTTCAAAATGACCATCAGCCATTTGAAGCTTCATTCTAGTTGGTCTTAATGTGGGCTTGCCCCATTGCTTCCACAAGGAGGTGGTCGCAATAGCAACACCAACACCTGAATCTATGATTGCTTTGGTTGTGTAACCTTGGTAGGTGATGGGAAGATAAGTATTACCTTCTTCACCCTCACACATGTCCCCTATTTTGTCTAGAGGTATCTCTGGTACCCTTTGCTTGGAGCCTGCTTTTGGCATGTTGGAATCAAGTTCTGGAACCTGATCCTTCACATGATTCCAGAGCTCAGGTTTTGCTTTGAGCAGCTCTTCTACAGTGAGATGACACTGAACCTTAGTGTTCTTCACGACATCCGTGTTCCTTGGAACCACTGAGTCTTCATTTCTTACTAGTATTGTGGGAGCTCTAATCTGGAGAGATTCAGATTCCCATGGGCCTGGAAATTGAGGCAGTTCTTCTAAGGTATTAGATTCAAAATCTAACCTTTCGTCTTCTTGTTGTTCTGCTTCATCTTTGTAAATAGATGGGATGTCTTGGGGAAATTGATCATGAAGATCATCAATCTCAGGAATAGGAGGGGAATTACCCTTCTCCTTGGTCCATTTCTCTTCTTGTATTTCCCGCAAGAATTCTTGAGAGTACTGTTGAATTGAAGGAGGTATTCCTGGATCCGTGGAATTAGGAACATAAGCTCCCATTGGTGGTGAGCTTCCTCTTTCAATAACTGGTTGAGCCTGTGGAGGTAAAGAAACTTGTGGTTTGTTTACCAATTGCTCTAATCTTTCTAGTAAGCCCTGGAAATGCAAATCTGATTTGATAGAGTTTGTCTGATTGAACTTTTGACTAGTCTCAAGTATGGCTTGAGCTTGTTCTACCATTTTCATGCACATTTTCATCCGTTCAATCTCTAAATCTGCTCTAGGGTAACTCTTGTCTAGGTTTGCCGCTGTAGGCCCTTCTTGAAGTCGAGCCTGGTAGGCCTTGAACATCATGTCCAAGCCTTCTGGGGTTGGATCTGCAAGAACAGACCCTGGTTGCGGTCTATTTACAATGGGTGGTGGGGTGGGATGAGGTGTAGTGGATGGAGTTTCGGCATGCAAGGGGCTTTGAGATGCAATGTCTTCTATTTTTGTTTTCGCTTCTTTTAAGCTTTCTTCTAGTTCCGATAACTTTTTATTCCACTTGCAATTGGCCTTCTCTCTGGTATCCTTCCATGTTCTTGTTTTCCTCTTACTAGGCTCTCCCGATTCACTCGACTCTGATTGTTCTACTGGTTTATCCTGTTTTAAGGCTTGTGCTCTAGTAACAGCTTGTATAGGAGCCACATTGCTACTACTTGAACTTGGATCTGCCACTAAGCCTACCACATTAATGGGTGTAATCTTGGGTGCACTAGAGGGGTTTTTTGGACAATCTCTGGGGAGATGGTCTTTGCCACAATCAGGACAAAAAGCCTGTATTGTGATAGCCTGTCCTTGGTTCGGAGATGGTGGGTGGGGACAGTCACGAATGAAATGGTCACCATGACATCTGAAACAAGATCCTCTAGGGGCTTGTGGTCTCATTTGTCTCAACTGGGGCCTAGGGTTAGGATTTGTGTACATGACATTGGAGTATTCTGGCTCCCAATTTTGCTCCATAGGCGGTGCCTCATATTGATACGAGTAAATCTCACTATGTTCAGGTGACTCTGTGTAATAAGCATGTGGACTACCTTCATGGGAGTAGTCTGAACTATGAGCATGAGAATCATTATCTGGTATCCGTGGGGTTAGGGGCACCAATGCTCTATTTGGATTTTCCTCTCCCACAGCATATTTGACTGGAATCACGTTGGCTGGAGCTGGTGGTTGGTTTCCCAAGACAGGTTGTGGCCTATAATATGGCTGTTGGTATTGATTCTGATACCTACCTTGTGGGTAAGGTTGCTGATAATTTTGTCTAACAGCCTGCCTATTGTAGGGACAATCTTGAGCCATGTGGTTTGTGTATTTTCTCTCAATAGTGCAATATGGAGCATTCCTGTCTCTAATGTTTTGGTTTTGCATTGGGCATATGTTAGCCATGTGGTCACCTCCGCAAGTATAGCACCGATTCAATGAAGTGACTCCCTGTGTTTGTTTATTTTGGACTCCCAGCTTCTTGGCAACTTGCTCAGCTATCTCTTCTATTTCTGTGGAGATCTTTGAAGTATGACTAGTAGAACTATCCGAATCTTTGTAGAGTTTGGACAATCCCAACTCCTCACCCAAGTTATCTTCTATGTCGATGCACGTCCGCACGCACTCTTCTATGGATCTAGGCTCTTTCAAGTACACATATGATCTTAATTTTGTGCTCAGTAAGCCATCTAAGAACAAAGCCACTTGTTTAGCTGGTGTGGGTAACTCTGGAGTAGGGCATCTTTCTAGGTACTGTCTGAACCTTCTACCTGCTAGTCGCACTGTTTCTTGGGGTGTCTGCTTGAAACTATGGATCAGGGACGATGTGTTATGCCTGATACCACTCTTGGAAAATTCTACAATGAATTCGTCTAGCAGTTGACCTATATCGCGATAGTTGCGACTACTCAATGGTTGAAACCAAGCTAAGGCAGTGCCCTTAAGAGTCAGACCAAATGCCTCGTACTGGGTGAACAAATCCTCAACCTGTTCAGCTCTTAACACTTGTTTGAACTCAGCCACATGATCATAAGGATCTCCTGACCCGTCAAAATAATTCTTCATTGCCTTGATCACTTGAGTGGGTCTGAGGGTTCTTGGGTGCTCTCGGGTTCTAGGCAATGGAAATTCATGTTCATTTCTTTGTTGCCTATGTGCTTGATATCTCTCTGTTTCAGGTCTTTCATTTTCAAATCCTGACCTATTCCTGCCCACTGTGTGTGCAAAACTTACCTCCGGTCTCTCTCTAGTTCTTTCTCTCTGGGCTTCATGAGCTTGGGATGACCCTACTCCTTGGAGGCCGTGGGAAACATTGGATCTTGGTGGAGGGAAAATCAATTCATTCTTCCAGGTATATGCATGTCTATCATGTTCTGTTACCAAGAAAATTTTCTCTGACGTGTTATCCAGGTAGACAACTTTGCCTGGTATCTCTGGATCCTTGAACTCGTAGATGATGACTATGCCCAATTGGCTAGGTTGTTCTGGCTTGAATCTCCAAAAGGATTCCTCTGTTTCTCTATTCAAAAATAGTTCTATGCTTTTGTTGTCTTGAGGGATCCAGTCTGGAGTGATCACTCGGGTCAAAACTGACTTGCCTCTAGGAGTCTGGGGTCCTTGTCCTATATTTCCTTGTTCTAGGTCTCCTATCTCATTCTCATGAATGATATTTCCAAACTCATCGGTCCTATCTGGTTGGTTGGTAACCACATACATGGTTCCTTCCTTATCAATGTATGAACCCTCTTCGAACTTGACCACCGGGTGTTCAAGTCCAAAGGATTGATCTGGATTTTTGAGTTGGACCACTGATCGCCTCAGACCATCCTCATAGATGCGAGCACCTAATTGGTTGGTCCGAATATATTCCAACTGTGTCTTATAGGGACCTTCCGGTGTTTGTAGATGGGCAGTCCCTGAGCCACCTGCAGGTTTTCCCATACTAAAGACATTTCTGAATCACTTATGTCTGATCTGAGTAAAAGATGACCACTTAGTTGTTGTGCCCAAGACTTGGATGTATGGTTGACACTAGCCTCAGAAGATCTAATGCTTTGTTTATCCTTGCCTAAGTGTCTACCAGATCTCAGGTTCATAAGCTTTAGTCAAGAGTCCAAATTTTCCCTTTGGTATGGTTCAAAATTCTTTAGAGCCCCCTTGGTTCCCTAGTCCCTAGTCAAATCAGGCTCCTGGGGGTCAAAACAGGCAAACAGGACCTTTGGAGAAAATCGCGATTTTGTGAACTTTCTGAAAATCGCGATGCTGTGAAGTAAAAAAAAATCGCGATTTTGAGCACAAAATCGTGTTTCTGAAAATCGCGATGTTGATCACAAAATCGTGTTTCTGAAAATCGCGATGTTGATCACAAAATCGTGTTTCTGAAAATCGGGATGTTGATCACAAAATCGTGTTTCTGAAAATCGCGATGTTGATCACAAAATCGTGTTTCTGAAAATCGCGATGTTGATCACAAAATCGTGTTTCTGAAAATCGCGATGTTGATCACAAAATCGTGTTTCTGAAAATCGCGATGTTGATCACAAAATCGTGTTTCTGAAAATCGCGATTTTGACTGAGAGAATCGTGATTCACAAAATCGTGTTTTTGACTGAAAATCGTGTTTTCTCGGAATCGTGTTTTTGACATGAAAATCGCGATTTTGAGCAGAAAATCGTGAATTGAAAATCGCGATTTTGAGCAAAAATTCGTGTTTTCTCAAAATCGTGTTTTTGACTTGAAAATCGTGATTGTGTCCCAGAGAATCGTCTTTTTCCACAGAATCGTGTTTTTCTCAAAATCGTATTTTTGGCTGAAAATCGTGATTTGTGAGAATCGCGATTTTGAGCAGAAAGTCGTGTTTTTCACAAAATCGTGTTTTTGGCATGAAAATCGCGATTTTGTCATAGAGAATCGTGTTTTTTGAGAATCGCAATTTTGAGCAGAAAGTCGTGTTTTTTCACAAAATCGTGTTTTTGCTGAAAATCGTGATTGGTGAAAATCGCGATTTTGAGCAGAGAATCGTGTTTTTTTGAAAATCGCGATTTTGAGTAGAGAATCGTGTTTTTTTGAGAAAAAACACAGAATCGCGATTCTTTTCAACCAACTTTTAGGCGGGAAAACTGAAAATCGTGATTTTTCAAAAAATTTTGAATTTTCACAGAATCGCGATTTTCATCACAGAATCGCGTTTTTTGGCGGGAAATTCAAATTTCTGAGCGCCGGCTATGGCGAGCTCCGTATGAGCAGAAAATCATGAAAAAAACACAGCGCTTGCTCTCCCTTGCTTCTCCTAACTCCTTCCCACACAATAATGCATGAAAAATGGTATGAAGATGGTGAAAATGCACTAAAAAACAAGAATTTTCTATGAAGAAGAAGATGGAAGAAGGTGGAGATGATGATGATGATGAAGATGAAGAGGAAAAAACAGAAAATGAACTGAAATTACAGTTTTTTTACCTTCCAACGTCGCAAATCTACGATCTTACCATCACAACGCTCGTCCTCGAAGCTCTCTCCCCGGCAACGGCGCCAAAATTTGGTGTAGCTCAAGCGTAAGCACCACCTCCTTTACTTGTCAATCCGCGGAGACGTGAGGACCGGTATGAAGACCACGAGCAAGTGAAGGCACAAGTGCGTGAGTGAAAGCACACAAACATGCACACACATACACACACACGCGCGCAAGGTAAGATCAAAGAGAGGAACAATGGAAAGCTTAGATTGCAAAAGAGTTCTCTTACAAAAGTTCTATTCCCTAACAAGCTAACCCCAAAAATGAGCTCTCTAGCTCTTTTTATAGTTTTTTGACTAGTTTTGGCCCTGTCCAGACCTAGTGTCCGGCCTAGTTAAAAATTAGGTTCCAGGGCTTATTTGAGGGCTCAAACGAAGTCTAAAAATTATGAAAATTGGTACGATGGTACTTCTAATACTCCTCAAGCTCGAGGACTCCTCGGCTTGAACAAAATGGAGTTACTAAAAATAGATAATGGTATTTACAATGGTTTCTAGTGATGAAAATCACTATTTTTGTAGGGGATTCTTCTGAAAATTTGACATACACTTCTTGGAGCTCCCTACTTGCTCCCTTTCCTCATGTGTCCACCTTTTGATGTGCTTCCATGCTTTGTCCTTGACTTTGAGCTTCAACAGCATGCTGATGAACACTTCAGAGTGGTATTCCCAGAAACCGGTGATGAACATTTCTTCGAATGTTTGCTTGTAGCACGCCGGTAAATACTTGACTCTGCTATGCCAGGCATAACACACCCGGAGCGATGGCGTTGTGCTCATGTCATATACTAGATCAAAGTTACCATGCTCAAATCCCGGGGTGTTTACATGTGGTGCCTTGACGCGTCGGAAGACTTTAAATATCATTTGCATCATGTCAAAAATTTTGACAGTCATATGCGCGGCGATATCATCCATATGCTTCAGGCGAGGGAGCCAGTGACGGATTGTGGCCATCATATAGCCAACGGTGGGCAACTCGGTAGGTGGCTTGAAGTAGGGGTAATTCAGCCAATCCTGACACTGCCTATTGTTTTGTACTTTGATAGCGAATGCAGTCCAGGAGCGGCGTCGTGGTACTGGTCCCCAGCAGGGATTATACTTTAAATGTAAGGGCGCTTTTACCCATGTGCTCATCATTTCTGGGTACTCCTGTAAAAGACATGTACGCCAATCTGGTTGATAAATAGTGCCTTGTTGCGCATCCAGTGGCAAGTCTTCAGGCTCGAACTGGGTTGCATGTGATGGCTTCTTGCCAGTTCGCTTTTCTATGGCCAGCTGGTATTCGGCCATTAGCATGAAGTAAGGTTTGTATTGAAGCTCATGCCCAGATATGTACCTGCGTGGGGCCAATTGAGCAAAGTAGGGAGATTGCAAAATTCGTTCTTCTATCATGGCCATAGCATGTAGCTGGGCCCCGACTCTAGCTGAGTGCGTTGTTCCAATCTCCTCCACAGTCTTCATCCATGCGGGGGTCGGAAGTTCATAGGTCATCTGGCCTTCGGCCGCGACTTGTCCGCCTAGGATGGGTATTGGCTCGTATGCTTCTTCAAACGTTTCCTCCACCGGAATGGTTATGTTTTCGTCGTCAGCTGGGATCTCCGGTGGGGAATCAGGCCGTGGTGGTGCTTCGTATACATCTATGCGTGATTGGAGAGTGGTTATCTGGGCCCGTAATGCGTTTAGTTCCTCTATGAGTTCAGGAGAGGGGTCCACAGGTTCTGGTACTTCTGCTGCCACTGGTAGTTGTTGTGGTGCCGGTTCTCTGAGCTGTAGTAACTTGTGATCTTCTTTTAGCTTCTGATGTTCTTCGTTCATTCGATCATTCAGGGTGGTCCAGTGCCGCTTCCAAATTTTCTCTATTCTGCGCTTGGAGTCTCACGTTCTCCTCCTGGGCTGCGGCTAGGTGCCTCCTGAGTAGGCCCATATTTCTGGTCAGCGTCGCATTCCTAATTGTTTGGGCTCGAAGCAGGTTGTCCAGATCAGCAGTGGCTTCTTTTGTCTTCTCTTCACATTCTAGCTCTAGCTTATGATATGCCTCTCTTAGTTCTTGGTGTCGCGTATTTAACGAGGCATTCTCGATCGATAATGAATTAAGCTGCGACTGTAATTCATTCGTCGTCCTCTGTAGCTGTTGATAGTTGTTGCCAAGAGATGCAAACTCATCTCGTACTTGTGACATGCATGTGAACATTTGTTGAAGTGCAGTGTCTATGGTGGGCGATAATAGTAATGAAGTGCTAAATGAGGATGCAGTGGAAGTAGATGCAGCGGGAATGGGAAATGGGGTTGGGAAGGTGGATGCAGTGGTGATTGTGGAAAATTGTGACGTACCTAAATATGAGGGTGCTGTGAGTGGAGTGGGTGCTGCTGAGGTGGATGGTGATATGTCCATGTCATTGGACGTGTCAAGTGCGGTGACTGTGAAAAGCGGTGTGTAAGTGGGTGGTTGTGTAGGTGTGAAGACGGGATTTACAAATGTAGAGTAATTTACAGGGGGGATGGCTGGAGTAGCTTGGTGAAAAGGGGAAATAGGGGTTATAGTGGGTTGAGGAGGTGAAACTGGTGAGAAGGTTAGTGGGGTTAGAAAGGTGAAAGGGTGTCTTAAAGGTGGGGGAAAGGATGGGAAGGATGAAGGGGTGAAGGGGTTAACATGTAGACGAGTTGGGGTGGGTACGGGCATGGTGGCATGAATGGGCGGTGTAAAGGCTGTGGCTATGTTGCCATGGACTGGTGTGGATATGGGAGGAGCAGGTGGGTGTGCTGGGGATACAGGATGGGTTGGTGAAACATGAGGTGAGAGAGGAGTAGAAGGTGTGGATGTTATTTCAAGGATAGTGGTAGTATGTACAACGGTAGTACGTGGCGGGGAGTCGACTAGGATGGCTTCTTCGGTGAAGGATCTTTCCGGCCGTAGGCGTGCATCTTGCGCCTGGTGGGATGATTGAGCACCTACCGGAACTCGAATATATTCACCGGGCTTCGATAGCAGGCGAACTCTGCGAGGGTCATATTGGGGGAGTGGCTTCCTTTGTAAATATCTCAGTGCTTCGACCGGGCCGATCGATTGGACCAGTTCTCTGAACCCTCTGATGTAGACTTCTTCAAACCCTCCGGAGACTAGTTCTTGTTTGATTAGGGCCTGGCTCTCTGCTTCAGTCAATTTCTTCTGTGCCCATACTTTCTCCATCGTACGATATAATTTCTTGATTGCCAGCGTGTACGCTGCTGCTTTGAAAGTCTCCTCTTCGTGCGTGCTGGTGTCACCGTGCGCATCGGTTTGTTGGCCTTGGCCGTCTGTCTGTCCTTGTTCTTGGGAATCATGCGTGCCCTGGCTGGCTTCATCGTCACCTTCTTCGTCATCTGTGGCTGTTCGTTCATCATCGGAGCTAGACACAACTTGTCCCTGTGGCAGATCCCGCGGTGTGGTAGGGTAACTGGGGCGTTCATATTCTTGGGAGAACATCTGTGCCTCTGAAAACTGGAACTCATTTGAGAATGCGTCCGGCATCTCAAAATCGAATGTTGTGTTTATTGGTTCTGCCTCCATGTGTGGTATTGGGAAAGAAAAGGCTTCCGCACCAATAGTGGTGGGAGCTTCTGCTGTCGTGGTGGTGGGTTCTGTTGTGGCAGCTGCCTGAGGTGCAGCGATACTAGTAGTGCCCTCCGTGACCACTGGTCTAGACAACCTTATGCGAATAGGTTGTACTGTGGGAGCGGCTTCGGTTGGTGATCGCTCCGGAGAGGGTTGTGGTGATGGTGACTCTGGCACTTGAAGGCAAGGAATGGTGCCTCTCATGCGCTTACCTGCCCGTGTTCTACTGGGCTTCCTGGCTTTCTTCGTCGTTCCTTTGAATGCCTTCAGCTCTTCTCCTGTTAATGCATGTTCAATTGGCAAGTCATAAGCCAAGCACATAGAAACAATTCTTGTCAGCGCACAACATCCATTAAGCACTTTCTTGCGTTCCCATCTGTGTTGTGCCAAATACATTTGATCAATGATCCAGCTCGCCAGATCAACAGTCTGAGGTCCCGTGCACGCTAAGTACAATCCAAACCATATTCTTTTATGGGGCATGGTAAATCTGTCCTGAGCGGGGAATGTGAAGTGTTGCATGCATATCCGTAGCGGCTTTGACAGCTCAGGTGTAATTGCTGAGATCTCCTCCCACTTCGTGACATCCCCACGTTTCATAGGGTCTGGAATTAATCTTTCTCGATCTGTGGGTGTGTGGGTGCCATGAATTTTGATGGCCGCCCTGATTAAATCCTTTGAGAGGTAAAACCTTTTGTAGGGTGGATCATCCACTAAAGAAGGCAAAATAAAAGTTCCTGGGATATCCTTATTCTCTGAGGCCAGCAAAGTAGTGATTAAATAATAACACCTGTAAAAGTCAGGTTTGGGCAGAGGATCACTGAAATACTCCGTGAAGCCTGCTCTGGTCCAAACGTGAGTTAAATCCTGGGTGTTCTGTAGGGCTTCGAACTCTCTGGAGAAGAATTGGTATTTTCCCCAAGTGCGGTCATCAAATGTCAAATTAGATTCAAATATGAAATCCGCGTCCGCTAAGGGTCCTGCAAGTCCCTGAAACCAGTGAGAGTTACAGTGTATCTTTTTTGTGTAGCCCATAGGTGGATTGTCGATCGGCATGGGCCCTGGAAATCCTTGGAATTCTGGCGGTGGAGCAGTCGGGTGGGATTCTGCTCGTAACACGTTGAGGGGCACTGCCGCTACACTGGGGCCTGCTCCTGATGGTCCTTCATCGGTTTGCATGATGACTGATGCGCTAATGAGAAAGGTCTGCTACAAAAGATTAACACATTAGCATGGAAATTAATTATGATCCCATTAAAGTGAGACCGCAATCCCTTTCCATAACTGATGCGTAACCCGTGTAGCCAAGTGCTGTGATGTGATGGATGCAATGCTTCTTGCAGCACTAGTGCAGGTCTCTAGACACCTACACGTTTCAGATCATGCATACATTCCTTGATGAGATGAGATTATGAGTGATGTGTTATGCTGGTGGGTGAATTTATACAAGGTTTAAAGGTTAGTGATTTATTACAAGGTTGGATGTTAGTCGGGGAGTAGTTAGACAATGGGTTAGGGGAAGACGGTTGGACACGCTTCGGTATCCATTTCCTAAGAGTCTTTGAGTGGGTGGTGGGTTTCTGTTGAGGGGCAAAAGGTAGTATCGGGTGTGGTAGTATTGAGGGATGGAAAGATTTGTGAGGGGTATATATTACACGGCTTAAGGGTTGAGCTATGATACATGGTTTGGGTACCCAAATCTGCGTGGGTGTGGGTCTATGGGTAAGGTATTTTTTGGCGATCCAAATTTGTCGAATGCTCGGACCTGTAGAAGAAGGTCGAGGGGATGGTGGATACTGATTCTGTTTCTGCCTTGCCTTTTTCTTGTCGATCTCTGCTTGGTTGGAGTTCTTCGGTGCTTTTTGTCCTTTTGGCACCCATATTTGTCTGGTGCCGCTTCCTTTGGGTGGCCTAAACTGCCTTCCTTGTTGTGTCTTCTGATACTGCAATCGGTCTGGGTTCCTTCGTCGTGGTTGACTCTGTCGTGGTTGAGGTAGAGAGGTCGAATGGACGCTCTACTTTGGAAAAGAAGGGAGATCCAACACTTGCGTGACCTGCCCATTAGGAAGTGATTCGTTCTTTAACTTTAATCTAGGCCAGTCCGCAACAAGTTTGGAAGGATGAGCACCGCAGGGTGTCGTGCTCATTTGGCCGCTGATGCAACCCACCTGACCACTGATTGTGTCCATCTGCCCTTGCAGTTGGGTAACTGTCTCTTCTAGTTTGCAGGAAGTCCCAGGGAAGATCTTCTGTCGTCCTTCTGATTGACAACTGTCTATAACCAAGCCCGAGTGGGTTGGTGTAGACGTAACGCGACTGGTCTGATTAAAGATCTTCCGGTCTCCCGTCGCATGTGTTTCATAGGGTCTAGGGTTACAATCGTCAGGCGGCATGCCGTTAGGGAAGTCAAGCGGTATCACTCGCTTCTGCTCTAAGGTTCCAACCTGTAAGGAGCCTTGTCTAAGATTTAGGTCCACTGAGTGATCGTATAGCCAATCTTGGCCAAGGATTAGGGGTTCTATCAAGTCGTCATCATGGCACACTAGTAGCTTCGCTGTCATGGTCAAATCCTTAATGAGGATAGGAAGGTCCACCTCACCCATGCAAGGGGTTTCCATGCCTCCTAGCCCTATGAGGTATGCCTCAATTGGCCGCATTTCTATTCCTGAATCCTTATAGTGGGACCATCTAATCGCACTAGTCGCAGCACCTGAGTCAATTAAAGCTCTGAGTTCTTGGCAAGGATTGCCGTGCTCTAGCCTAACTGTAATGAATGGTCTTCTGTCCACTTTGCTAGGATGAATGGTTGACTTTACTTGACACATGGCCATGGGATATCTGGGGGATGTTTCCAGATGGTTATAATATTCTCTCCCTAGTCCTTGTCTTCTTAGCTTCATGCGCTTAATGCGTTCTATGGCTTCTGCCTGAGCTTCCGCTCGTATTCTATTTTCTTCCTCCTTACGCTTCTTTGCCAACGTGAGTCGTCTGAGCATATCCCCAGTAAGAGGTTCCTGATATAACCTGACTCTACAGCCACTAATGTAATTAGGCACTATGTCTCCTTCTAAGGTGGCTAACTGTACTGCTCCACTTGTTGAAAGTCTGTTAATGATCATAGGTCCATAACCTCGCTTTTCTAACTTCCGTGCGTGCTGTTTCAGCGTATACACTAGAACTAAATCTCCTTCTTTGAGGCCTTTATCTTTCACATGTGCATCAAAATATGCTTTCTGTCGCTTCTTCGCTGCGTATATTCCTGTTGCTGCTTTCAGCCTGGTTTCTCCTAATCGTTCCAAGTCCATTATTCTCGCTGATAATTCATGGCCGGTCCACTGATGTTCTTGTGCAACCTTAAGGGTCGGTATCAAGAAGTCCAATGGAAGCACTGCATTCTGACCAAAAACCATCTGAAAGGGAGTTGCATTGAGTACGGTCTTGTAGGCCACTCGATATGCCCAAACAGCGTGGTGTAACTGTTTGTCCCAATCTGAACGTTTGTTGTTCACGAGTTTCGTCAGTACGTTACACAATATCTTGTTAGTGCTTTCAGCCTGACCATTGGCCTGAGGATGATATGGTGCAGATTTCTTGTGAATCACCATAAAATCCTATAACAAGTATTCAATGACTTGGTTTAGAAAGTGAGTGCCTCGATCGCTCACTAACTCTATAGGCAGTCCATATCTTGTAAAGACATTCTCAAATAAGAACTTTGCAGTTGTGTGTGCATCATTCTTTTTCGTGGCTTTTGCCTCTACCCATTTCGTCAGATAATCTGTGGCAACAATAATGTATTCCGCATGTGTACCTTTTGCAGGGGGGTTAATGGGTCCTACAAAGTCTATACCCCACTTAGAAAATGCACGTCCGCCCATCATGGGTTTCAATGGCATTTCGTCTCTACGAGTAGGAAACTGAGTTCTTTGGCACACATCACATCTCTTGACATAGGTATGAGCATCCATGTGAAGAGTGGGCCACCATAATCCTGAAAAGAGGATGGCTTTGATTATCCTATCGGGTCCAAAATGACCTCCTGCAACGCCTTGGTGTGCAGTCTCTAGTATGCTCAGATAATCGCTCTCATGAACACATTGTCTTAGATATCCATCTCGTCCTCTTTTGTATAGATTATCGCCAATAAGTGAATAGTCTTGAGCTTCCTGCTCTAGATTGCGTTGTCGAGCTAAGGTCATTCCTTGAGGGAATGTGTGCGTCCTCAAGTATGTCACTAAAGGTTCACACCAGTCGGGTGTGAGAGACACGTGATATAGTGTCGCATGCTCTACTGGTGGTCTTTCACAGCAAACATGGCATTCCTTACACAACTTGTAGACATCTGCTTCCATCGTAGGCCAATATACTCCCAATCTCTGCAGAGTCTGTAATGTTCGATGTTTTGAATGATGTTGCTTTAGTGCACCTATGTGTGCTAATTGCAACCAATTCGCATGTTCTGATTCATCTACACAACAAGCAAGAATCTTTTGATTATCCTGTTTATATATGCTTCCTGCCATTATTTGGTATCTCTGAGACTTGGTAATCTCTCCTTCTTTGATCTCTATCCTAGGATTCTTGGGTCCGTATGTCAGAATAGGGACTATAGGCTTAGCCCATTCTGGTGCTATCTCAAGGTTAAACAGGTATGCATCTGGTAATTCATCCGCTACTCCTTGAGGAGCCTCTCCTGAGGTTAATCTTGAAAGGTGGTCAGCTCTAAGATGTGTCTTTCCTTTCCTGACTACTACTTCAAAATCGTACTCCATGAGTAATAAAAACCAACGTATTAGTCGTCCTGTGTTACATGGCTTGTTGACTAAATATAATAGGGCTTGATGATCTGTAAAGAACTTGAATTTGTTGGCCAACAAGTAGTGCCTAAACTTCTTTACCGCGTAGATCATCCCTAATCCTTCTCGTTCCGTCGTGGTGTAATTTCTTTCTGCTGCATTCAATTGTCTGCTCGCGTAAGCTATGGGGAGATCTATGTTACCTTCATTCGTGGGTTGTGCTAACACACATCCTATGGCGTAATTGGATGCATCCACATGTACATGGAATGGCTTACTCCAATCTGGGGTTGTCAGTATAGGTGCTGAGCACAAGCGTCGTTTAAGTTCATTGAATGAATTTTCACATTCATCTGTCCATTCAAAGTTGGTTAAAAGAGAGTACAAAGGCTTGGCTATGATTGCATACATGTGTATGAATCTCCTATAATATCCGCAATGGCCCATAAATGCCTGTACCTCTTTCACATTAGTTGGTCTAGGTAATTCTGCAATTACCTTCACCTTTTCCTCGTCCGTAGAGATTCCATTTTTTGACACAATGTGTCCTAGAATTTTGCCTTGTCTGACCATGAAAACACATTTTTCTGGGTTCAAACAAACCTGATATTCTCGACATTTGTCAAATACTTGTCTTAGCTCTGGGATATGCGTCTGTCTTACATTTGAATGAGCACATAAGTCATCGACATAAACTTCCAAGCTCTTGCGTAAGAATTCCTTAAAAACATGACACATGAGTCGCTGGAAAGTAGCGGGTGCATTTGTTAAGCCAAATGGCATCACACGAAATGCAAATATGCCCCATTCTGTGGCAAAAGCCGTCTTGTGTTGGTCTTCTGGAGCAATGGCTACTTGATTATAGCCTGAGAATCCATCAAGGAAGCTGTAAACTCCCTTGCCCGCAACTCTTTCCAATAGGTGTTCTGTGATAGGAAGAGGATAACTATCTCTAATTGTGGCGGCATTAACTTTTTTAAGGTTAATACACACACGCAATTTTCCATTCTTCTTGGGCACAACCACAATGGGGGATACCCATTCGGTATGCTCAATTTCGTAAATGAATCCTGCTTCTATCAAGCGATCTATCTCCTCTTTAATCTTCGCAGCGTAGTTATCATTATACGTGTAAGGTTTCTGTTTTGTCGGTTTTGCATCTGGAGTCATAGGGATTCTATGAGAACATATATCTGGATCTACTCCTTTCAAGTCTTTGTAACTCCAAGCAAAAACATCTCTATATTCGCGCAATAGGGCAACTAACTCTTCTTCTTCATCCTTCGTCAAATCATGCCCTATGTATGTGCATTTTTCTTCTTCTCCTTCTATGGCCACTATTACTTTCTTGGTTTTCTCTCGGTTATCATATACTTGTCCATCATTCACTTTTCTATTAGGCATTCGTACCATGATTCTTCTATCTTCGATTTCATATTTCTTGAAATTCTCGGGTACTTCAAACAAAGATTCTTCTTTTTCTGACATGGTTTCTTTCTTCTTTCTCTTCTTGCCTTCACTCTTATCAGTCACTTCTGTGGCTAACCTTACCTCGTTCGTAATTTCCTCGTGTCTCTGAGTGTGAGTCTCTACTTCGTAGAAATATTCTTCCTCTGATGCAAAGGGTGGGTCCATGATAATTGATTCTAAATCAAAATCGCTTGCATCCTCGAATGCATCAGTGTTCGGTTCACACTCTTCTAAGATTGCATCGCCCATGATTGGCTCTATCGTGAAAACTGAAATGTCATAGCCATCCTCGTCACAGTGGGGTGTCCATTGTTCTTCATTGATGGCTACATCCATGGTTGCTAGTATTTCCGCCCAACCATGGGGTTCAAACTCTTCGTCTGGGAATACTACAGGTGCGTAGGCTGGATCTTGAAGGGTTCGTGGATGTTGTTCTGCACCTAAGGTCCTTGCTTCTAATCATTCTTCCTCTTGTTTGGCTACTTTACACATCCATAAATGGGTATCCTCATGCAACCAAGAAGGATCTGACTCTAGTGAGTGCACGGATTCCGTCTCTACTAGTGTTTTATAGATGGTATTCCATTGTATTGGGGGTACATCTCTGTGTGAATAGTCTTTAAGATTGACTTTAGTAGTCACTCCTAAATGTTGCAAGTACAACGAATTAGTTCCCCAATCTTGTACAACTTGCATCTGACGCATGAATGGTCGTCCCAATATCATCTCATAAGCACGATTTTTCGCAAAGTCACAAATGGCAAAAGTATGCTCAAATTCTACACCACAAGTGGTGAGAGATATGCCTTCTAGTAAGCCTAATGGTTTTTCTATGTGTCCATCAGCCATTTGTAGTTTCATTCTGGTGGGTCTGAGTGCTGGCTTACCCCAACGTTTCCATAAAGCGGTGGTAGCGATGGCTACTCCGGCTCCTGAATCTAAGATGGCTTTCATGGTGTAGCCCTGATGGGTTATTGGAAGATATGTGTTACCTTCCTCTCCTTCGCTTATGTCTCCAATCTTTTCCACGGGTATCTCTGGTACCTTCTTATGTGATCCTATCTGAGAGGGTGTGGTAGCTAGCTCAGGGAATTGATTTGCTACGTGCTTCCACAACTCTGGTTTTACCTTTAACAATTCCTCCAAAGTGAGATTACACTGTACTTTCGTGTTCGTGATCACTTCCGTGTTTCTAGGGATCACTGATTCTTCATTCCTCACTATTATCGTGGGTGCTCTCATACTAATAGACTTTGCTTCCCAAGGTCCTGTGAACTGAGGTATTTCTTGTAGAGAATTAGATTCAAATCCTGTGGGTTCACTCAGTTGTTCCACCTCTACATCATCATATATAGAGGGGATGTCTTGGGGAAATTGTTCCTGCAAGTCATCTATTTCTTGAATAGGAGGATGGGTTCCTTGTTCCTTTCTCCATTTCTCTTCTTGGATCTCCCTCAAAAATTCATGTGAGTACCTATGTATGGAAGACAAATTGTCTTGACTTTCTGTATTGGGTACTTGAGACAGGGATGGTGCATTCCTTTCCTGTGTCTCTGGGACAATAGGGTTACTATGCTGATCCTTTTTCTCTTTGCTTTCCATCAAATATTCTAGCCTCTCCATTAGTCCTTGAAAGTGTAATTCCGGTTTTGCCATGTTATTCCAATTAAGATATCTAGAGGCTTCGAACAAGGCTTGTGCTAGTTCTACCATTTTCATGCAAAGTTTAGTTCTCTCAATTTCTAGATCAGCTCGAGGGTAGTTTTTACTCATCTCCATTACTTGAGGTCCCTCTTTTATTTTAGCCTGATATGCACGAAACATCATGTCTAGATTTTCTGGTATGGGTTCTGCTAAAACCGATCCTGATTTCTGAGCTGGGTTTTCTTGATTTAATTCTTGTGAAGCCAATTCTTGTATTTTGGCTCTAGATTCCTTCAAACTTCCTTCCAACTCACTTATCTTTTTACTCCACTTTCTCTTGATTCTTTCCCTAGAATCTTTCCAAGATTTTGTCTTTTTACTGCTAGATTCTGCAACTTCACTAGTTCCGGCTACTTTCTCTTGATTAAGCTGTTGGTTTCGTAAGAGCACCTGGGCTCTGGTTATAGCTTGGATAGGCACGTATGTAGGGTTGGATCCATCTGCGTTGTTTACAATACCTATCACGTTGATCGGTGTCACATTCGAAGCGTTAACTGGGTTCTTAGGACAATCTTTGATTATGTGTTCTTTGCCACAGTCGGCACAAAAGCCTTGTATGTTATAGTACTGTGATTGCCTTGCTATTGGGGGATGTGGACAATCCTTAATGAAGTGATCTCCTTGGCACCTAAAGCATGGTCCTCTAGGACCCTGTGGTCTCTGTTGTCTCAATTGGGGCCGTGGGTTTGGGTTTGCGTACATCACATTAGTATAATCTGGCTCCCAACTAGGTTCCATTGGTGGACTATCATAATGATATGTCTCCACATGCTCTGGTGACTCCGTGTAATAAGCGGGTGGACTAGTTACATGAGTAGAGTCAAAACTGTTTGAGTTCGGGTCACTTTCTGTGATCAAGGGTGAAGAAGGCACTAAGGCCCTACTTAGGTTCTCTTCTGCAGTAGCGTATTTGACTGAGATGACATTCGCTGGTGGGGCTGGCTGCTGAGCCAAGATGGGTTGAGGTCTCTGTTGAGCCTGGTATGGGTAGTTCTGGGGAGGCCTATAGTAATAAGGCTGAGCATTGTATTGGCCTTGACACCTACCTGGCTGCTGGTATGTTTGCGGGTAGTTCTGTCTCACGGTTTGTTTGTTGTATGGGCAGTCCTGAGCCGTATGATTCGTGTATCTTCTCTCAATTGTACAATATTGGCCACTAGGGTTGGCTTGAGGTTGAGGTGCATTGGGGCACACGTTTGCCAAATGATTTCCACCACAAGTGTAACAACGTACATTCGTTGGTAGCTTGGGCACCTGTTTACTAGAAACTCCTAGTTTTTGGGCCACTTTTTCTGCTAGGTCCTCTATCGAATTAGACAATTTTGTGGATGCTAGAGAAGAACAATCCGAGTCCTTATAGACCTTTGAGAGTTCTAATTCATCTCCTAGGTTGTCCTCGATGTCTATACATATTCTTACACACTCCTCTAGCGTTCTGGGTTCTTTTAGGTACACATAAGAGCGTAGTTTAGCGCTCAACAAGCCATCTAGGAACAATGATACTTGTTTGGCTTGTGAGGGTAGCTCTTGCATTGGACATCGTTCGACATATTGTCTGAACCTACGTCCTGCCAGTCTTACTGTTTCTTGAGGGGTTTGTTTAAAGCTATGAATCAACGAAGACGTGTCGTGTCTAATCCCACTTTTAGAGAATTCAGTGATGAATGACTCTAAAAAGTGATGGATGTCTCTAAATTGCCTTTGTTGCAATGGTTGGAACCAAGTTAAAGCTGTATTCTTTAACGTCAGCCCAAATGCGTTGTATTGCGTGAACATGTCCTCGACTTGTTCTGCTCTTAGTACTTGCTTGAATTCTGCGACATGGTCATAGGGATCTCCCATCCCATCAAAGTAATTTTTCATTGATTTTACTAATTGTGTGGGTCTCAATACTCTTGCGTGTTCGCGTGGTCTAGGTAGAGGAAAATCATCTCTACCACCTGGTATTTCATGATCTCTTTGTCTATCCGCTCTATTAGTGTTCGTGGTTGTTCTATCTCTCCCTATGGGGTGATTAAAGCTTACTTCCGGTCTCTCTTTATTTCCTTCTCTTTGATGTCCATGGGCTGAGGAGGTTTCTGCCCCTTGTTGACTTGTATTTATGTTCGTTCTAGATGGAGGGAATATCAATTCACCTCTCCATGCGTATGTGTTTTTAGCGCGTTCAGGCACCACAAAGACTCTTTCTGAAGTCTCATCCAGGTATACAACCTTTCCAGGTGTATTTGGGTCCTTGAATTCATAGATTGTAATGATGCCTATCTCACCAGGGTGTTCCTTTCTGTACCTCCAAAAGGCTTCATCCGTCTCTTTATTTACAAACAACTCGGTGCTCCTGTTATCTTGAGGGATCCATTCTGGGATGAGTACTCTTGTTAATACGGATTTCCCTCTCGGTGTTCTAGGTTCTTCTAACGGTTCTTTTCCTTGAAATTTCGCTTCCGTCTCTAATTGAATTGTGCCAAACTCATTAGTATCGTTTGGCTGCATACTTAGAACGTACAGGGTTCCTTCTTTGTCTATGTAAGCGTCTCTCTCAAATTTCACCACTGGTCTTTCCAATCCAATGGGTTGATCAGGGTTGTGCAGTTGCACCACTTGCCTTCGCAAACCATCCTCATAGATGCGAGCACCTAATCGATTGGTTCGGAGAAACTCTAATTGTGTTCTATAGGGTCCTTCTAGTTTTTCTAGGTATGCTACATGAGATCCTCCTTCTGGTCTGTCTGTGCTAAATGCCATTTCTGATTCGCTAGTATCTGAGCTCTCGTAGGGGTAATTGCTATTCAATTGCTGAGCCCAAGATCGAGCGGTAGTTCTTACACTAGCCTCTGATGATCTAAGGCTTTTTTGGTCCGATTTACCTATGTGTCTCCCTGATCTAAGGTTCATTAATTTTCTTCCTTGCTCACTTAGATCGTCAATGGTTCTTTGTTATTGCTTTCTTGATTCTTCTAAATTTTCTCTAGATTCTTGTCTTAATTTAAGCGTCAGGGATTCGACTTTCCGTTATAGTTTTGAGTTCTCGTTCCGTCAGACTTATGTTCTTTTCTTTAGGTTTTCGTCACACACACCTTTACTTTAAGTCTTAAACTTGAAAGAATTAGGTATCTTGAACTTGAGGCGTTCCTATCGTCGTTAATCCACAACTACCGTTTAGCCTAAGCTAAGAATTGACTGAGGGGGTTGAGTAATCTTCCAACCTCGAGTCGGCTTTTCTGGTTGCTCTGATGCCCTGTTGCCCAAGAAGCCGCGCTTCCCAAGCTCTGTTGTCTTCACTGCCTTGCTTGCTTGCCTTTGATTGCCCTTGATAGACCTGGATAATTCCAATATTAGACCAATTCACAAGATGATCAAACACTTGAGCATATACACCTTTTAGGTCCCTTCCCTTTTTGCCCAAATTTTCAATACTTGCCCCCTGGCTTCCTAGTCCCAACTAGGTGAACCTCAAAATAGCTTATCCAAAAATAGATGTATTCTTTATGAAAAAAACAGTTGAGGTCACGTAGTACTCGTCACGAGCTTTCTAACGAGCTATTAAGCTCAAAAAACGGACTTTGGATGAAAAAGTTATGAGCGTTCAGGCCCTGGGGGGTAAAAACTGACAATCAGGTTTTCCTTCAGATATGAGCTAAGGGGTCTCCTATGAGTCTAATGGTCCAAAAATTTCTAAAAAATACCCTCAAATTTGGTAAAAAATTGGAGCCCAAAATTTGCGATGGGGGTGCACAATCGCGATGGTCTGGGACCGTCGCGATGGTCCAAGCGAACCGTCGCGATGGCGTGGAATTTGGACAATCGCGATGGTGCGAAAAGATGAACCGTCGCGATGGCCCGAAGTGAACGATCGCGATGGCGTGAGGTCGAACCGTCGCGATGGCCCGAAGTGAACGATCGCGATGGCGTGACCAAGCGGACAATCGCAATGGCGCGGTCAACGGTCAAAGGTGGACAATCGCGATGGTCCGAAGTGAACCGTCGCGATGGTCACAAGTGCGATGGCGTGAGCCAATCGCGATGGTCCGATTTTGGGCTGTCGCGATGGTCCGAAAAACGAACCGTCGCGATGGTCTGTCTTGACACGTGGCACCGTCGTGGCGATGGCGTGAGCCAATCGCGATGGTCCGAGGTCAACTGAACAATCGCGATGGTCCAAGTGGACCGTCGCGATGGCTCAAGTGAACCGTCGCGATGGTCCGAAAAAGTGAACCGTCGCGATGGTCCGGCCGAGCCGTCGCGATGGCTTGAGCCAATCGCGATGGTGCGACACAATCGCGATGGTCCGAGCCAATCGCGATGGTCCACCAAAATGCGAATTTTCGAGATGCACCTGTGGATTCGTGGATGCGCAAGGATCGCCTACCTCGTGGTGTGGTCGCCTACCAAAAATTCCGAAAGTTGCAGACCATCGCGATGGTCCGCCACACTCGGCAGATCTTTGACAGAGAGTAAATTTTTACCTTTTCCAAGCTTTCCTGATGCACTGGAGCTCTGTACCTGCAAGAAAACTCAAGAAAACACAAGCACACACAAGCACAAAAGTTCTCTCTCGCTCTCTCGCATGCACAAATGAGGGGAAATGAGGTGAATGGGTGGATATGGTGAATTTTCTGATTTTTTTGGAGATGAAGATGATGATGCGATGATGAAGATGGAGTATGGGGAAGGTGAAAAACACTAAAAATTAAGTAAAAACAACAACAAAAACTGAAATTTTTACCTTCCAACGCCACTTCTTGCTATACTCTTACCATCACACATTCGTCCTATACTCGATCCCCGGCAACGGCGCCAAATTTGGTGTTGCTCTAGCACAATGGTGAGAACCACGTTAAGAAGCTTCACCTCCTTAATGTCAATCCGTGGGAGAGGTAGGAGTGATATGAAGATCGTGAATGTGAGATGATGTGAGAGTGAAGGTGAGAAGCACAAAGATGCACACACACATACACACACACAATGAAGAGACAAGCAAGACACAATGGAAGGTGAGAAAATAGCTCTATTACTCAAGAACACTATTACAAGCTCACACTAGCTCTAAGCTCACACTAGCCAACATGAACCAACCTCAAAAATGAGCTCTCTAGCTCTTTTTATAGTTTCTAGACTAGTTTTGACCGGTTTCACATCTAGTGACCGGCCTAGTTAAAAAATAGGTCCTAGAGGCTATTTGGAAGGGTAAACGATGTCTAAAAATAACCAAAATTGGTACGAGCATTCTACCTAAGCTCCTCAAGCTCGAGGACTCCTCGGCTTGCACAAAATGGAGCTATGAATTACAAAATGGGGTTTTGTCTATATTACATATGTTACAAGAGTGATGAAAATCACTGTTGGATATTTGAAGAGGTAATAAAAACATAATTGTCTGAAAAAATGATCCGACTGGCTCCCTGCTCCGTCTTTACATGCTTCCATGTCGTCTGTGTCTCTGACTGTGCCTCTGACTGCTTCCAACATAGTCTCATGTAACTTCTCAATTTGATCTAGTTGTTGGGATAATTCATGACCGTTCCACTCATATTGCTGGGCCACTTTCAATGTAGGCACTAAGAAGTCAATTGGCAAAATAGCATTTTGCCCATACACTAAATTGAAAGGTGTAGTTCCAATGGCCGTTTTATTTGCAACTCGGAATGCCCAAATTGCATGATGCAATTGTTTGTCCCAATCAGACCTTCTATTATTGACAAGCTTAGTCAACACCGTGCACAATACTTTGTTAGAGCTCTCAGCTTGTCCATTGGCTTGGGGATGGTATGGTGCTGATCTTTTATGAATCACTAAGAACTCGTTCATTAATGACTCGATTACCTCATTGAGGAAATGCGTTCCCCGATCGCTAACAATCTCAATGGGCAAGCCAAAGCGGGTGAAGATATGCTCAAAGAGAAATTTTGCGGTAGTTTGGGCATCATTCTTTCTAGTGGCTTTCGCTTCTACCCATTTAGTCAAGTAGTCAGTGGCTACTATGATGTGCTCTGCATGTGATCCTTTGGCAGGTGGATTGATAGGTCCAATGAAGTCTATACCCCATTTTGTGAAGGCTCTCGCGCATATCATTGGTCTTAATGGCATGTCATCTCTCCGAATTGGGTATTTAGTTCTCTGACAAGTCTCACAACTTCGTACATACGTTTCAGCATCCATATGTAGAGTTGGCCACCACAAGCCCGCAAAGAGGATCATTTTAACAGTTCTTTCAGCCGAAAAATGACCTCCTGCAGCACCTGCATGTGCCATTTCTAATATGGGTAGATATTCTCCTTCATGCACACATAATCTTAGTTGGTTATCCTTCCCTCGTTTGAACAATTGTTTTCCTATGAGAATGTAGTCCTTGCTCATTTCCTCTAAGGATCGCTTTCTTGCTAAGCTCGTTCCTAACTCATGTTCTTGAGTTTTTAAGAATTTCACTAAAGTTGTACTCCAATTGGGTGCTATGGTTGAAAAAGGTAGAGACATATGATCTTCGGGAACCGTCTCTCGGCATTCTACACAATTACTTACGTGGTCGTGAACATTCTTGGGCATGTCAGGCCAATACACTCCTAATCTTTTCAGTTCTCGGATGGTTCCATGAGTCCCTTGGTGTGTTCCCCATTTGTTCACATGTGCTTGCTCAATTAGTTGCGTTTGTTCATCCTCATCAACGCATCTGAGTAACACCCCGTTGGGTTCCTTGTAGTATACACTACCTGACACAATGTGTAAGTTCCTCGATTGAAGAATTTCTTTCTTGCTATTCCTATTGATAGAGTGTTGAGGGCCATGAGTGAGTATAGGGATCAATTTCTCTGCCCACTTTGGGCAAACTTCTAGATTGAACAAATAAGCATCTGGTAGATCATCGGGTACTCCACTCGGTGGCTCTCCATGTGTTAGCCTCGAAAGGTGGTCTGCTCTCACATGTGTGTTCCCCTTTTTCACTATTACTTCGAAGTCAAACTCCATTAGTAGTAGAAACCATCGTACCAACCTTCCCGTGTTACAAGGCTTATTGACTAAATACAACAAAGCTTGATGGTCTATGAAGAATTTGAACTTGTTGGCTAAAAGATAATGTCTGAATTTCTTCACTGCGTATACCATTCCTAAGCCCTCTCGTTCCGTAGTGGTATAATTTCTTTCGGCTTGATTCAGTTGTCTACTCGCATAAGCAATTGGATGATCAAGCTTGCCTTCATCAGCCGGCTCGGCTAAGATGCATCCAATGGCATAGTTAGAGGCGTCAACATGAATATGAAAAGGTTTGCTCCAATTGGGTGATTTCAGAATTGGGACAGTGCTAAGTCTCCTTTTCAACTCGGTGAATGCCTTTTCGCACTCTTCTGTCCAAGTAAATTGAGTCAAGAGACCATACAAGGGTTTTGCTATTATGGCATACATGTGAATGAACCTACGGTAGTATCCACAATGTCCCATAAAAGCTTGCACTTCCTTTGCATTCTTGGGTCTTGGTAAGTCTAAGATGACTTTAATCTTGTCCTCATCCGTTGATATTCCATTTCTCGAAACTATGTGTCCTAGAATTTTCCCTTGCCTTACCATGAAGACACATTTCTCGGGGTTTAAGCAGACTCGGTACTGTCTACATTTGTTGAATATCTTTCTCAACTCGGGGATGTGATCGGGTCTTTGATTGGAGTACGTGCAAAGGTCATCTACATATACTTCCATGCTTTTTTTCAGAAATTCCTTGAAAACATGACACATCAATCTCTGGAAGGTAGCTGGAGCATTAGTGAGTCCAAAGGGCATCACTCTGAATGCATAAACTCCCCATTCAGTGGCGAATGCTGTCTTATGTTGATCCTCAGTCGCAATAGCTACCTGGTTGTATCCGAAGAATCCATCTAGGAAACTATAGACCTCCTTACCTGCTACTCTCTCTAAGAAATGGTCCGTGATAGGTAGTGGGTAGCTGTCACGTATAGTGGCTGCATTCACCTTCTTCAAATTTATGCACACTCTCAATTTTCCATTTTTCTTAGGCACTACTACTAGTGGCGATACCCACTCGGTATGTTCTATCTCATATATGAATCCTGCCGCTAGTAGTTTGTCTATTTCTTCCTTAATCTTTGCTGCGTAGACTTCATTGTATGTATAAGGACGTTGTTTGGAGGGTTTTGCATCTGCTGTCATAGGTATTCGATGGGAACAAATAGTGGGTTCTACCCCTTTGAGATCCTTATAGGTCCATGTGAATACATCTCGGTACTCCCGAATAAGATATATGAGTTCCTCTTCCTCTTCTTCAAACACATCTTTACCAATATATGTGCATCTTTCTTCTCCTTCCTCAACTGTCACGACAATTTTTTTCGTTTGTTCCTTGTTGTCATACGCTTCCCCGTCTCGTGCCTCTCGTCGAGGCATTTGAATAGCCACTTTTCTTTCCTCCACTTCGTATTTTTTAAAGTGTTCAGGAACTTCAAAAAGATCTGGGTCCGGCCCTACTTTACTCTTGTTCTCCTCCTGCCTGTGTATTGCAGTAGCAGTTTCAATTGCTAAGATCTTTGTTGGTTCCTGTTCCTTCTAGTTCTGAATAGTATTTAAGCAGCTTTCTTCGTAATCAAATTCTGGTTCCATTTCTATGCTTTCATATTCCTCTTTCCATTCTTTTTCCAGGATTTCCTCTTCTTCTACTTCTTGAAGAACAACCATATAGAGGTCTACATCATAGCCCTCCTCATCTATGCATTCATTCATCATCAAAACTTCCTCGTTTACACACACATCTAGAGTTGCCAAGATTTCCATCCATCCATGTGGCTCAAAGATTTCATCAGAGAAAATTTGAGGTGTGTAAGTGGGGTCCTCTACGGATCTATGGTTAGGATGTCCTATCGGCCGTGGTTGCCTTTTGCTCTCTTCTCTCTTGGATTCCTTACACATCCACAACTGGGCATCTTCATGCATCCAAGATTGATCACTTGATCCAGCACTGTGAATGGATAAGTCATCTTCTTCTCGGTGTACTGGATTCCATTGTAGTGGAGGGACATCTCGATAAGCAAATGTGTGCAAATTTATTTTGGTGGTGTTTCCTTGATGTTGCAGGTATAACGAATCTCTTCCCCAATCCTATACTACCCGCATTTGTCTCATGAAGGGTCGTCCTAATATCATCTGGTAGTTGTTTGCTTTCTCGAATTTACAGATGGCTAGGGTGTGTTCGAATTCTACACCGCAAGTGGTTAGTTTGATCCTTTCCAATATTCCTAAGGGTTTTTCTACATGACCGTCTGCTAATTGGAGTTTCATGCGTGTGGGTCGTAAGGCAGGTTTTCCCCATTTTTCCCAGATTTCCTTAGTGGCAATTCCCACCCCGGCTCCCGTATCTAGAATAGCCTTGGTCATGTACCCATTGTGTGTGACTGGTAGACAAGTATTACCCTCATCTCCTTCACTAAACTCTCCCACTTTGTCCACAGGAACTTGTATTGTGGAGTTATTTTCCTTCCCCTTTTCTGTCGGTCCTCCAATCTCTGGCTGTGGTTCTAATTGGTTTGCCATTTGCTTCCATAATTGTGGTTTAAGTCGAAGCAATTCTTCCACCGTCAATTGGCATCATACTTTTGTTTTCTTTAATTCTGTTAGATTGTGTGAACTCTCTTCTACCTTTTCCTTTTCCTTTCCATGCACTGTGGGTGCTCGTATTATCACTGACTCCCTTTCGTATTCTCCCATGTAATTAGGCAACGTTGAAATGCTTATGGTTTCCTCTCTTCCTCTGTCAAGTCTTGACACTTCTTCGTACACTTCCTCCAAGTTGGGGTGAAGTTGACAATCTTCCCCATCTATTTCTTCAAAAGGAGGTGTATTATCTCCATTCTTCTTCCATTGCTCCTCTCGTATTCTGTTCCATAAGTCTTTTGGCCAATCTGCCTCTAGATCTGGGATTATGGACATCGATTCCTCTTGGTTTGTTATTTGGCCGCTTTGGTCATCTTCTTTCCTAGGTCCTTTGTTATTGGACTTTAAGCATTCTTCATACAGACTATGTGCAATCCTGGTCTCTGGTAGAATTGGGATAGGCTTTTCTAGGATTGCTTGTGCTACTTCTATGAGTTTCCTGCATATGGTCAGTCTTTCTTTTTCTAATTCCCCTTTAGGGTAGATTTTTTCATGTTGTTCAACGCTTGGGCCCATCTTGATTCTAGCTTGGTAGGCTTTCAACCACATGTCTAAGTCGTCTGGCTTTGGGTCTGCTAGAATTGATCCCGGCTTCTCCCTATCTGAGCTAGCTTCGGGTAGCTCAGGGGTCTCCTTAGGATTCCCTTGTTCCGTGTGTTTATTCGGGTTTTTGGTTTGCTTTTTTCTGTTTATAGTTTTGTTTTTTGCCCATTTGTCCTTGAGTTTCTCTCGTCTTTCCTTCCATTTCTGAGCTTTCGTGTTCCGGGAATTTTCACATGGGTCCTCAGAATCTTCCACTATCTGAATTGAAGGGCTTATTTTTTTGTTGCTTTTTTGTTTCTCTTCCGAGTGCTGTTCTTTTTGTTGTTTCGTTTGGGCTCTCGTAATGGCCTTTAGTGGCACCGTGTACTCCTTATCACTTCCGGATCCTTCAATGACCTCAATCACATTGATAGGTGCAGTGTCTTGAGATTTGGCTGGGTTCTTAGGGCAATCTCTAAAAAGATGTTCCTTTCCACAATCACTGCAGTACCCTTCCCAAACTCTGGGTGGTGGTGGATTATAAGGTCGTGGGCATTCCCTAATGAAGTGATCCCCTCCGCATCTATAGCATGGTCCTCTCTGCACCGGTGGTCTAATAGGAGGTCTCATGGGTTGTTGTGCTTTAGGAGCCGTATACATTAAGGTGGTGGTTTCTGCCCCATATGTCTGATCATAGCCCTCATAACCATAATAAGCCGTGTCATATGTTGGTTCATATTCCATCATGTTGGCTTCATATGGATAGTACTCCCCTAGTGGAGGTTCATACCCTGGGTTGGTTGATTCCACATTGGTCATTATTGATGCTGGCACTATGGCTCTCTCTAAGTTTTCTGGTTGAGCATACTTCACTGGTACTACTTGTTGAGGTTGTGATAGCTGGGGTCCCAGTACTGGTTGTGGTGGTGGGTACGGTGCTTGCTCATATTGTCTTGGTGCTCCTACCTGTGTTGGATAAGGATTGTATCTAGGCATCTCCCTACCAGGCTCTCTCGGTTGATATCCATATGGTCGGTATTGAGGTGGTTGGATAGGTCGTGCTTGCCTATTGAAGGGACAGTTTTCCGTGGTGTGATTGGTGTATTTTTGCTCGATGTGGCAGTATGAAGAAGTCCCTTGTTGTTGCTGTCTGTAGTATGGATACGTAGGTTGTGCACCGGCCCCTCCTCGGACGCACAAGTGTGTGGGGTGTTCTCCTCCACATAAATTACATCTTCGTAGCACAGGCACTCTCTGTGCTGGGTTTTGGTAAGCTCTCTGTCCCTGGACTCCTAGTTTCTTTGCTAATAATTCTGCTAATTCTTCCATGTTACTGGAGTTGGACGTGATAGTACTCTTTAAATCTTCTGTTTTAGTGTGGTCGGTTGTACCTTTGAGATCCTCGGCAAGGTTGTCTTCCAAATCAATGCACTCTTGGAGACACTCACTCAGTGTTTGTAATCTCTTCACATACACCAGTGTTCTTAGGGTTCCGTTGGTGAGTCCATCTAGAAATAGTGAAATCATCTTTTGTTGAGTGGGTCTCTCAGCTGCTGGGCATCTATTCACATACTGATTGAATCTTCGGGCAGCAGTCTTCACGGTTTCGTTGGGGTTTTGTTTAAAGCTATGGATTAAAGATGCAGAATTGTGTTTAATCCCTCTCTTTGTGAATTCTCCAATGAATTCTTGAAAGAATTGTTCCATGTTTTCAAATTGATTGGGATCCAAAGGTTGGAACCAAGTTAGAGCAGTCCCTGTGAGGGTGAGCCTAAAAGACTCATACTGCACAAAGAAGTCCTCTACTTGCTCCGCTCTTAGAACTTGTTTAAATTCTGCGATATGGTCATAGGGCTCTCCCAGCCCGTCATAATGGTTTCTTACACATTTAGCTACTTGGATAGGTCTCAGCCTTCTCATTGGTTCAGGTGGTCTGGGCATCACAGGGAAGACTGGGATAGCTGGTCGTAATGGCGGTACTCCAGGTTGTCTTCCTATTGGTGGTTGTGGTCTTGCTGGTGGTCGGTACTGGTTTCCTATCCCTGCGTGGGTCTGATTGTGTGTGTGCACTCCTGGAGTTGCAAACTGTACATGGGTATGGTTGGGCACACTTCGTTGACTGGTCTGTCCTGATGTGGTTTGCTCCGTTTCATGTTGATTCCCAAAAGGATTTTGTGAAGTAGTTGCCTGACCTCTCTGAGGAAATACAGGCGTACCCATGTATCTTAGTCGAGCCCTGTCTAAGGCACTCACAGGCCAATATCTCCTTTGATCCTTATCCAAGTAAGTAAGTCTAGTTTCATCATCTGGGTCTTTCAACTCATAAAATGTCATGGGGCTTTCTTCTCTCCCTGGAGCCGGTAAGTCAGTTTGAAGCAACAGGTCTGATCCATGGATCATATAGACTTCCAACAGGTAATCATCTTGAGGTATCAAATCTCCTCTCAAGACCCGTGACACTTGAGACCTGCCCCTTGGGGTACATATAGACTCTTCAGGTTGTGTTCTTTCGGAGTTGTTGGTGTCCACAAACTCTCCTCTTTCATTGATTCTCTCAGGAAATTCAGTCACAATATAGATATGACCAATCTTATCTACATATGCTCCTCCTTCATACTTGACAGCAGGTCGAGGCACAATTGTGGCATTCTAGGAAGTTATCATCCTAGCAACAGATCTGTTTAACCCATCCAGGTAGATTGGGATCTCCTGGGCATTGGTGGACACATATTGTAAGGAGGTACGGTAATCCCCTTCAACAATAGACATGAAATTCCTACTTGGCGTTGGACCTTGCATGTCTTCCGAAGCCATGTGTAGTTCCCCTTCCGAATCACTAGAGGTTTCTGAGTAAATGGAGTGGTGACTAGCCTGGGCAGCGCTTCCTACCGATGATACGACACTTCTTCGACTACTTAGCACTCTTCCGGATCTCAGGTTCATCCACCTAACAACTCTGATCAGTCCTGGCAACCTTCTAGCCTCTGGGGTTCTTCACTAAGGGTCAAAATTCTAGGAAGAATGTTGGCTAAAAATTGACTGAAAATGACTTTTCAAGTCACGATACTTAACCTCCAAATTCCACGATCTCTGACTACTGACGATACTCGATCGCTGGCCAAACGATACACGACACTGATCAAGTATCGCGATCTCTGAAGACCGGACGATACACGATACCTGATGAAAACGATACTTGATACTCGGGATAAAACGATACACGATATTTGATTCCCAACGATATTCGATACTTGAACACAGACGATACACGATACTTCCACCAAACGATACACGATCTCTCACAAAACGATACCTGATGAAAATGATCTTTCGCAGACGATCGCTGGCAAAACGATACACGATACTTGCTAGGTATCGCGATCGCTGAACCAAACGATACACGACCTTTGACGAGTATCGCGATCTTTGCAAAACGATACACGATACCCGGATTGTAACGATACACGATACTGATCACATATCGCGATCTCTGAAGACCAAACGATATGCGATCTCTGGTAAGTATCACGATCTCTGAGAGACGATACCGATCTTTCACCGAAACGATACACGATACACGATATTTGTCCAGTATCGCGATCGGTATGAAACGATACACGATCGGAGGGAAATATCGCGATACTCAACCACAGGAGCAAAACGATACTTGTGAAGTATCGCGATACTCGATCGCGGGAGCAAAACGATACTTGACCCTTTTTCAAAATTTTTGCTAAGATTTTCAAGTTTTGATCACACACAGATGTTTTATAAGGTCTCCTACCCTCTCCTCACTCTCTGTATCATTCAAATCACACTTTATAACCTCTGCAACTCCTAAACAATACCTGACGAAGATCGTTTTTCTTTCCTAACTTGATTTGCTGAGAAATTTTGATCCAAATGGTGGGTGAGCTCACCTTGGTAGCTCCTATGGTCTCTTTGTCACTTCCCCTTGCTCTGTGCAACCCCAGCTTGCCCGTTTGCTCACTCACGATCTCTGGCGCAGCTCAAACGATACTCGACACTGCAGCTCACGATACTTGCTTTCAAACAAGTGAATTGCAAAATGACTATTTTTTGGCTTTTATACTTGGTATTTTCTTGCTTTCAAAAAGAAAACTTTACTGAACAAAGACTAACTCCTACTCTCCGGACTTGACCTACTCTCTCCCTACTCCTACTCTACTCCTTCCACTCGCTTCCCTAGACTAACAACTCACTACACACACTCCAAGAATGAGAAGTAGCAAGTGTGGCTGAAAATGACTTACCAAAGAAGAGAAAATTTCCACTCCTCAACTTACTTCAATGCAAAAAAGCTACTTACCATCACACGAATGCCTCGGTTTGATTCGTCACTCCCCGGCAACGGCACCAAAAAGTGTGTTGACCTAAGCACCAACTTAGGGACTTGCGGAGGAAGAGACTATACCTCAATCCCCTCTCAAGTGCATATAGTGGGGATACACGCTTTTAATTATCAATCCAAAGAGTATACAAACCTAGCCGAGTGTATGAGGACATGCAATCATGTAAGGATCAATGCAAAGGAACTACTCAAAGAGTGTAAATAAGGTAAAGACTTATCCAAACAAGCTTCAACTGTTGGTCATGGCGAAACGATACTTGGTGCAGCAGCCATCAGTATTTTGGACTTTTCTCTCAGCTCCGAACTCCAAATATAGCGAATAGCATATGCATTTCGAAGCTCTCGAGAAGACGCATCCAATGGCAGTAGTTCCACTCAATTCTGACGCTCCTACGTCAAGTTATGAGCAAAATACTGAGTCGCGGGAATACTTTCCTACACTTCAGCACTTCCTACACTTCGCACACACCTTACCTACAGCAAATAAACACTTTCATGGATAGAAAACACACCCAAGCACTCTTTCCAAGCAATACACATGCATACAAGCTCACAAAGAAGAAGATACATAGTGAAGAAGACACAAATTCGAATTTCTGTGCTCTCTATTCTCACAATGGCAAAAAGTTCTTTACAAAGAGTCGCATTTGACTTATATACTAGTGCCCTAAAAATGGTCCTTTCACACAAGAGACCGGCACTTTATTCCCTAAAAGACTAATTTCCTACTATTTTACATGGGTAAATCTCTAATCTTCTGTGGGGATGCATCTAGAGGACTCCTCTAGTGCACTTACAACGGAAAATATATTACAAGAATGATTATGATACAAAAATATGATGTCCAAATCGGAAAAATTTTGGGGCCCGTCTTTTTCTCTGCTTTGTGCTCTTTTTAGCTCTGCAACACATCCTCATGTCTTCCCGGATTGACATTAAAGGAGGTGCTACTCATCACTGAGCTACAAGAGGATATGAAAGCACAAAGAGTGAATTCAACAATGTGACAAAAGACCCATTAGATATGAGAAATCTATACTGATTGCTAATTATCAAACCATGATAGTGACAAGGAACAGTTTTTTGGATAGAAGAACCTACATTAGATTAGGCATTGAGGACCAATAATATCTCATGGTAAATTCACTTGTAGACATAAGAGGAGCCTTGAGGAGCATCACAGCCTCCATTTTAGACAAGCTGAAACTAGTTATCGCTTGAGGGGAAGCATATATGATTGGAATAAGAGGAAAGCACATCAATTATAAAGGAATGAACTTGACATCTTTGGATGAAACAATCAACTTCAAATGCTCATAGCAGCCAACATGATTACAATTGAAAAAAAAAACCTTTTTGGAGGAATGATAAACATAGGATTGAGCGTATATAATGCACAAGAGTACAAGTAATAAGCAAAATATGCTTCTGCAATGAACTTGACACTCAACAGTGGTACCTCCTATTTTTTCAGGGATGTGTAGAGATGGATCCCGAGACACAAAAACTATGATATTGCACAATATACTAAACCAAATGCTTTGATAATTCTTATACATAGACTAGACATTAATACCTTTCCAATGAATGCTGATTCATCCAATTGGGAGCTTTATAGAGAGAGAAGCAACCTCTGCAAATTCAATGATGTTGAAGAAGATGATGTAGAAAAATGAAGGAGCAAGACAATGATAGCCAAAAGTGTATGTATATTGCTTCTATGTAACGTAAAAGTGATTTGAAGTTTTTATATAGATTCTTGAAGTGCTCCACAAATTCTACAAGTGGATTTTGGATTCAAATGAAGGAGGGATTAGTTGTTGAAGAGAATCAATCCACTTTCCTATAATCTAGGAAAAGTGAAGATCTAATTTGATCTACTTTTAGGTGATTGATTGATTCATTGATTGCCAAGCTCAACCACCTCAAATTTGTGGAATTTGAGCTCTCCTTTTCTCCTTTTACATGTGTAAACTGTAGGCTTTTACAATCGTAAATGATCCATAAAAAATCTTTAAAAGAAATACAATAAATAAGCATAAATAAAAGAACACTTCAATGGATATTTTGACATAATTCAAACGGTAGCTTTTTGATGTAGATCAAATCCACCTCAAGCATAGTGTAAGCTTGATGTTCCAATAAGGAATCTTTAAAATACAAAGAAAATGGAGAGTAGAATCAAATTAAAAAAAAAACATAGCAAAATCAAAAAAATATTAAAAATATTACAAAATGTGGAGATCTAAAGTAAGACCAAATCACAAAAATCAAACTCAACAAGAGTTCAAGTTTAAACAAATATGGATGCCAAAGCAACAAACAACAAAGCAAACTCAAATATTTTCATGAGAGGAAGAACCAGGCAAAAAAGAAAAAAATAATAGAAAATATAGGAAAAAAAGAAACTTGGTATTGGAAAAAAAAACTGAACAGAACATATTCAAAGTGAAGTTCAAATACAGATAAGAAAAAATAAAAATATATCCTCAGCAACAGAAAACCACTTAAGTGATTCACTTAATCCCTTCATTTTGTACCATAAAAGTATTGCATAATCAAAGTATGCATGTGTAGGGCTACTTACAAAGTTATGCATTCACTAGCCATGAGATGTTTAAACACCTAGGCATTGGAAGAAGCTCTCTGTACATGGGTAGAAGAGCTAGGAGGAAAAGAAAATACTTTTACAATGAATTAAAAGAAAGATGGAGAAAAAAATGAAAAATATGAGAAAATATAGAAAAACATCATAGAAAAAATAGAAAAAAATATATGAATAAAAAGAAAAAGAAAAAAATATACATGTACATTTGTTTTTTCTTTTTTAAGCACAAAGCAAGGAATAAGAGTGTGAATTGTAGTTTCTTTTAATTTTTAATTTTCATTTTATTTTTTTATTTTTTTCCATACTATTATTTTCCAAAATTTATCCAATTGCGCTTATGAAAGAAAGAAAAAACCTTGTTTCACTGTGGTGAGCACAAAAAGATTTATTGAAGAATGGAGTGATGAGAGCATGTGATGAGCGGTATAAAATTTTTATTTCTTCTTGTGGTGATGCAATTGATTGTCATCTATGGATTCTTTATTAATTGGTCTAGAGTATTGATGATTTTTCTCTTTTTTAAGGAAGATGACTAAAGGGCTTCCCATATCTAACTTGGAAGTGGACTCAATTTCCCTATCCAAATGGCATTGGTTCTTAGATAGTGAAATAGTTGAAGAAATTATGAGTTAGAATCTGATGAGGAAGAACTCGTAGAGGAGCAGATAGAAAAAGAATTGAAAGATTACATTAAGATTTTTGGCAAACATATCTTTAAGAAATGAAAATACAAGTATACAATGTTGCGCTAAGAATTCTACAATTTCCAAAGATAAAAAATGGTATATAAAAGATGAACAGTAGTGGGCCTTCACAAATTATTGGAAGAATCAAAATTTTTCATAGACTTTGAGAGGTGTGAACACGTTATGGCCTCATTACAAGAATTGAGGATAGGTAATGGACCTTATTTGTTGGCAAGGTGAATAACTAGGAAAAGGAGCTAGTGGAGATCACCATCAAACTTGACCATATCTAAGTAGTTATCCTATGGGTACCAAAATAGATGTCAGTTTTGTGAAATAGAATGCAGCTACTTATGCAGGGTACACCAAGTTTCGGGAATTCAAACCTTGCAACTCTTGTGTTTCCCTAGACTACCAAGGTACACCATGCCTCATAAACCAGTGACTCTCATGATGATAAACAACAAAGACAAAACCAAACAATTTGGGGTGGTAGACATATCCTCATACATCCATGAAGAATTTAAAGAAACAACAAAGCACTGGGAGTCTTAAAAAATTCATAAATGGAGCTCTATTGCTTACAAATATTACATATCATGTACCAGGAATTGAAGATATTCTCTTACTAGCTCAAGAGGCACAAGTGTTCAGAGAAGCAATGACAAGAGTAAAGAGTTTTGGAAAGAAGACATATGTAAAGGAGGCAGGTAAGAAAAGAAAAGAGATGGTCCTTGAAGTTCAACAACCTATCTAGAAGAGGAAGATGGATCCTAGTGTTGACAACATGATTGCTCCTACATCATCTACATTTGTATCCGCATGAGCGCACCTCCATTTTGTATCTAAAAGGCACTCCATTTCCAGTTTATTTCCACTTTATATTGTATCTCTTTTGTATTCGGGTACCTTGCCATTTACTTCTACCATTCTATTCATTCTCTTTTGACGGGAATTATCCCATATGAGATGTACTTTGGAGAGCCTCTCCCAATTCTACATAAGGAGGGCCTCTCCCCCATTTGCACTTGGTTAGAAGCTTGAGGAGCCTACTCCATGCTCTTGGCAAGCTCATTTCTAATCCATGTGAGTTTACCCATTTCTTGGTCTACTCACTTTGAGTCTCTTGCGCTCTTTCTTTTGTGAGTCCACTCTTCTTTTCATTTTGCTTCCATGTGTGTACTTTCTACATGGTATTAGAGCACTAGATGGAGGTCTTGGTGGTGCATTTGGTGGTCATCGTGGTGGTGGTGGTGCTTGAGTTTGGTGGTGTGGCTCTCCTCATTGAGAGAAGCCTCTTTTGCCATCAATTTATACTCCTTTTGGGCTTAATTCTTCAAACTGAAAGCAAAATCAAAACACTCAAATCCTACATTCAAGAAGTTTTTAGCTATGGTTGAAAATGAAAGTGCATATAAAATTTAAATTTTGAGAAGTGATAGAGAAGAGTATTTATCTAAAGATTTCAAGTCCGTTTTGAACACAAAGGTAACCCTCATCAACTCACTATTGCTTATACACCATAACAAAATGGTGTTACAGAGAAAGAATACTAGTTTTGACCGGTTTCACATCTAGTGTCTGGCATAATTAAAAAATAGGTTCTAGGCGCTATTTGAAAGGGTAAACGGTGTCTAAAAATAGCCAAAATTGGTATGCTCATTCTACCTAAGCTCCTCAAGCTCGAGAACTCCTCGACTTGCACAAAATGGAGCTACGAATTACAAAAGTGATTGTTCTATGTTACATATGGTACAAAAGTGATGAGAATCACTGTTGAGTGTTTGAAAAAGTATTTATAAAACATATTTGTTTGAAAAAATGATTCGACTGACTTCCTCCTTCTTCGTTATGCTCTTTCTTCACATGCTTCCGCGTCTTCTATGCCTCTGGCTACTGCCAATACCCCCCTCCCTCTCGCTTCTGTCGTCCTCGATAGAACCTTGTTGTGCGGTCTGTCGGATGTAATGTTGTAGGAGGTCTTGAGCGAGGGTGTGCTCTGATATGCGAACGCCTTGGGCCAGATCTGCCTTGAATTTCTCCCAATCAATTGGTTGCGGTTCATCTGATGGTGGGAGTCGATAATGCGTGGAATATACCATCTGTTCACAGGCAAATAATTGAAGTAAATGCATAGGCCTGCTGATGAACACTTCCGAATGGTATTCCCAGAATCTGGTTGTGAACATTTCTTCGAAAGTCTGCTTATAGCATGCCGGTAAGTACTTGATTCTACAATGTCAGGCATAACACACCCGGAGCGATGGCGTTGTGCTCATATCATATGCAAGATCTAGATTGCCATGCTCGAAACCTAGGGTGTTCACATGGGGTGCCTTGAAGCGACGGAAGAATTTAAATACCATCTGCATCATGTCAAAGATCTTCACAGTCATGTGCGCTGCTATATCGTCCATATGTTGTAAGTGAGGAAGCTAGTGGCGAATCGTTGCCATCATGTAACCAACTGTTGGTGGTCCTGTAGGTGGAGTGAAGTACAGGTAGTTCAACCAATCCTGGCATTGCTTGTTATTTTGAACCTTAATAGCAAATGCCTTTCAGGAGCGGCGGCATGGCATAGGTCCCCAACATGGGTTGTACTTTAAGTGTAGAGGTGCCTTAACCCAAGTACTCATCATTTTTGGATATGCTTGTAATAAATCCTTGCGTCAATCTGGTTTATAGATCTCTCCTTGCTGCGCATCTAGTGGCAAATAGTCAGGCTCAAACTGAGTAGCGTGAGAGGGTTTTTTGCCTGTTTCTTTCTCTATGGCCAATTGATATTTTTCCATTAACATGAAATACGGCTTGTATTGTAACTCATGCCCAGATATGTATCTGCAAGGGGCCAAATGAGCGAAATAAGGAGAATGTAAAATTCTTTCTTCAATCATTGCCATGGCGTGTAACTGCACCTCTACCCGTGCTGAGTGGGTTCTTCCAAGTTCTTCACTTGTCTTCAGCCATGCGGGGGTTGGAAGTTCGAAAGTCGCTTGGCCTTCAGTCATGACTCGTCCGCCTGGGATGGGTTGATGTTCATATGCTTCTTCAAAAGTTTCCTCCACCGGAATAGTCATTGTTTCTTTCTCTGCTGGTAGTTCCGATGGGGAGTCTAGCCTTGGGGGTGCTTCATAGACTGCTATCTGTGATTGAAGAGAGAATACCTAGGCCCGTAATGCGTTTAGTTCCTCGATGATGTCAAGAGATGGGTCCGCAAGAGCTGGTAGTCCTTGTTGTACAGGTGCTCTTAACTGCAATATCTTGTGTTCTTCCTTGAGCTTCTGGAGCTCCTCGTTCATGCTGTCATATTCTTCTAACAATCTGGCGTAATCATCTAGCAACATTTTCATTGATTCTGAGGGAACAGATTTAAAACGACTAGGGCTCAACGGTTGGTCTGGTTGATCTAGAGCAGCTTCTAAATTTTCTCTGTTCTGTTCTTGTAGACATTGATTTTCTTCCTTAGCTGCTGCCAAGTGTCGTCTGAGTAAGCCCATGTTCCTAGTGAGCGTCGCATTGCGAATCCTCTGGGTCCTGTACTCAAGTCAAGTCAACTCAACTCAATTGAAATCAACTGAAATATGAGTCTCATCAAAAAATCTATGATGTCATCATGTCTTCATCCTTAAATCCTTCATAACTTTTTCCTTTAGAACTTGGTATAAACATATATGTGCGCACCTCTAAAACATACCTCTCTGAAATATCAAGCTTCTCTTCAATAGAACTCTAGAACCTTCTCCTGAATAGGAACACCCTAATAGGAACTTTCTCCAAACATTCTTCTTCTTCCTTCTTCTTTCAAAGTTGGAACATAAAGAGAACCTGATAAAGGAAATATAGGAATACCTAAAATAGGAATACCTGTAGGTATGACTCTTCATTCTTTTAAATATGGCTCAAAATAAGTCTTCATGTTTCATCACCCCCCTGGATGATTTAACACTAGTATTCAGAATTCTTCAAATTATATCAGACTTTATGAAATCTGGAACGTCTTCCTTCATAAAGATGTTTAGTGATCAATACCTGTATCTGAAACAAAATCTTTGAACCCTTTCTATTAGCACTGCACTTGCTAATAGCTTTCACTGTAAGTCTTCAGCTTCCCATATTGTAGAATAAGGTTAGCTGATCTTAACATAACAAAACCTTGCTGAAAGCTTTATAGGATTCATAACCTTCTGCAACATAACAAGTATCTTCTTCACAAATCTGATAGAATCTAAATCTTTAACTTACTTCCTCCAATGCTAAGAACTTTACTCAAACAAAGGATAAACAACTGACTCATAAATATTCAAGATCATACAAGATCTATCCAAGATCAATGATTTCTCTTATGTAGAATTTGCTCTCATCAAACCTTCATGACTGAATGTTTGATTTATTACCTGAATGTCTCTAAGTGTCCATGCTTCACATAAAGTTGTAAAAATTTTCTTCAAACAAATCCTTCCAAGAATGTGCAATTCCTACTTGAAACATAAGTGGACACACTTCTCACCTTGAGAACTCCAAAAGCTGCAAGTTGATACTTCATATCTTTCATATTCTACCCGAGTGAAATGTGACAGTACCTGCTTGACTTTCTTTTGGCTAACTCCACTTCTCAATCAAGTGATAGGATCTGATGGAACACCTTTTTGAATACAAGCATGCATCCAAAAATGAAGACAAACACAGAAAGTAGATTCTCCATTGACTGGTACATCAACAAAACTGAATTTTCTGAAGTTTTTTTGAAAATACTGAATATGAGGTAACCTTTTCCAAATATAAAACCTCAACCTAAGTCTTCAACATCTGCTTCAAAACTCTTTTACCTTAAGAGTTAGATAAAGAAGAAATATACTTCTCTACAACTTGTCATATACCAAGTAGCTGTGTATTGACACTCCAAGAATTCTTTGAGGGAACATATAAGCTGCCTGCTCAAAAGCTTCAACTAAAACATAACTCATACACATATGAGTCAAAACATATATCTACTTCTTTTTCTTTCTCTCAATGCAATTCTTTGTCAAATCTACTAAATCATGACCAAGTGTAATGCAAAACAAGAAACTGCTTCTTCTTTAGACTATCTTCACACAAGATGTTCTCGTAGATACTTGTCTTTGGGTGTAGAGGATAAAATAGGAAAAGTATATGGAAAATATATGAGAAAAGGAAGCCTTATTTTTCTTTTGGAAATGATGGACTTTCTTCTTCTGCATCTTTTTCCACCTGATGATGATGTCAACATCTTCAAACTTCTCTTCCATACCTTTTGTTCTCTTCATCTTGAAGTAGCAAACACTCTTGACCTCTTCAAATGAACTTTTCTCTTCCTCTAGTGCTAAGAGTAAGAGACAAAACAAACATGGTATACAAATGAAAGTGTATATAGAATCATGTTTTATCATCTCTTCATATCTCTGAATCAAAATTCTGCTTCAAATGTTTGAAATGACTAAATTCACCAATCTTTTGTCTGAATGATGAATTACCCTTCTAGAGATACCTCTCTAGATACCTAGATTACATTCTGTACCTGGATATCCAACCAATTTAGAATAGAAAATTGGCTGAAAAACTCATCCCATCTCTAAATTTGTCTTCTTAGATGAGCTTTCTTGCCATGAAAGAGATCTCTCAAAATTCTTTAGAAAAACCTCTAGATACCTGTTTTGATGTAGCCTTTAACTTTCAAATGATGAAAGTGTATAAAAGCACTCCTTGAAACCTTCAAATCTCTTCATAATTGCTCTTCTAAGATATGACATGCAAATGATAATCTGATAGTAGAAACTGATACCTGTGATTTGATGTTGATTTGATTCCTTCATCTTCTCTAAACCATTGTTCTTCCTTGAATTTGAAGTAGCCTTCTCTTCATCAAGTCAGGGTCTTCAAACAATACTTTTGTAAAGTATTTACATACTCTTCCAAAAATATTCGGCTGCTAATAGATCATCAACTTCATACTCCACACTGATGAATACACATGTAACTGAAGTGTCTAATTCTCAAATCTCTACTCATCTAGATTAAGTGTGTATGTCAAATGTCAAATATTAGAAGATGCCTTTAAATCATATGTTGTAAATCTGGAATTTTGGAAACCTGAGAATATGAATGAGCCTGAATGCATTGATGCCAAAGTCCTAAAGCTTTGAAACCAAAACCTTAGAGCTTTGATACCAAATGTTGGAAATGAGGTAGGCCCATAGCTCATATCACAATTCCATGGTTCCATAGGTCCAGCATATACACCATAGAATCTAGCAATCTTCCAATATTGACAAAACATGAACATACCACACTTAATCATACAAATGATGAAACAAAGATAGAGAAAGAATAGAGGACATGTGTAAGGTGTTACGTAAGCCACCGCTCACTCATAGTATCATATATACCAATGTTCAATGTACAATGTGGGAGCAAAACTCTCAACCACTCTATGTGATGAGAAATAGATGGATGAGTGAATGTGCAAATGTAACAAACATATTCAGATGTATGGACAGAAATCTGAATATACATGAGATGTGTGACCTAATAGGTTATAGAAGAGTGAATATGAGTGACTGAAAGAGGAAGGATCAGTCTAAAACTGATAATCAACAAACCCTCATCTAACCTAGGCTATGGAAGACCCTAAGTCAGATATGTGTGTGAAAAGATCACATACTTAAAAAGTAGCAAAGAATGCTAACAAGTTTGCTGCCAGAAATCCTCAAAGTCATGTGAACAAACCTTCTCAAACACCTCATCCAAATATGCATAAAGCATATACGTACTGATTCTCTTGTATCTATGCCGAATAGGACTCCTTTTGATATGGATGTTGCTGCCTCCATAAACTTCAAGTAGTACCTGTGTGCATAAAGAGAATATGTACATGAATACTTAACATAAGATGCAAATTTTATGTTTAACACCATCCAATGTCTTTGAAGTAGCCCGAAATCTTCATGTAGAAGACAATCTTCAAATACTCCATGTAGATGGCCGATCCTCACCATCAAGCTGCTAATGACCAAGTCCTCTTTCCATGAACAAGAAATAACCTCCTCTCCATGAGCAAGAGTGTGAGCACACTCTTCTTCTCCAAGAAGAACTCCATAGCCGCTCCTCAACATGCTTCAAGTTAGCACCATGGCTGCCCCATGTGCTAGACGAAACACCACCTCTATTGAGGTCCAAGCTCAAGGCTTGTGTTGAAAACTAGGTGAAGGATACAAGACAATAAGCCAAGCTTGTCTTATATAGTTTTAGATTGTCCCACCAGAAGCTTCTCCCAAAAGCTTAATACAATGATCATGATCTCCAATAAAGTAAAAAACTCCGTCGCAGATCTTAAACACTTTGTGTGTACTTTGGTGGTCCGACAAAATCAAAAAGCTTCGCGTTGCACCGCTGCTGGAGATGGGTTTCGAACCCACGCCCCATGTTGGGAGCACATTGACTTAGCCAAGTTGCCCACACGTTTTATTTGTACAAGGACTTATCAAGCAATCAATCACCTAAAAGTAGATCAAAGTAGATCTTCACTTTTCCTAGATTGTAGGAAAGTGAATTGATTCCCTCCAACAACCATTCCCACCTTCATTTGAATTCAAAATTCACTTGTAGAAGTCTTGGAACACTCCTAGAGTATATATAAACAATTGAAATCACTTGTACATTACATGGAAGCAATATACATACACTTGTGACCATCACTGTCTTGCTCCTTCAATTCTCTGCATCATCTTCTTCACCAACAATAATCTTGTAGAGGCTGCTGCTCTCTCTCCAGAGCTCCAAATTGAATGCAACATGGCTCATTGGAAAGATATTAGTGCCTAGTTTATGCCTAGAAAATTGCATAGCATTTGGTTCAGTAGATTGAGAGAAAGCTGAGTTTTTCTATCTCAGGGTCAATCTCTACGTATTCCTGAAAAATAGGAAGTAGCACCGGTGAATGTCTCATTCATTCATATAGCATATTTTTCTTATTCCTTATACTTTTGTGCATTCTATACACTCAACCCTATGTGTATCACTCCAATAAAAGGATTTTTTCTAATTGTAATCACGCTGGTCTCTATGGGCATTTGAAGTTCATTGTCTCTTCCATAGATAGTAAGTTTTTTGAGCTAGTCGACCCGCGAACCTATCTGTTTTGTATCGACTCATTCTCCTTGATGCTCCAAAGTACATAGTGTGTTTCTTTGCACTCATTACATGCTTATAAGTTCTATTTGAGTCTCCATAAGCTCAAGGGCTAGTCTTGTGCTGGTTGGCTAGACCAAACTTCGTCGCTTTGAAACACATTCTTCTACCTTCTACAAGCTTCTCCAAGTTCTTTCATGACCCACCATACAAGAAGTTCTATCTTTCAAAAGATCTAATTCGGGCAATAACTAAGATCCACAAAACTCACACACCGATAGAGTGCGGAAGGCTGATTCCATAGCTAATGAAGCATGGTGATGTTGTGAAATGGGAAGACATTTTGGCCATTACACCTAAACTCTCTAAGCCATTACGCATATGTATGCAACATTTTGCATTCCAGGCTCAGGATCGTTTCACTATTCCTCACAAGCGTATTTGGTTCAGATTATATTTAGCATGTATTGGGCCCCAAACCATAGATCTTGCAAGTTGGATCATTGATCAATTGTATTTAGCTCAGTAGAGATGGGAAAGAAAAAAGTCATCGACGGATGTTGCGCTCTTACTCGAATTGTCTATATGTGTTTGGCATATGATTTGCCTATAGAATGTGCAATGACTAGTGCAGAATTGAAGGCCAACAGCAAGGGATGGGCAAACGCATGCCCGTATCTATCCCATGTTTGCAAGTTCCATCGTCCCCGTCACCTCAGTCGTCTCCAGAACAATATCCTACGGAACTCTCTACACCTGTACAACCTATCCCTATATGCCTTTCATGACCTGTTATCACAGAAGGCACTACCAGTGCTGTTACTTCTCAAGCAACCACAGTTCAGGAACCTACCACTACAGCAGGAGAAATTCCCACCACCATCGGTGCGGAAGCATTCACTTTTCCTATACCTAACTTGGAAGCAGAACCAATTAATACCACTTTTGACTTTGAAATGCATGATGCTTTCTCGTGTGAATTCCAATTCTCAGAATGACAATTTTTCTCCTAGGAGTATGAACGCCCCAGTTACCCTACCACACCCCTAGATCAACCACAAGAGCAAGTAGTCTCCAGCTCAGAAGAAGAGAGGACAGAAACTCACAGTGAAGATGGTGATGATGAAGCCAGTCAGGATAGTGACGACTCTTAAGAAGATGTGCAAAATGATGAACAAGAACATCAAACTGAGATACAAGTACGCATGCAGACGATACGTTTGAAGCAGCTGCCTACACTTTGGCAATCAAGAAACTATACTGCACTATGCAGGCAGTCTAGGCATGCACACAACTCTCAGAAGAAGAAATTCAAGCAATTTTAGAATAGGAACTCACTACAGGAGGATTCGAAGAAGCTTACATTCAAGGTTTCAGAGAATTGGACAAATCAGTCGCCACCAATGAAGCACTTCACTATTTGCAAAGGAAACCACTACCGAGGTTTGACCCACGACAAATCCACTTGCTATCCAAACCAAGTCAATATATTTGCATACCAACGGAAGCCCAATCCTCACACCAGGCCAGAGAAGCACGACTTGTTCCGGAGGACCCTATTGAAGAATCAACCATAGTGATCGACTCCCGCCTTATCCTTCTACTGTGACCACCACTACCACCATCGAAGTACCCACCACACCATTCACTCCTCTTTCACCTCCTGCCCCTCCAGCCTCTCCTGTATACCCTACCTCTCCTAGACCATCCACATTCCTCGATGGTGCTGTAGCAGAAGCCCTAGTTGCCTCAACCCCACAAACTCTTCCCGCAACCCTCCCACCTATCCTCCCTTCCCTAGTTCCCACCATTCCATCCAACCCATTTCTCACTCCATTCTTTCCTTCTTTCCCCACTCCTCCCAGACCTCTGTTTCTATTTCCCCCTCCGATGACCTTCTCACCGTCTCACCTCCCTGCCCCACTATATTCCCTTTCTCCTCCCCTCTCCACCAAGCACTACAAGAAACCCCATCTGTAAATTATTCTTCAACCTTTGTAAATCCTATATTCATACCCATTTATGCACCCACTATCATTGCACTCTTCACAGTCACCGCACATGACACGACGTCCAGTGACATGCACATATCGCCACCAACCGCACCACCAATCAACTCATCCATTTCACCACCACATTGATGCACGTCACACTTCTCCACAGTCACCATTGCATCCACTTTCCCATCCTTATTTCCCCTTCCCCTTGCATCAACAATCACAACTTAACATCTTCACTCACTTCACCATTAATATTGTCACCCACAATTGACACCGCTTTTTGTCAAATGTTTTCTTGCATGACACAAGTAAGAGATGAATTTGCATCTCTAGGGACCAACTACCAGATGCTACAACAAACAACTATAGATTTACAGGTGCAACTAAACTCGTTATCAATCGAGAATGCCTCCCTTAACGCACGCTATCAAGAGCTATGCAAGGCCTACAATACGCTCGAACTAGAAATTGCACAGAAGATGAAGGAAGCCATTACGGATATCGACAACCTGTTAAGGGCTCAAACCATTCGAAATGCGACACTCACTCGAAACATGGGACTGCTAAGACGCCACCTCGCAACGTGATGAAGCATCCACTTCGTGGCCAAGGATCAAGGAGGTTCACAGTGGAGAATCAAACTCCTCCACATCATCAAGAGAGAATTCCACCAAAGTGAAGGCCCAATGCAACCCAATTTCCTTACCTATGATACATGAGGTCTTCATAATGTCGAAGATCCAAGGGGAAAAGATTCTATTCATGTTTGACACGGAAGCTACTCACAACTCCATGACACCGGACTATGCCCGATGCCTTGGCCTCAAGTTAAGCAAACATCTCAAAATGTCTGTTGTCTTTGCCCAAGGGCAAAGTAGCCATGTGAAGGGTGTCCCAGTTCTTCTCTAAACAATGGTTCGGCCACTTAGATTTTCTCATCATACCCATGGAAACATTTGAATTCATCCTTTGGCTCTCCTTCATGGATCAATATTTGATCCGTTTCTTTGGCAAAGGTGTGGACAAAGTGCTCTTGGATCAAATGGGTAGGCCCTTGTGGTTGATTGCCATAGAGATAATGTCCCCAGAGATGAATCCCCATCAGAATGTAGACACGGATGTCACCAACATAAGTCCAAGAGATAACTTCACTCTTAGGAAAGGGCCACATCCTCGAAACACATATCCAACATGATGTCACACAAGAAATTCACCAAGGTAGTGTATCAAGGAGGAATCACACACTAATGTATTCTATAACCAATTAATCAAGAGATGGAGCCAATCCAAATCAATGAATCAAAGATCAACCATCCAAGCTTTGAGTTTCTCTGGAGTATGCCGACGTACTCATCAATATGCTCCCATCAGGCACCCATCTTTACACAATGTCCAACATCGGATAGACACTTTGCTAGACCAACCACCCCTAGATTGTGAGCTTGCACCATGGCTTCCTCCATTCCTCCTTGAGTTTCATCTTTTTTCATGGAGGAGTATTCAGAACTTCCTCCTTTGGCTATGGAGCTCACCCCACCTGTGTCTTAGGTACTTGTATCTAACTCCCATATCCCTCTCCCTACCCCATGCCTGCTCCCTCCTTCGATTACCACTCCCTTAGCTCCTCACCTTACACCTTCAATCTTCCCTTTGTCTCCCCCAACTAGTAGTCATGTTGCATCGGAGTACCCATGCCTCTTGCTCTTGAGAGCATCGATTTTTCAGCCCCAGACCACCTCCACCTAAGCTCCATGAACTGTTAGAAATGTACAAGCTCAAATGTGTATGAACGAAGGCTTAACTTAAATGCCACATCACTTCACTTTTTAGTAAATTCTACAACCAATTTTCCATGAGTTTTTCATCTCAAGATTCCATCTACTTTGATTGAGAAAACTGAGGGATTTTGGAGGCATGATTTGAATTCAAATTCTACACAACTTTTGGAGCATTATATAAGCAATAGCTTGGAAGAAAGTCATGGCCATCCTCAAGCTTCATTTATGCACTTTTAGGCTCTCATTGGGAGTGTATACTCCAGGTCTAAGCTACCCCTAGCTAAGCTAGCCTGCTCCTAGCTGACGTTTTCTCTTTGGCTGAGATTTTGTTTTGTCTATATCTATTTATGTAATTCTCTGTTTCATGCAAAAGATAGCTCATCTTAAAGCTCGTAAGCTTTGTATTGAATATAATATTACTATCAAATATTCCTTATCTTTTTGTATATTGAGCTTGAAATCTCTCTACTCTATCTCTGCATATTCCCCAACATATGTGTGTGAAGAGGTACACATAGGTGTAAGCTATCTATTTGGGCAGATTTTGGTATGTCTTGTGCAAGAAGATTGACATAGGTCACATTCTTGAAATTGAGTGATACATGGCTTGTTAGAAAGCTTAGAAAATCTATTTTACTGTGAAAAATTTCATAGGTTTAGTCCTTAGGTCTAGAGAGCAAATCAAATTTTGGTGGACTATGGTAGTGAACTATTTGGTCCTAGGAAGGACCTATCATTCTTCTACTACAACTAGGAGTGGATATACTCCATCAGTGGTATCAGAGCTCATCATTGAGCATTGAGGACATCAAGAGGAGGCCTTGAAGTTGCTTGAGATCCAAGGATTGAAGCAAAGACTAGTAAGATTTGAAGAAGCATTTGAAGCAAGGGGGAGCTTCTATCATCATCAAAGGTTCAAGACAAGTCGAGGCTCTTGTGGGAAGGTAACATATCATTCTTTCTCACGTCTATCACAATCCAAGGAGGAACTAGGATCCGCTTTATAGTCTCATACACAATGGGAGACTATAATATTGAGATTGAGAATCTTGAAAAGAGAAATTACCAACCTTGGAAGTTTAGAATCTCTAACTTTCTCATGGGAAAGGGTCTTTTGGGATTGGTTAGTGGTACTGATGTGAATCATACATAGATCCACATACACCTATTGATAATCAAAGGAGAGCCATTAGAGAGTGGAATGAAAGGGATAGGAGAGTGATCTTAATTCTATCTCAACACATAAACAACTCCATGATAGGTCATATATGAGATATCGATACATCCAAGAAGGTTTGGGAGTGTTTAGAAAGGTTGTAATCTATGTCTACAAAGGCTAGAACAATTCAGCTGAAGAATGAACTCAACTTCCTTAGGAAGTCATCAAAACAAAGTAGTAATGACTTCATACTCAAGGTAAAAGAGATCTATGATGCACTTGGTTCAATAGGATGTGTCCTAGATGATGATGACCTAGTTTCCCACACACTTAATGGGCTTAGAGAAGATGATAAATGGAAGGCATTCACAACCTCTATGTATGTAAGGGATTCATTACCAGATTTGAGCAACTTACTTTTCTTATGGTGATTGAGGAGCTCAAGCATGGAGGCAACAGGTCAAAGGGCAGCCAAAACCAACTCTTTTATGCAGACAAAGGAGGAAGAGGCAAATACAACAAAGGTGGTTCAAGAGGAAGAGGTAGAAGCAACTACCAAAAAGGCAGCCAAAGCTATCAAGGGAGTGAATCAAACCAAGATGAAGGTCAATCATTAAGAGGAAGAGGAAGAGGAAGAGGTAGAGGAAGAGGTAGAGGATGAGGTAGAGGAGGAAGATATGGAGGTAGAGGCCTCAAACGCAAATGGATGCTTCAATTGTGGGAAGCAAGGACACTATGCCAAAGATTGTTGGTAGAAGCAAGATGGGAATAATTAAAAAGGGCAAGGTAATTATGCTAACTCTTCAAGAAATTCATAAAATGAGCATTTGTTAGCTATGAAACATAGTAGTGAAGGTCAACGACATGATGAGATGTGGTATATAGATAGTGGTTGTAATAAGCACATGTCAGGTAAAGAGGAGTACTTCAAAAATCTTCAAACACCCAAGCAAAGAGGCTTTATGGATACAGGATACAACAAAGAGCATGAGATTCAAAAAATGGGAGATGTGAAGCTTGAAGACAACTACAAAGCAAGAGGACTATTTGAGGTATTGGATGTTCCTACTATTACAAAGACTTAATCTATGTTGGACAGATGGTTGAAAGGGGATACCAAGTAAAGTTCAACCACAAAGGATGCTTTATTGAAGACCCAAGGAATGGTTATGAGCTGATTGAAAAAGGAAAGAAGGAAGGAAGGATGTTCAATCTTGACATTGGCAAAGGACAAAGAAACAAGGCAATGTTCATCACCTATAGAGACAAGAAGATTGGAGACTTGGATTTGTGGCATAAAAGGTGTGGCCACATCAACATTCAAAGGTTGAAAGACATGGAGAAGAGGCAATCGGTAAAAGGTTTGCAACATTTTGCATTATAAATGTCGTATGAGATGTGTGAAGCTTGTCAACTAGGCAAGTCTACAAGGCAGTCCTTCAAGAAGAGTGGATATGTAACACATGGTGTGTTAGATCATGTGCACACAGATGTGTGGAGGCCAACCAAAGAGCCCTCTTTTGTAGGTAATAGGTACTTTGTAACCTTCATTGATGACTACTCAAGAAAAGTATGGTTGTATTGTATAAAACAAAAATTGGTTGTGTTTGATGTGTTCAAAAGATTCAAGGCATATGTTGAGAAGGAGACAAGTTTGCTAAGGTCAGATGGAGGGGGAGAATACTTCTCCCATGATTTTTGTGATTTATTGCAAGACCAAGTTATAAAGAGACAAATTACTTGCAGGTATACTTCCCAACAAAATGGTATGGCGGAGAGGACAAATAGGTATATTGTTGAGAGGCAACCAAAAATTTCATTATCATCTATTGAGGCTAAGTATTGAGCCTTACACTTGCTACATGTGAGTTCATGTGGCTTAAGAAGCTCTTTAAAGACTTGGATGTGGAGGTCAAAGATTTTACTCTATTTGGAGATAAATGTCAAGCATTCATCTAGCAAGCAATCCTATGTTCCTATGCAAGAAGCAAGCACATAGAGATCCATTATCACTTCATCAGAGAGAAGGTACTAGCAAAGGAAGTGAACATCAAGTACATGGACACAAAGGAGAAATAGCATATATCATGGCCAAATTCATGGATGCAAGCAAGTTAGAGAAGTTCAAGATCAACCTCAAGTTGAAGGAGATCAATGGAGACTAGAAATTGAGCTTGATAGGGAGTGTTAGACATGTACAAGCTCAAATGTGTATAAACCAAGGCTTAACTTAAATGCCACATTACTTCAACTTTTGGTAAAGTCTACAACCACTTTTCCACAAGTTTTTCAACTCAAGATTTCATCTACCTTAATTGAGAAAAGTAGGGGATTTTGCAGGCATGATTTTGAATTCAAATTCTACACCAACTTTTGGAGCGTTATATAAGAAATAGCTTGGAAGAAAGTCGTGGCCATCTGCAGGCTTCATTTATGCACTTTTAAGATCTCATTGGGAGTGTATAATCCATGTCTAAGCTACTCCCTGCTACCTGAAGTTTTCTCTTTGACTGAGATTTTGTTTCATCTATATCTCTTTGTGTAGTTGTCTATTTCATGTGCAAGGTAACTCATCTTAAAGCTCTTGTTGCAAGCTTTCTTTTGAATATAATCCTAGTATCAAGTGTTTCTTATATATTTGTATATTGAGCTTGAAAGGTCTCTAGTCTATCCCTGCATATTCCCCAACATATGTGTGTGACGAGGTACACGTAGGTGTAAGCTATCTATTAGGGCAGATTTTGGTCTGTCTTGTGCAAGGAGATTGACATAGATCACATTCTCCAAATTGAGTGATCTATGGCTTCTGGAAAGCTTAGCCAATCTAATTTTAATATGCAAAATTTCATAGGTTCGTTCCTCAAGTTGAGAGAGAAAATCAACTTTTGGTGGGCTGTGGTAGTGAACTGTTTGGTCCTAGGAAGGGCCTATCATTCTTCTACTGGAACTAGGAGTGGATATACTCCATCATGAACCACCTCGTATCCTGCACACTCTGGTGAGTCCATAGGTCATCCTACCCATAGTTTAGACATGCATCCCCTTTTTAGAGTCCCTCTCCCTTCGTCTGCATCCATTATGGATCATCAAGCCTCTTCTTCTACTCTAGCCCTCCGCGTTCATCTTGCCCTTTGCACCAATAGACCTCATCGATATTTTTCCCGCAGGTGGTCTTCGATAGGCTAGTCTTGAGTGCCTAGCTTCCATCCTTTGGTCAACACCTGAGGGCTCTTACATCCATGTACCCCTTCGTTTGTTCCCTCATTTCTCGTCAGGATCACTCACGGCCCTTGTCATCGTCGCGGCGTAAGGTCCTCCAAGCTTAGTTATTGTGCCCCTTCCTTCTTGTATTCCAATCTCTCGTATGAGGTGACTATAGCCTACTGTTAGCATACATTTGGCACTGATGCGATTATCTCACCTTGTATGTTGTTCATTTTTCACTCCTTTATCTTTCACTTTCTTTTTCACAACCCCTCCTATGCCTAGCCACTGTATAATATCCGCATTGTAGATCCTTTGTATTGCTTCATCAACTGTTATCCATACCCCTATCCCTCATTGATGCTAGGATCCTTCATGCTACAATCACAACATTACTTATCCACCATAGCCAGAGGTACATGGTCATTTTCCATTTACTTAGCTCCCATCTTGACATGGCCATATCATCTAATAGGGCACCCTCACCCTTTCCTCCATTCACAGAATTTACCTCATCCTGAGGCCACATCCACTTCCTTGGCACTGAGCCCTCCATCTGGACCTCAATCCCATTTCTCTCCTCCGTCCGCCACCCATAGTATTACCTCCATCGTCACCACCATTACTCCTATTGCCACTTGCTCCACCTTCCTAGCACCCTCCTCTTCAGCCATCTCCTGATCACCCAATTGCCATTCCACCTATTTCCATCAAGTCTACCTCCATTTCTCATCCTTGAACTTCCCCACCTCTGACTTTATCCCCTCGGTCACCTTCTCATCTGCCGCCTCCTCCACCTTCCACTGCAACTACCCACCACATGTCGACCTCCTTCGTGACGATCCTCCTTTCCCCAGGATGCTTCGCAATGCAATTATGGTTGCATTGGATGGGGTAGATGCCGCATGCCATTCTCTAGATTTTGTTTTTATGACCGTCCCTCTACATCAGCAGTACACATCTACGAGCGATCACATCAGATGTTGGATATATCTCGGTGGCATTCACACTAGTCTTTATTGCCGGTGGTACAACAGGAGCATGATTGTTTTTTAGTAGAGGCTGATTTTGCAAATCGGGACCATTTGGAGATCCGCTAACATTCAATACTTGGACTCTATGATAGCCCTGCTTGTTGTCTCATAATGCGTGAGTGTGACCATCTTTAATGATCCATGAGTGGGCTTATAGCTATGATCACCATCCCACATATCGCAGATGCTTCTCCCCATGCCCCATCACCTTCACATGCTCCTCCACATCTGCCACTCGAGTATTAGGATGCTTTTCATCTTGCTTAGCATGCACCTCATTTTAGTCTTCTTGGTTACTCTATATATCCCCCCCTCCGTAGCTACAGCTAGGCATTTCTTTGATTAGTGATCTATTTTTTTCTCGCATACTTATTGCCAGTTGGCTCTAGTTGTAATCTTCATTTATGTAAATGGATACTATGTTTCAATTGTTTTGTATGGAGATTTCTTTGGTATATTGATCTTATTTTATGTGTATATATTTTTGGGACTTTCTATTTTTGTTGGCTCTTGTTATTTCCTTTTCCATCTCCTACCTCCTCTCTCTCCATTCCTCTCTCCTCTCACTTTTTTCTTCTTCCCCAAATCTTCACCCTCCTTTCCCCATTATCATTAATAATTCTGCTTCCACTATGAGTTCTTCCAATTCTAGTGATATTCAAAAGGTAAAGAGTTTTCTAGTTTACATCACAGTGGTATGTACAGTTTTTCTCTCCGAATCAAAGATTCTATTAGGTGGTGGGCAACTCTTGATCCTACCAACGGATCAAGTTTTGAAAAGTGAAGTGGTGACTTGGCAAAGTGGTGCATAGGTGGTGTACAAGTAGGAAAGTTCATGAGTGCACATGTAGTGCACAAACAAGTCCTTTGGTTTGATGCTATCCACAAAGGACATTTTTATATCACTTTATACAAAGCTATTGTATTCTTTATTGTTAATCTACAAACACTCAAGCACCTTTCAACTAAAGAATCCCCCAATATTAACAAATGTGGATCTTTCACCTATGCTTCCTTTATTCCTTGATGCAATGAGCTTTCTAGAACTATAAATCTCATATGATATATTATCTATGATAATGTCTCAACCACAATATTCTCTTTGTCTCTTCTATACAAGATTTCCATGTGAAATTTTTTGCATGAGCTTAGCCCAATGAGCCTATCTATCTTGAAGATCTAGCTGACTACAAAACTACTTGAGTGTACAATGATCTGTGTACACCTTAAGGTTTGCACCATATAGATAGCGTCTTTAGAATTCAAGAGCATGCACCATTGCATACAACCCTTGTTCATGCGTTGATCATTTGGGCTATGCTTTTGTTAAAGTTTTACTTGTAAGAGCTATTGGTCTTTTATCTTGGCTAAAAATTGCCCCTATCGCTATGCCACTAGCATCTGTATCCAACTCAAATGGTTTCTGTGAATCTACCACTTTAGATATTGGAGCCTCTAAAACGACTTGCTTCAAAGTATCAAAATTATCTTCTTCTTCTTGATTCCATGCAAAAGGTACTTTTCCTTAAGCAAATTCATCATAGGTGCTACTATCAATGAATAAAATGAAATGAATTTCCGATAGAATCTGAAAAGCCCTAGAAATGACTCAAGGTGCCCCACATCTTGAGGAGTTGGCCATGCTAAAATAATTGAGATATTCTTGGGATCTAATCTCGATCCCATCAGCCAATACCACATGCCCTGAATACTCTATCTTTAGAAGAAATAACTAAGTCTTATTTGAATTTTTAAACAATTGATTTTTCTTTTAATTTATTTAACACAAATCTTAAATGACTCTCATGCTCATATGTAGATGTACTATACACTAATAATTCATCTACAAAATCCACAACAAATTTTACAATGAATGTACGTAAATATTATCCATTAACATCATAAACGTGGTAGGTGTATTAGTCAAACGAAATGACATAACTAAATATTCATAACGCTCAAAACGGGTCTTGAAATATGATGGTAGACAATTTTTAAATCTATTTTGCCATATATAATTGCTCCACATAGAGCATCAAGGAGATCATCTATCCTAGGCACATCAAATACATGGGATTTAGTGGGAGTACTCGATTTAGGTTCTTATTTCCTTCCACTTGAACCTTCCAATATTATTTGAGTAAAAAATGAAATTAAGAGAAGAAAATGTTACATGGGAACTCTAGAGAAGTGAGGTATAAACCTCTTCTTAGTTTTTAAATACATGGGCCCTCATATAAGTGCCAAGTGGCACTCATGTGAGGAGCCATTATGATTTGCATATTATGAAAAGTTGTAGAATTACATATCAGGTATGTGGCTAGGTTGTTAGGAAGAGGCATCTCGTGTGTGCATTCTAAAGCAAAAGCTGGCATCTCACTGACATTTAACTTTGATCCTTTGAACTAATCATCTTACAAAAAAAGGAGGGCTCATAGGAAGCGAGTCTTGATAGGTGCTATGTGTCACAAATCATAATTGATTACCACGGTTTTCCTATTCTCTTCCTCCACATTGATATTGTCTTGTTGTATCATTACCCGATAGTTACCTCCTCTTAAATCCCTTTTAAGGGTAGGATGGCCATGTGGATTCATGCTAATCCTTTGGTGTTCATGCTTCCCTCCATCGATTAGGACATTGAGTGAGCTTGACAACATACATTCTAGGTATAAGACTCTAAGGCAAGGTTTGGATTAGAGTGATCAAGGCCACTCAATTAATCATGCATAAACTAGAAATTGAGATTCATACTATTAGGAAAGAAAGAAGGGAGAAGCTTTGTAAGTGGTTTACACATCTCAAGAATCAAAGTAACAAAGCTAGAGTGCATCTGCAAAAGGTTCTAGTCAAAATCAGGAGACAACTTAAATATGAAGAGGAAATTCAAAAAGAGAGGGACTTGCTCTTCTTGAGGTTCAATACCAATGCTTTTATCTTATTACACTTCAAAAACAAATGAAGTTTGCTTCCCAAAAAGTAAATTTTATATTGTCCGAAGATCACAACTATGATGTGTTGCACTCTCAAACATCAATGATGGATCACTTTAAACGTCAATCCATGTATCTTGACCTCTCTACAAGGCATACGATGAGACAAACCACTAGGTGGAGAACAATGGAGAGAAATCGAATGATGCATGCAACAAAACACACATGAAACACAAGGAAAGTGCTCCTTAAGGGAAGATAAAGATCAGGTGAGCCACAATCCACTCATTTGGAAGGAACAAACATCCAAAGTTGGAGTCAACATCTAAGCTAGGGCTCTCTCAACAAAAAAAAAAAGGTTTTGTGGGCTGAGTTGAGAATGAATAACTTAAACAAAAGACTTTGTTGGGCCCTTTCCCCATGACTCTTGCAACATCTTGTTCCCCTACAACTTGAACTAAGTGTGACCAAAAGAAAATTGCCTTGGAGCTCAAGGGAAGAGGCAGAGACAAATTACAATGCTTGCCTCATACATGATGTTTGCTAGCACGCCGCCCATCTTTCTGCGTGGAACATATAAGACCTGCACACCGCCCATCTTTCTGCGTGGAACATGTGACACCTGCTCCAGTCCGCTCCGCTCCAAATCTGTGTTCCATTGCTATGGCGTCTTTGTTCTGTAAGCAAGCGGGCAGCTACGCGACAGCGAGGCCGCGATACCCAGAGGAGCTCTACAAGCTCCTGGCATCGTGGACTCCCGAACACCGCCGAGCCTGGGATGTTGGCACCGGCAATGGCCAATCTGCGGTTGGGGTATTCTCTTCTTCTCGTTCCGCCTTTTCATCCGGCCTGTCTGTTTGCTCCATCTCAGAACACAGACTTCCTCGCACTTCCTGTCTTTCTTCTGCTTGGCGTGCTCCTGACCGTCGCTTCTGCTTGTGTGGCAGTTGGCTGACTATTACGAGGAGGTGGTTGCGACCGATGTGAGCGAGGAGCAGCTGAGTTACGCGGAACGCCGCCCCAACATCACGTATGCCGCCACCAGCGCTGGCGCCGTTAGTATGGAGGAGGTGCGGCGTGTGGTGGGCGGCGATGGCTCCCTTGACCTCGTCACTGCTGCGCAGGCTGTGCACTGGTTTGATCTATCATCTTTCTATTCACACGTGCAACGGCTACTCAAGCCCGCTGGCATCATAGCCGTATGGTGCTATACTAATCCGGAGGTCAGTCCTTTCAATCATTTCTATTTTCCAAAATGCAAGTAAATTTATTATTATGATTTTTTTCGAGAGTACAATGAATTCGAAATACACACACATCCAATCTCGTAAGGTAGAGGCATCCATCTTGAGACTCATGGACATGTCCAGCCAAAACTTGAACTCAGGACTTCCTTCCAGAGTTTCAAGACATCAGCCACTAAGCTATGCGAGCTCCGAACAAAGTTACATTCCTAGTTTAGAGGAAAGGTTTACTAGCCTTCTTTGTATCTCTATTTAACCTTCTCAAGTTGTATGAATAGAAGAGAAGGTTTTAAAAAAAGAGGGTTAGCCAAGACTTGAACTCAGGACTTTCTCCTAGATGGGTCCCTCTTTCTTACGAGGTCGGGTGTGTGAGTGTAGTTTCAATTCATTGTACTCTAAAAAAATGGGTTAATGAGAGATACAAAGAAGGCCAAGAAATCTTTTCTCCTTTAAATAACGAATGCACCTTTCCTCCTTTAATCAAGGAATGCACTTGTCAGCCATCTTATTTCCCTAAAGTACAAAAGTTAAGAGTGTGACGAAATTCGAGAATTTTTTATAACAATTAATAGTAGTGCCTAATAGGATCAATAAAGTTTTTAAAGAAGACTCTATCAATTGAGTTACCATCAATGCTAATGGCATTCTTATTTCAAAGAAGTTTTCATATTAATTCTTCTCTAATCATATCTGATAGAGTCATCAAGCAATGGGTTGCTTTCTCAAAGAAGAGTCTTCTGTCAAGTTTTTTTTTTTGGTTGAGATATGATTTTTTGCAACTTTAAGTGTGGTAAGCTTAATAGAGGTCATCAAAGTATTTCCTTTTTCCAAAGTATCTCTTTCACCAAGGAGAAGCAATGTTAACGTTTGAAACTTTATCTTAGTCCATATACCTCTATGGAACATTTGCAAAAAGAGATGTATTTCATTTGCTTCAATAATTAGATGTAAGAGCTTTGGAAGTTCATATTTCATCTTGTTCTTAATCAAATCATACTTCAATTCCTATTGAGTTTCGTAGGAAAGTTTATCCTCCTTTATGTCCAAGTATCTCTTCACTTGGATAATGCTTCTTGCATATCAAGCCCTTGGGAGAGGGGTCATCATAACTTGCATTAACATGATGTAATATTCCCTCAAGCATGTATAAAACTTCTTAAGAGGATCCAATCTTCATAACTTAGTATGAGTTTAGAATCAATGTCTTTTAGTTGTATCCATTCATTGTTTATATAATCTCAAAGATCTAATCAAGTTTTAAATCCCTTTGCCTAGAGATTATTAGCTTTACATATGTATTTAATATGAATTGGATTAATGCTAACGATAGCAACCAAGTGGAGTCTCTTTGCGTGATCCTGATAACCCATCTTCAATAAAATAGTAAGTATACTCGAGTTCATTAGTATATCAAAAAAATTTCATCAAAATTTTGATTTGAGTTGATTTCGGTCTCTAAATATAATATTGTAATGATTGTGTAGCTAATTTGGTTTTTTTTATGCCAAACATGTATATAGTTTTTAGTTTGCTAGTATAAGCACCTCAAAGTCTTAAGAGATCTAATAGAGCTTGATTGGGTACTTCTATTCAACTTTTTTTAGAAACAATTTATATTCTACATCAAGATATAGTCATTGGCTATGATTAAAAGCACTAATCTATTTTGTATATTAGCTATTGAGGACAATTTAGATCGTTTTAATTATGGATGTGAGCATACATGATGCATTATGTATTGGTAGCAAAAACTTTGTGGAATATTGTGTAGGATATTGATATATGTCTATCTACATTTGCAAGTACTATGATAACAAGCGTTGTAGGTGGTATGAAAGATGATAATCTCGATTTCTTGGTTCTAATGTGGTTCTTATTGCACCTACTATAGAGTACTTTTGTTGAGATAGTAGAGATGCACAAGAATATGCATTGAGAGATAAATCTATCAAACATATCTTTATCCTCCACATTCTCTCATGTAAAACAACCAAATATACTAGAGATAGTCTTTATCTTACTAGAGATACACACTTAAAGAAACGAGGCTCATGTTGCTTCTCTTCTCTTCAATGGACACTTAGTTAGAGAAGATCAAGGGTTTCAAAGAGCAATTGATTTTTGCCAATGAAATCTTGCTAGATAGCTCACTTATGCAAATTCTTGTGAATGATCTTCAAGTTCTTTATCATTTTTTTTATTACTCATTGATGATGAAATATAATCTAATTGTCTTAACTTTTGAGGATTTAGTTTTTGTTTTGCTACAAAAAGTCTAACTTAGATAAAAGAAATCAATTATGCATATTATATATTAAGCTTCATATCTAGTCAAAGGATAAAAGTAAATGGAACTCATCCACTAACAAGAAAAGATCTACCAATGCTGCATAATCAAAGAAGAAAGAATAAAAAAAAAGCAAATATAGCTTTGCAAGTATTGTAATGTAAATAATCATGTCATTAAAAGTTAGCTTAACTTGGTTGCAAAAGATGCAAAGAAGAAAGAGCCTGTAGTGGTGGTTGTAGATGTGTATACTCCTATAATTGACCACATTAATCTTGTTCAAAATGAAGTATGGATGTATATTATTCTCTTGAAGCTAAAACCCATCTTCTTATTAGCAATGCATGTCTATAGTAGACTCCAATGTTTGGAATTTCAATAGTGGTGCAATCAAATATATTATCTTGCATTGTAGTTTCTTCAATTCACTCGAGTCTGTCCCTATGGGGAGTACTTTTATATATACAAACATCCTCTTAATATATCATGAAGGTTGAAAATATTATTCCTACTATTATTGATGATAATACTCTCTCGTTGTAAGATGTCGTATCTGTGCCAAGGATAAAGAAGGATCTATTATCAATTTCAATACTAGTAAAAAAATGAATTTGTTTTTAAACTTTTAAATGATAGATATACATTTTATGATCTCTTGGATCATCATAATATCATTACTTCTTGCATATTATACTATGGGCTATATAAGCTCATTCATTATGTAAAATATAAGAATGAGTTAGCATATGGAGTTCATGATCCTATCATCCTTAAGTAATTTCAGATCTAAAATTTAAGCATGCACGCTTAGGTCATTTGAATTTCGTTAGTTTGCTTCACCTACAGAAATATAAAATAGTATTCTCTTTGCCCAAGGTTAAGACATCTTCTAAGCATTTACAAGATCTCCTCCTATTATTTATTGTACCTATTTCATCTCCTTCAAGGGAGTTCTTGTAATTCAGATATGTTATTTCATACCTACGATCTCGGGTTGTTGGATCTCTTGTATACTGTTCAGACTAGTTATCCATACATATCAATCTCAGGTTGTGGACTTCTTGTAACAATTCTATATTCTTGTATTATTTTACTTGCATAGGTGGTCCTATAATCAAAAGCATATTTCCAAAATCTTATGCAAGTCTATTTAGATGGCACAATCTAGTGCTCCCATGATATTTTGGCAAGACTACCTTCATCAAGACCAAGCACCGTGGATTCCCTATGCAAGGAGATTGAATCTACCATAAAGGATTTGAGACATGTCCAAGAGCCAAAAGGATTGGTATGAAAAGGTGATCGATGCACAAAGAGATGCAACATCTATAAGAGAAACCATTTGAAACTTGGATAATGACTTCATTCATCACATATATGAAGCCACTTTATATAGAAATGCATGGAACTTCTTAGAAGCTACTTTGAAAGAAAAATAACCCATTGAATTTTTAGAAATTGTGATAGAATCTCCTCAAGAAGAAGATAAGGATGTTGATGATATATCCATGTAGGAAAGCAAGGATTTATTAATAATCGACTCTTTCTTCAAAACTTGATCTTATCATGGATTTAAAAAACATGATTCCAAGGACTCTTTCTTGAGTTTTAAGTATTTGAAATTCGACAAGAGTCACTTACCTCCTAAAGGTGAAAAAAACGATTCTTGAGGCAAAGACAATACTCATTTGGTGCGAATTGACAATGATAATAGCAGATGACCATAATTCTATTCAAGACATATTCTACTTGTATTTGATGTATCCCTAAGGATGTATTCAACTTGGTCTTTCTTTCAATATAACATGTTATCCACATGGTATGTCCATAGATCTATTACATTCCTCAGGAATTGAATTAATGGGGGGATTTCTAGAGATTACCCCTAGACCTTTATTTTTTTGAAGCGTTTCAATGTGAACCTTAAGGTAGATCTCAATTTTTCATCCTCTCAACTTTGGTGCCTTCTCTAATGCCTATTTTAGATGTGCTCATTCAAGGCTTTGCTATATAGAAGCCCAAGTAATGCATTTTGAGATAGAATAATGTGGTCTTCTTAGCAACATTACCACCATATACATGATGCAAAAATTTTGTGTGTTTCTGCTTCTTGCTTACATATATGATTTCTATCTTTTGAAATCTTAATGGAAAGCTAAGTTGAAAAGCCATGCTAAGTCCTCTATTTATCTGATTTAATCATCTTGAACTAGAGATATCATTCTTATATCAATGTTTATGTTAATTGTGGATGCATTGTAACAATGGAAAACAAGGATGTAACGATACTAACAACTTGGTATTAAGAATTGAGTTTTTTATTCATTTGATTTACTCCATTCAAGTTTAAGGTCTCTGTTTAACTTCTAACTTGTTCAAATTGATTGTGATTAGACATTAACAAAATGAAGAAAGTATATGATGATATAGAAACCTTTATATTAAGAAATAACTCTCTACCCAACCGTTAATTCCCTTCACTTGGAGTCATTGAAGGGCATGCAAGTTACATATGTGTTGTTTACTTGGAAAACTAATAATTCAGATCATTATAAAAGTGCTTATTCTCGATTAGTGTGATCTTACCTTATTTTAAATGAGAAATACCTACAATTCCGTCTATTTGTGTGTGTGTGAAAGTGTGTACCTTCATGTAAAAAAAAAATCTATCTATTGATCATTTTTTCCATTACTACATATTAAATTCAAAAGTATTATAAGAAAACAAGTGCATATTCTTTGCAACAAATATTCAAATAGTCATTTACGTTGAAACATGAGATTATAAACATGGTTAATAATGAAATGAGATAAGAGATTGTAATACAAACCATAATAAGTAGTGTAGATATCATGATAAGGTAAAGATATCAACAACTAAAAAATTCCCTTATGTCTTGAAATAATTATAAAAATAATTACCATAATTTTCATAGTGAGATCACCATATCAAAGAATCTAAATGAAGAGCATTTAATTTTCTAACTTATATGATAATAATATAAGTCTACTTTTAACTTATGTATTTGAAATCTTCACTAATTTATCTCTTATTTCCACCCTCAAGTGCCTTGGCTCATCAGTGTTCTATGTACATCCAATATTTGTCTTTAAACATAAATTAGACTATTTACGTACAATAATTTGTAGGATATTTAGAAGAAAAATGTGGGCTATAAATACTAGTTTTAGCATCACTAAGATTTCAATATGTAATATCTCTCTTTTTGACTCCATATGTGTGTACACATACAAAGACACTTGCATATCGTACAAAAGTAAACTCATCTTGAAGCTAAAGATTCTTATTTATTTTAAAAGATGAACTATTTGTTTGTGTATTAAATTCCTAAATTGAAGAAGCTTATTTTAGAATAATTGAGAGTAAGGAATGAAAATTATTCAAAAAATGTGAGTAAGTGATCCTTATTTCAGAATGTTGATGGTTTGTTGAGAATATTGGGTTTCCTTTTGCAATATACCTTGAATTATGGTAAATGTCGGTTTATTTTGTATTGGAAAAGCAAACTATTAAAGTTGAATATGAGAAGAGAATTTCATTTTTGATCAATAAAATTGTCCAATCAATATGAGCTTATGGT